>JANPWX010000064.1:2717522-2834419 GCA_024734555.1 Trochalopteron elliotii
TTATATAAATCTTCACTTACAGCACAGAGAGTTTAAACAAACCAGCTGAGGATGGCAGTTTTTCAAGATCTTTGCTTCTCATTCTTATTTTATCACTTAACTTGCTATTAGGATAGCACATGTTCAGAAAAGCACCTAAATGGTTCATTTTTTCAGTTGAATTGTAACCTTTCGCAAAATGCTTATACAATGAACTACAGTAGGCAGTAGAAAGATGACTCAAGTGCCTTCTGCAATCCTTCCTAAACATACAGAAACTTGAGCATTTCCCATGGTGATTTTGATCTGATCATAGCTGGGTCTGCTGGTGATCAGTATATGTATGCCGTAACTCAAAAGAAAAAAGACACTCTAATCACAGAAATTAACAGCTAAATAAGAGTTTTCGATCATTTGATACATCCTCTGCGGTCAGCAAGAACACAGCTTTGCTTATGAGTTTTGTTAAGAAAGCTGGGAGAAGCTAATCTAAATTGAATTTCTGGTGGATTTCTGGGAGGAGTAAGCACTGAGGCTGTCAGCTGGGTTACTGCGTAAGACTTGTAATTTTTTGCAGCAAGGATGAACCTGTCCTGATGTAGGTTCTGAGCGCCTTGTGTCAGGAATGTATTCTCTCCAGGGTTTTGGTCTCTGTCCAGGAGAGCACTTGGTGCATTCTCGTGTCTTGTTAACAGAAATAGATGTAATGGATGCTTTACTACATTCTCAGTGGGGTGTACTCCATTTCTTTAAATGTATCCTTGATTCTCTGCTTTAGGAGTTCCAAATACAATTTTGGATGAGAAGTGTGCTGAAATCACATTGGTTTGGAGTTTTTTCCTACAATTTTAATTACAACCAAAAGTGGGAATATTTCTGAAAAAACCTCAGTTTTTACATGACAGTCCATTTCTGAGGAATGTAGAACATCCAAAATTTTTGGTAGCTATAATACTTGCATTTCCATTCAGATCTGTAGTTTGAGACAGGACTCTTGTTTTCCCTGAGCTGACAATGTTGTTGCTCACTGCACGAGTTTCCTAATTTATTTGACCATCACTATGGGGTCCCTAAAGCATTACAGTAAATCCCTAACACATCTGCTGAAGGGCCAAATAACAACCTTAGGGCTTCTGGCTAGTCACTCCAGTGACAGGGTGAGGTCACTCTTGAAGGCAGTAACTTTTGAAGAAGACCACAGTGGGACAGAGAAATGTGTTGTATGCAGATTATATTTAACTGATAGAAATAATAGAAAATGTTTGTCTTTTGCTAGAAGTTATTGACTCAGAAAACTTGTGATTGAGGTGCTGGGGAAGGAAATACATTGCTTGCCATAGCAACCTTAACATCTCCTTATAGTATGTGTGTCAGTTGTGCTAGGGCTAATTCATCATGTAAAGTGTATGCTATGTATGTCACATTTTACTGTCTGTTCATTTGTTTTGATAATCAAGATCTTGACAGATTTGTCCCACATGGTAGGATTTATAGTAAGGATTTTCTTATCACTGAATTAAGTTGATACATATAATCCTAGTGTCCTGCACAAGGACTGAATATAAATGAAACATATTCAGACTAGATGCAAAGATGTTGCAGAAAAAGCACTCACCCTTTCCCAATCAGTTATTCTCCTTGATTTTTTTCCTTTTTTTTCCCTTTCTTTTCCTGTGATTTGTTTCATATCTTTGCAGGAGGAATCATAGAGAAGAGAATAGACATTGACTTTGAGAAGGTTAAATACTTCGTCTTCTATTTAAAGACCTTTCTGTTTTACAAGATGCAAAGTTTAATTCTGTAAAAAACACAAGTGAGTTTTGAAAATACACTACTTTTACCTCCAGCGTGAATGCTCACATACCTGCTGCCTGTAGTTTGAAGTTTAATAAATAAATTCCTTTTTCAGAGATGTTACTTCTTCCCCTGTAGTAAATGAAAGCATCTCATTCTCTCTCTGAAGATGAGTTGAAAATGTGGGGTCTGACTTCTTATGGGAAAATACAAATGTGAACAGATTTAGCCACAGGAGTCACCTACCTGGCCTGAGGCCCCTTGTTTTTCTTTTGAAATAAGTGGTTCATTAGTACAGAAATTGGCTCTGGAGTATATGAGATTGCGTTTCTCCATTTTTATATTGCAGCAGTCTGCTTTAGTCTGGCCAGACAAGTTGGTAGGTGTGGGGGCACAGGGGAGGTAGGTGTCTGCCTGTGAGCATCTTTAAACTCTTACAAGGCCTGCCTTACTGAAGGAGCTGAGAAAGATTATACAAGTTGTCTTGAACCTTTTGAGGTAGAGAACTCCAAACAGTGTCTCCTAAAATATTTATCCTGCAAAGATAAAAATTTATTATAAGATTTTTAAGAAATAGCATTTTTTGCTTCGTAATGTATAAGGGTACTGAGAGCACTTACTGCACTGTTGGACAGAGCAGGGTGGACATTTCCTAGTAAGGAAAGTTGAGATAAACCACAGAATCACAGAATGCTTTGGGTTGGAAGGGATCCTTAAAGATCATGCTTTTCCCAGCACTAGTGCTGAAGAGAACATCAGTGGGGAATTACAAAGCAAAGATCCCTGGAACAGGAGACTTTTGTTTTGTTTTTCACCACATTTCTCTGGTCTAGACTTTTTTTATGGCTTTATTTTTATGTATGACTGATATTGACAACCAAAATACATTACAGAGCTTGGGCATGAATTTCAAGGCGGGCATATTTTGAAATCCAGAACTCAAAACATCCGAGAGAGCATGTTTTCACTGTGTGAAAGTTTAATTGGGAAGGATTTTCACCCTGGATGAATTGCACTGGCATTGCTACTATTTCATCAGTTGATACTTGCTGTTGAGGAAGGGTGCTAAGCAGGTCTTCTTCAGAGTACAGTGATGGTTTTTATCTGCTTCAGCGTTGGCAAAATAAATTAAACCATTGCCTCTACAATTCTGGCTTCCCACCTGAAGGTTTAAGTGATCTTGGTTTTTGTATTGTTTCATATGTCTTTTATGTTAAATACAGGTTAAGTGCTTCACTGTAATTTGCACCATTCTTCAATATGATTGAATTGTTTTCCTCCACTTTATATTGTCCTTTGGCTATTTTAGGAAGCTATATTCTGAAAGAGTTTTTAATGCCCCTGTCCAGAGGTCTCAGACGATCCAGGAGTCCTGGGAAGCTGCAGTAAGGCTGAGGCACAGCACAGGGGTGGCAGCAGCTGAGCAGAGGCTGGGTGGCAGTGGTGTATCCCTGTGGCCAGGCAGCAAGGGCTGGGTGGGCACCCGCCCCTGCAAACCACTGATGTGTGACAAATCTCCCCTCTGAAGCTGACAAGATCTTCATTTTGGCTTTTTATTCCAGGAAAAAGGAGGGGGGTTCCAACTAAGGATCTGAAATTTTGTTCAGAGATAAAGCAGAATTTGCTATTCTAATTTCTTTTCCACGGAACATCAAAATAGAAAGAAAAGAGGCATCATTAATCTGATTTCATTTGTCTCCATCCATGTAGGTCTGCAGGATGTTTTTTACTTTTTCTACATTTGTCTCCTTATATCTGAGTTCAGACCTGACATTTCTGTTTCTTGATGGGTGAGTGTTGCAGAGATTTGGGGTTTGGCAGGGTACACTGGCAAGGCTGAGCTCTGGTGTGCTGTGAGGGCTCAGGGCCCCCTGACACGGGTGGGGTGGCTGCCACAGGGCTGGGACCAGGCTTGTTCCCAGGAAGCCTGCTGGGTTAGCATCCAGCAGAAAGACCCCTGCACCTCCCTGACAGCTGCCACAGTAACCTAACACCAGCAATTTTCAGGGAAAGATACATCTAATAACATTAATTTTCTTCTAGAGCAGACGGTAAGGTAACTAAAGCCAGGTTGATTGCGCTTTGCTGGGACATTTACCTAATGATCTTCTAGAAAGCAGGTGCACTGGCAGTGATTTTAAACTTTAGAAAGCCCAAACAGTGAAACCAAGTAAACGTTTGTTGTTGTGGGGATTTTAAAGAAGACGAAGCTGCATTCATTTGAAATCATTACAAAGCATTTGCTGATGACAACAGTATTAATGCTTTGATAATGGTCAGTTAGTGACTGTCAACAAACAGAGTTGACTGTAGTTCACATTGTTGTTTTAAATCAAACTAGCCAGTCTAAACCAAACTCAGCTAGTCTGACTAGCTGACAGGCATGGGTGTAGTGTGGGAGTTCTTCCTGCAGCAGTGTGGTGTACTCCTGCATCCATCATTCTATGAAGGGTGTGTTGGAAGCCAGGTTTGAGGTTCAATCACATTCACCACCTAATACTGTCTTTTAGGGTGATGAAGTCATGATTAGTTACACACAAGCATCCAACTCCCCTCTGCTTCTTTAGAGACATAGGTCATATCTCTGTCACAGAATTATTTTTTACTATAGTAATGTTAGCTTCTGACAGTTATATTACAACATCTTTATATTTTGGTGGAGGAGAAAAGCAGCTGCTTTTATGGCCTGATTCAATGCAGTTCTCCGTTTTAGCTTCTACACCATGAAAATCCATTCAAGGCTATGAAAACTTCCCTAATCCTGGTGTGTTTTTCCATGGCACAGTAGGCCATTTATATGGGGCAAGACAGAATTATCTAATTTATTACTGTATCCCTCAACAGTTTTTCCAGATTGTCGCTTGTATGAGCTTTGAAAGTGAACAGTGGCATGTCCATATTGGTAAATGTGTCTCTGTAATGGTTGTGCCATATTCATGACAAACTGTTGTTCTCAGCATCTTCACTTTTGAAATATTTGGGTGTACCCAAACTACTCTTGTAGATTTATTGAACTAATGGCACTTACACTCAAAGGGACTTCTGGCAAGGGACTTTCTCAAGTCATTAATAATTTTTCAATTTGTACATCTATACTGATTAGCAGTATAAAACTTAAAACTTTTAATTGAGAAACCACACAAGACATGTTAATTATATTTGAGTGCTGGAGACTGCAAGTGTGGCCTCAGCAGAACTTGGATGGGTGTAACAGCCCTCCTTAATACATTCTTTGAAAAGCTCTCTAAAGTCTTTAAAGGGTTATTGAATTGATGCCCTTGCAAGACTGGTGTTACTTATTTTATAAGAATGTAAAAAGAAGAGCTTTTCTAATGATGCAGGTATCAGAGGAAAGAACAGAGCCAAGAAGTTCCTCACCACTGCTCTTGTCCTCTGAACCAGTCGCTGCAGCTTCAGCACTTGAACTAATTTTATACTGTGAGTTCAGTTTCTTATTGAGGCTTTTCATTGATATTTGCTGTCGTTTGATCTGGACCTGAACTTGGCATATCTCAGTTCCAAATGGTCTTTATTTCCTACACAGGTATTAAAAAAACTCAGATATAATCTTCAGCTGTTGGTACATTTTTCTTTTCTTTTTCTTTCTTTCTTTCTTTCTTTCTTTCTTTCTTTCTTTCTTTCTTTCTTTCTTTCTTTCTTTCTTTCTTTCTTTCTTTGGGGTTTGTTTTGGTTTTTGGTTTTTGGTTTTAATTTTGAAACAGATGTAGCTTGAAAAGCTTTGAAACTGATTAGGACAATAATAAAATGTACTTTCATAGATGTATTTGAAGTTCAAAGTCATTATGTGATCATTAATGCTGTTGGACTCTATGTTGTATTAGCAGCTAACATTAACTAAGGATCTTTCAGTTAAAGAGATATTCTAGTTTTTTGTGGAAGAACTGGTAAATTTGGAGCTTTAGAATTAAAATAGTAAAGGGATCATGTTGCCAAAATTAGATTTCGGAAGAGGAAAATAATAAACACAGGCAAGCTATCAGCAAGGGGATGCATGAAGGGAAATGCCAGAGCTGTTCTATCTCTCATAGCTCCCAGGAGTTGGTGAATTATGAGCTTCCTAGGTAGGTAGATGACTAGTGAACAGTTATCTGTTATAAAGTTGTCTAATGCCTTTTTGAACTCTTTTCTGCTTTTTGCTTCCTTCAAGGTTCAGTAATGCATTCCACTGTCAATTTTCTTGGAAAAAAAAATCCAGGCTTCCTTTTGTTGTTTTAAATGTATTATCTTATTATTTTGTTGTGTAATGTGGGAAGGAATGTGTTCTGTATTGGGAGAATACATATAAAGGTGGAAGTTACAGGGAAAGTGAACTATTATCTGTATTTCTCATTTGTGCTTCATAGCTCTTCCATTTTCTTTAAATGATTTAGAGATGGAAAGACCAGGACTGCTGGCTGTATGGATAAAATATGGATTGGTGTTTGTGCAGTTTCAATAGTTCCTGCTCCATTGCTAGTCTTTTCCTCAGGCAATTTGAGGAAACTATCCACAACTCCAAATCCATTTTCTGAGTAGATATAATTACTTTAGAGACCATGACTCTGAATATTTTAGCAGTGTTCCCTAAGTGCATTTTTTAATGTTTATTGACATAGGACTTCACATCTACATTTATCTATAATCAGAGGTTTTTTCCCACAACTTTATTCATACACTTTAGGTTTGGATATCCTGATTAATCCTTATTTCCTTTAAATCGCTTCAAGCATATTTATGAGTAATTCTGCTCCATGTACTCCATGGTGTTAAAACTCTCTAGTGCAGTTAAGAGCCATCAGCCTGGTTTCACATGATCATTTGGTTAATAAAAGTGAAGTTGTGTGAGATGGTTTTCTTATAACTAACTGCTGAGATAGAGAAAGTCAAGAGAAAGTCAAGGTGCTTCTAGAAGATGATAACCAAGTCCTGACACCAACCTTTATGTACTCCTAAGGCGTCAAAGTTCAATACTAGGCATCATTTGGTTTTCTGCAAATTTCCTAATTATTATGGCAGCAGTTCAAGGGTGATAAGGAAGCTACTCAGAGTAAAAACCATGGGGAAAAAATATCCTGGATGACACTTTGAGAAAGAAAAGAAGAAAAAAAGTTTCTGAGCAGTCTGAAGTTTAGCTAGTACGTGTGGTAAATGAACTTACTTTTCCCAGAGAATACTAGCCAACTCATTCACATTGTATTGATAGATAAATGGGTTAAAACAGGGAAGTTGTTTTCTTTTTTTTCTGTATAGAACAAAAAGAACAAGTAGAACTTGTACTGTAAGGAGTTGTGGCAGAGAGGGTTCCTCATGTGCTTGCTTTCCATTTCCCTTTAGACAGGTATTAGCGTTTTGGACAAGGAATCCCATAAATCCCATAGAATCCCATGGATCTCATGTCAATTTAATCATGGATGGTAAAAATGATCAATAGATATCAATGGACTGGATTTGTGTAATATGATGTTATGGGTGCTCCCTACCTTCCAGGAGACATTTGAGCCCAATAGAAAACCCACTTATGGAACCCATTTGATTTACAGTCAGGCAGGCCTAAATAGTCTTCAGAGAAATTACAGTCCTCCTGGGAAATACAAAACATAGGAATTCCATGTCCTGCCTCTTCTCTTGCAACTTTTAATTTTGCCGTGACTTTGACCAGTGCATGAAAACTTGGTAGCTGTGGTAAAGGATATGAGATTAAACAAATGTCCTTCCTAAATTATTGTTCCAGAGAATATTGCATTTTGCCATTAGATACAAATTCTTAGTTTTTACGTTCATGCATTTTTAAGTAGGCTCTGATGACTGTAGAAAACATACAGCATTTTTACTTTGAGTAAGACTTTCATGTATCTTGTAAGGATTGTGATAAGATTTTCTAGTTTATTATATTTGCAAAAATCCATTTTATTGAAGCCTAAGCCCATCTCAATGACTTTGTACTTTCATAGTTTGCACCTTCATTTAGCCTACTGGTTAATATATGCATTATGTTATTTTAGAGTTCAAACTGGCTAGCTTATATGCAAATTCTGAGTCTTTGGTTTATATTTACTGGAGGTTTTAAAGTTTTCTCTGAAATCATAGGTCTGGAAGATTCCTTGTTTTTCTAATATGCAAAGTGACTGGTGCATAATCAGGATCACCTGATTTCTGAGGCTAAGGCTTTATGAAAAACATTAAATATCCCAATGGACTAAAAGATCTACCCAGACTGAGGTTAAACTTTATGAGTTCAAGCCTTTGTTCAGAACAGTGGGGATATGCAAAAACTTTCTCCAGCTCCATTTTTCTTATGATAGTTCTGTTTTATGGATATGCAGCCCTTAGACTATAAATTGCATTGCCATCTGTTCTGTGAGCCAGATTTCTGGGAATTCCTCAAAATTTATGTAGTAAATGCTGTGGGATTGGTACATCAGGAGGACAGTGTGAATTCAAAGATTTGCAAAGAAAATTTGGAATTCCACATATCTTCACTGAGTTTCACCTCTGAGTTTGGACCAACAGCTTCACTATCCTCACTTAAAATGAATGTTATATTTTATTATGTGTCTTTTTGCTGTGTGATAAAGAAGATATAAAGGAATGAGTGGTCTTTAATTGGCAGTGTCATTGTCTTGAATTTTTTGCAATGATAAATTTTCAAGCGTGGGTGCTTATAATTAGACATTGCTGTACCTCAGTGAGGTAACTATATACCAAATGTAAGTCATCTCCTAGACACTTAAAATTAATTAGAGGACCTAAACAAGGGCACATTGTTTGAAAATGTTAACAATTTTTGATGTAATTGTCTTAAAATTAAACTCCATCCATTTGCATTATTGATTGCTGGTTTGACTGTAAATTATGATTTTAGATTTTATGGTAAGATTAAACTGTAGGCAATGATGTAGAGAACTCCACAATTTAGAAAAGCATTGAATTATTAAAATATCTTTGAATTACATATAAATTAAGAGTGACCTGATTATGTTTTTGTACCTTTTTGATCCCTTTAGCTACAAAAAGTTGGAGGGCAATAAAGGGGAGGAAGAGGGGAAGAAAGAAAGAAATTGCTTTCTTACCAATGTCAAATTCAATTTGACCAAAGCACATCACATATTTCTTTTTAGTAAATTGTCCCACCAAGTTTTGCCTTGAGGGTTGTTCTATTCTGCACAAAGTTTAGTATTTTGGCCACATGTAAGATCGAATTTGCATATTTAGCTGGAGCTTGGGAACCTGGAAGTACACCTTTCCTTCTCTAACAAATCTATTCAGCCCTTCAGACAGTGCCCATTAGTGGTTGCAGAAGCAAAAGACAGAACCTCTTTACTCTGTATGAGCAGAGGGCAGGCACTTGATAAATTAATGGAGAACCTTATGTTGTTGCCAGAGAAGTAAACAAAAGGGCCAGAGAAAGAACAAAATAAAATAGACACTGTAAGGAGAAAATGCTGAAAGTTTAACTGTAGCTTTGCATTGCTCATTTTGTCTATTGGTTGTAGTTGCTGCTGTTGTTTCTTGTATATAACTGGAATCCTGTAATAATATGTCCTTTTTCCCCTGATTTTTTAAGAACTAATTTTAAGAAACTATCAAAAATATAGCAGGGTAAATAGTGTTTTCTTTCAAGAATGTAGTTTAGCTTTCAAACTGTGTATTTGTCAGAGGAAGGAGTGGTGTCAATGGAAGAAGAGAACATTTTCATCGAAAGATGGCATGATTGTCCTTGCCTGACTGTTGTCTTGTTCATTGATCTGACTCTCTTAAGTTCAGAATTTACACATCTGAGAATCTTTCTGCACCTCACAGTATAGAAACCTTCAAAGACTGAGTTGATGTTTGCTACATGGGTTTAAACCTCTCAGCATGAACAGCTGAGTGGAGTGTGGAGAAGCTGTGTGAGTGTGGAGAAGTAGAACAGCAGCTGATTTTTTCTAACAATGATGAACCTGCCTCCATGCTTCATCTTTGAAATCCTTGGGCTTTGGAGAAAATTCCTAACCAAACCAGCCTGCTCAAGTTCTTCCACCAAATGAAAATTAATCTTAATGTTTCAGAACAGTGTTGGAAACTGGTATATGAAGAGCTTGGTCTGTTAATGGTCATTATTTGATTCTTCCTGACTCCACACATTTATTAAAGGAGATGAAATTTAATCAAGATTTAGTCTCAACCTATTTGTTATTTACCTAGAGGGTCTAGCAAACTTTACTGCTATGCAGAGTTAGCAGCAATGGTCCAGTTTTTCCTGTAGGTTTCTCTGCTTGGCTCTTATTCTGTCTATTAGGTAAAATTAGGGCCCAGAAAATTGGATTATTATATCCCAAGGCACAGAACTGATAAGCAGCCCATGATTGTTGGATCTGCTTGTTACCCGGTGTTGCTGGTGTTTGAGGTGCTGCTAGATGCAAAGCCAATTTCTTATCAATTAGTACTCATTAGAATCATTTCCTGTTATCGATTTTAAATGTTTGACAAAGCACTTTTAGGAAACTGCACCAAAAAAAAAAAAAAAAGAAGCTGCACATGATTTCTTAGTAAATGCAACTCTTTAGGGCCCTGTGTTAATCTTAACTAGCTGGTGTCATTGGTTTCAAAGTAATTATATCTGCTTTGGATCCCACCTGCTATCCTCTACAGATGAAAGATGCTTTGAAACAAGCACTTGATATAGTTCTTTATGAGCAAACTTGCTGAAAAAGTAAAGATTTTTTAAAAAGGAACTTTTGCTTTCTCTATCCTTTTTTGTTATGGCTTGGGCTTTTTTCTTGCATAACTACCATTGGATTACATGATGTACATTACAGGAATTAATATCAGTCTTGAATTGAGATTTTCATTGGCCTTAATATTTAACATGTGGGTTTAGTTTAATTTTAAATGCATCTTTTCCTTTATACACACATTAAGAATTGTAGCACTATTAAAATCTAATTTACAAATTGTAAAATTGAGTATAATGACATGTTAAAATATAGCTTTGATTCCTGGGAGTCTGAGAGGGTGTTGACTGTTGACTTTCTGAGAAATTTGGCCTGTAATTACTATTAATCTGTTATACATGCAAGAAAGAGGCTTGAATGTGAGATTATTTAATAAACAGTAAAATGTGTGTCTATATGTAAAAAGCACCAGATCAGGCACACCTGCATTTCCATGTATGCTATATATGCATGATGAATTGTTATGGAATTATGCCTTTTATGAGTACAGTGGAATTTTGACTAAATTTAGCAGTGTCAGAGTTGGAGCTATCAGTATAGCCATCTGGGTTAATTTTCTCTCCTTCCTTCTTTAGTTTGAATTTTTAGCAACATCAGCTCAGGTTTCACAAGCACTCTGGTAAAATGCTTACAAATATTTTAAATGTCTTCTGTGGTCCCTGTTGCAGAAGGTGGAGACCTAACATAAGACTTGACTTGTGCTTTTCCCACCTCCATTAATGAATTAGTCTCACAATTACTGTAAAAATTGAGACGAGTGTGGGTGAAATGCATGCAGCTTAGTCTCTCTAACCTTAATAAACAGAGTTGGTATTGACACAAGTGAATTTTGTTTAACCACAGTACATTTGCTTCTTAATTAGTGAATATTCATCTGTCATCAGCAGCAGCTATGACACCCCTCCCTGCTAACACATTCTGTCATAAATAATCAATGAGATGCTATTAATATTCATGAGTGGGAATCTGTGTAGTCATGTGCACTGATGCAGAGACAGGGGGAGTGTTGCCATGAACTGAGTCGAAACTCTGTGTGTGTATACGTGAGTGTAAGATAGTTAGGGAAAGGGAAGAAGAGCATGCTGCTACACACTGCCCTGCCTTGTGCTTCCAGCTAACAGTGGTGTGCCTGTGTGCCGGGGCTGGAGTGACTGATGAAAAACAGTAGACAAGTCTGGAGGGTGATTCCCCGTCAGTGCATTTGCCTTTCAGTGCTGGGAAAATTAGAGGCTTTGCTCTTGTGTTGCTTATTAGGATGGGCTGCAATCTGTGCACTTTTCAGAAGAGAGAGGAACACTACAAACTGCTCTATGAAGTTTCACAGGTGAGTGCAGAGGATATTACCAGCATCTCCAGAGTAAAAATGTGTGTGCTTTACAGACAGTAAGTAGAGATGCTTTTGTTTTGCTTTGCCTTTTTTCTTTCCTTTGCAAAATTGCTAGTGAAATTGTTTGGGGGGATGCTGGTAATTATTAGTATTTTGGGTGCCTGTTGTTTTCTGCTCATATGCCACTCCCCCTTCAGATGACTTCCTGTGGGATTCTTTTAACATTTTTGTGCATCTTCTGCCAAGATGTCAGTCATATAGCAGCAGTCTCGTTGAACCATATCAGTGATGTTTTAAGGGAGCCCTTGGCTTGGGTAATAAGACTGATTTCAGACAAATTGTACTGCTACCTCTGAATGCCTTAGGTCTGTGATCTCAGGTATTTTTAAGTTAAGGAACAAAGTTTTTATGGCATATCTGTGCTGGCTGAGAAGTATGTTAAATTTTCAGATTAATTAATTAAAATTGAAATAATTCTGAAACGTGTTGGCACCTTTAAACAGGTACTGAGTACAACAGGATTACATGGGTGAGATATGCTGCTTGTTCATTCATTGTGTGTGTTAATTCTGTATACTACTAGACAAAGATCATAATCCCATTTAGGTATTTTGGTGTCTCTTTCAGCATCCTAACAGTGTAGCGCACAGCAGAGTAGCAGTCTGCTGCTGCTGTGCTCCCAGCTCCCTCAAAATAAGATGAGAAAAGACAAAAACAAATACTTCCCCAAAACAGCCCATAGTTTTTTGCTCAGATCCTACTGAATCAGTATTTGATTTGCAGCTTTTTGTTTGTTTTTTTCCTCTTGGCATAGCAGACTCACAGATACTAAAGTTTAGTGCCTTTCAGCATCTGTTCTCTCCCTCTCCATAATTTGTTCTGGCTTTGACACATTGCCATTGATAGAGGCTGAACACTGGCAGTTTTGGACTGCACTGCTGCTGACAGGCAGTGCAGGGGAGGAAAAACAGCTTAGAATGTTGGTGGTCTATTGGCACAGCAGCAGCTAAGTGCCCAGTGCCGACTGGTTCCCTCCGAGTTCCTCCTGACGTGATTCATTTCACAGTGGGCTAATTACAAAGTGGATTCTCTACACATGAAGCAGCCTCCTCAGTTGTGGTGTTAATGCACATTTTCATGGTAATGTGATCAGAGCCTCATTAGCCAGTTTCCAGAATGATCCTCTGCATTAATTAAATATAAAAATGACTCTTTTTATCACCATAGAGAGGAAGAAGAAGATTAACATTGTTAATTACTATTGGGGGCCATACCTCTGCATAATTTTTTTACCACAGAACCAGCAAGTGTATTCAATCCTAAATGAGTGTCCATTTGCAGATAACATGCCCATTGCCCTGCCTGGTGAAGATGGTCTCTAGGTGGAACACTTCCCTTTAGTTCAATATTTAGTCGTAATCCCATCATCATTTTTTCTTACAGCAATAGCACAGGGAAAAGCATAGCAGCAGCACATTTCCTTCACTTCCCTTTCCCTCTCCCCAGCTCTGGATTGCCAAACTGATCTGAAAGTGTAAAATGGAGTAGAGTAGGTCAATGTCTGCATTTCTGTGCCAGGGAATAAGAAATGCAGGTTCTGCTGTGAAACAAATTAGACATTAGACATTTCTTAAAGGGCTGTATGTCTGTATGGGAAAAAGACTGTGTCTGGTTTAGAGCAAATGCATTTTCAAAATATTCCTTGCGGTCATGTTGCATGGTAATAAATGTGATTGAAATTATCAGCAAACCAAAAGGTGGAGTTTTTACGAGATTTGAGAGAAATTCTTCCCTCTGTCTGTTATCTTCTCTGCTATTGAGTTGGAGTGTCTGTGGATGTGAGCAACCAAGGTGCAAAATTAACTAATGCTTTCACTTTTTACTCTGGTGCTTGCCAGATAAAGTGTTATCTCTGGGAGGATCTCAGGGAGGTTCCTTGGGGAGTTGAAATGCAGTGAGCCTGGTGCTGCATCTTGTGCTGTTAGGGAAATGTCACTGATAAGGTGCAGAAGGAGAGCAGAGAAATGACTTAGTGTGCTCGCTGCCAGATCCTGTGTTCATCTGTAAACTCATCCCTATCTTTGTTTCAGTGTGTGCAGATCAGAGCCCAAAGGATACTGAGCATATTTTTAACCAGGTGCTGCAGTAAAGATCAGGTAGTGTCTCACACCATAACTGCTTCTGTGTACAATTCTGATTTGCAGCTGGGAGGGGGGAGCAGGAGTAGAATATGATAAATTAAATTAAGCCAAGGCAGGCATTACTATTTGATTTGCAAATCCCTTTTTAACTCTCCGGTCCTGTAATTCCTATACCACAGGCTTGGCTCTTCCATCTACATGATTTCTGGAGAGCTTGGGACAAGTTAGCCTGTCAGGGACATGAATTGACTGAGGATGAGCTATAGCTCTCTAGCATATGTGGATCAGATAAATTAATTTATATTCATATAAAGAAGCAATCCTTAGCCTCATCTGCAACCTTTCCCATGCTAGGCTACCTGATACTGTAGGTGGCCTGTACACTCATATACTTCAAAATATAGTAAACAAAGGAAAGCATGTTTGTAGAGGAAAACCATGCAAATGCTTGCAGTGGGGCACATTTTCTGTGACTGTTTTTAGTGAGGTCAGATTCAGCATCACAGAGATTTTTGTTGTAGAGCTACTGGAAAATGAGGACATCGTTAGAATATGTATAATTTCTCACCCTTTCCCCCATTCCTTTACTCCAGGCTTTTCTTTTGCTGAGGTAGCAGTTCAGAGACCATGGAGGTCATCTCCAAAATCATCATTTGCTTGCGTGACGGATATGTTTATTTAGATAACTGTGTTTTGCACAATTGTGCCAATTTGGATCAAAATAAGAAGTCAAATAGTCATATTTTAAGAACGAGAGCTTTTGAGATACCTCTATGCATTGGTGAAGGACCCTTGTGCTTCTGAGTGCCTCTTCACCAGTCCTCAGCATGGTTCAGGTTTATTTCTTGTTTTCACTGGGGGAAGGTATCAAGCATACTGCCCCCCTCAAGTCCTCTTCTCCATATGCCTACCAGTGCAGAAATGAAAGATGTCTCAATTTGAAATTTATGGCCCTACATGCTACTTCGTGGAGCACTTTAATATTATTTCCTGTGTGCTGTGTAAGCAGGATTGAGCTAATGAGTGTGCATCCAGGAAGTCTGTGTCAAGTCACTTAGAGAGGGTGGGATCTGGTGTATGCTCATGTCCATTAAGAGCAGACTTCTGCCATTCTCAGCTGATTTTCTCTTCCACTCCAGGGGTTAAAGAAGCAAGTTAAAGTCATTTGTTAGCAGCATGGTGAGGACTCTTCTCATTTAGCAGAAAGGATAAGAGAAATATGGCTGGGATTGAAGGGAATCAGCAGTAATCTTCAATAGCCTTGTCTGAGACTCAAGAAAATGCAGGTTTTCTTCAGAATATTGTGGCTGTCATATAACCAGTTCTGTTTGCTTGAACTTTTGTTTTCAAAATGTGCAGTTAGCCCAGAAAAAAAGAGGGGAAAGCTGGAGAGAGAACTTTGCACCATTCTTTGGTTTACCTCTAAAAGCAAACTTCTTTTTTGAGTTACGTGTTAAGAAACTGATCTAGCTCAGGTGAGCATAGAAGTGAAAGGGAGAAAGGAGAGAAGCCAGAAGGGAAAAGAGAGGCTATTTCAGATGACTCACAAAGTCAGTGGTGGAGCTGGAATTAAAACTGGAAGGTTGCACATTTATGTTTTATGTTTGACCTGGGATAATAGTAGAGCTTGCTCACAGCATTTTTAAATCCTCTGAAGACTGATTATGCCATTTGCTTCTCATGTTGGTTTCCATAATTACCAGAAAGCTCAAATTTTTACCAGTTTGGACTTCTCATTTTATGTTCATTTTGATATTCCTTGGGCTACTTGAAGTAGTAGTGGTTCTAGTGGTACGTCTCTTCAAACTCAAAGCTGCTCACAAGAAAGACATCAAGCTTGCCCACTGAAAGAGCAGAGGCACTTCTGCAAGTTTCAGGAGATGCTGCTTGTAGCTGGGATTGGAACATGGAAGACTGGGGGCCAAGCAGTGTTCTTTAGCACTGGGACCTGTCTTCTCTGGTCTTGATGAAGTCTGAGCTTGTTCCACAGATAAATTGTGTAACCAGATGATGAGATACTGATTTTCCCCTTGAACCAACCTTCAGCCACTAATATTCTCTTTTGGTACTTATGGCATGTGAGGTATTTACGTGACAGCTCCTCAGTGTGGTAGTTGCCATTAGCTCGCATTCTTTTCTGTAGATACCTGCCACAACTTTTGTGTACCTTTGTTTACTGTGTATCAATGCCACCTCCAGATGCCCCTCATGAATTTCACCAGCTATGGGAAAGTACTAGCTTGTGTTGCATCAGCACTAGCACATTTTTGGTTTATATCTGAGCTCTTTTTTTATTAGAAATTCTGTAGCAGCACACTTTTACCTCTGGAGAATATGAAAGAAAAGAAATCTGAATTTAATTGTCTGGGAATTAGCTGAATTATCTGAGTTTAATTAAATCAGTAGCAAAAGTAAATCTGGTTTGATATTCTTGCATTTCCTTTTTTTTTCTTCTCGCTCCTCTAAATTTTCAAAACAAACAAGTGATAACACCCTGATTCTTTTTTGTTTCTAAGTAGCTCCTCTGAATACTCATTTATCTATTTAAAAAGTTCAAAAATAAAAGTCAACAAACTCGCAGGAGTACTGTTTCAGTTTAACTGAATAATTTTAGAGATCTGCTTTGTGTAATTCCCCTCAAAAATGCACTGTCTCATATTAGTAATGTGTGATTAAAATGTAATCAAGTAAAGCTTGTCATACATTTCTAGACATGTCCTAAAAACTTTCTTGGCATCTCTTTAAAGAACCTCTGCTGAACTGAAAAGACTGAAAAATGACTTCAAAAATTTGACTTCTCTTACAGATAAGGGATTATCTTTGTGGGTTGCAGGCACAGTTTTCCTGGTTCTTCTGTTTCCTTGATTATTTACTTCACACCAACAATTAAGCAGCATGAAACAATAGAAATTAAATCATAGAATTTTCCATGTTCCTGCAGGCTCAGGAAGAGACAGCAGTGTCACGACATTGCTAACAACTTGTTCCTGGTAGAGGAGCTCACTTTCCGTCACTGGATACCGTGCCACAGCTCAGGGAACATTGGCTGCCAGCAGCAATTGTCCCCAGAGCCCTGGGCACCCGCTCCCCAGCTCTGTGCTTTGAGTCATCACGTGTCACTTGCTTAAAAGAGAAGAGACATCTTTCAGGCCACCTCTTGTCTGACTTTAGGCTCTTAGCACAGAGCTCTGTTTGGCTGTGAAGGCTCCCTGAGGAGTCCTGGAGGACTGGGATTTGAGTCTGGGAACAGGCTGCTTGAAATAACCAGCTCTGGCTGTCTGGTTGGATAGTGGCTGTAGAGAAGGCAACGATGGAGGTTGTCATCTGGTTCTCTAAAAACCTAAACCTGTTAGCAGGAGGTTTTTTGGTCATTCTTTTGAACATGACACCTGAATTACATGCCAAGTGCCTAAGTATTATTTCTGATCTCAAACCAACAAGTGATAAAACACTTAATTTCTTTTCCTGGTAAAATCCAGGAAACTCTGAAGTGTTACCACTGACTTCATTGGGGCCAGGTTTTCATTTTCTGTCCTTGTTTACTGTCTTGTAAAAGGCATATAGTTCCTGTGCATACCTCAAGAGGAAAGATAAAGAAGGAGTCATCCTGAGATAAGAGAGCAGACAATAGTATGTGAGATAAGAATTCAGGGGATGGGTACAACACAGGCAGCTATAAAAAGCCATACTGAGATTGTATCTGTAATCTGCAGGGATATTCTGTGATTCCACGATTCTATATGCAATGCCATGAAAATTTTAAAAAATAAGTGGTTCAGGTACTGAACAGCATGATTTTCTCTCTCATTTTACTGTTCGTTCCTTGCATCTTGAATTTAACAATGGGGATTAAGGATTCTTCTGATGATCAGATTTTTATACATTTTTACAGAGCCATCCTTTCTTGAGGCTTGCTTCCTGATGTGATTTGGTGTGGATATAATCCTTAGGCCTATGGCAAAATGTATCTTTTATGTGAGTTCTATACATCAGTGATGTGATGAAGCCAGTCTTGCTACCTTTGAGCATTCTGTCAAAAAAGGAGCATGTTTTAGAGGTTCAGTATTTCTGTTTTGTGGCTCATTGTGGCAAACACTCCACCTTGTATGTGGGATTAACTGACAGTAGATTGTTTCACCAGTTTTCTCTCAGGATCTGAGAGTTTAATGGAGACATATACAGCAGGGCTTGGTGATAACTAGCAGTTTTCCACCCCTAGGGATTTGTTGAGGTCTTATAAAAATAATTTTTTAAAAAAAATACTGAAAAATTCTTGGATCTTTGGTTTTGAGACTATGTAGCTTCAGATTATGTTCAACCTGTTACTTTAAATGGCATGAGCTTTTTGTAATAGTATTTGCTTTTCTGTCAACCCCATAACTTTGAACCCACTGGCTAATTTCAATCACAAAGACTTTTCTCATCTTTTAGTTTAATGCAAAGTAGTTTGATGATACTCTTAAGTAGATTTTTTTTAGTGCAAAAAGATTTCCAAGTTTGCTAACATCAACTCAAAATACCAAGACATGAAAGAATTTAAGAATTTCTATGCTGATTACTCTTGATACACTTACTTTGTGGTTGCAGTGAAGATAATTATTTTCCACTTTTTCTGTAATAAGCCTGTCTTTTGTTTTACTTTGCTCAATAACTGTAAAAAAAATTAGTCTGTTAAGAGAGGATATTAAATCAGCTACTGTTCAAAGGTTATCTATAATATTATTATAACAAATAGTGGGTCAGAAAGAGAATTTTAAAAATACTTGTATGCCATTTATAGGACTGGACTTAGAAATGGAATTGCAGTGTCTTTATATAGTGCACTGAAAATTCTCTTCTATAATTGTTTATATTTTAGTTTAAAATACTGATGTGGAGAGGCAGAGAACAGGGTGATTATTTGGCCATTTCTGTATAATAGGATGAAGTAGACTTCCATGACCCTCACTGAGTTTTTATTGTTTGAGGAAGTTAGGACATTTTACATATTCTTCTCTCAGGTGGAAAAAATAATACATTCTTTTCTTCTCCAGTATGAAGGTTGGGGATTTTGTTTGTTTGTTTATATGTTTAACTGAAAAAACCAAACCCTGATAATCAGCAAAGTGCAGCAAAACAAATACTATTTTTTTTGAATTGTCATCTGGTTTTTTATGGTCATGGTTATTTTCTAGAGGTTTTGGCCATGGCATTTGATCTCTGAAACAACATAAGCACAGTGGAACAAGTAATCTTCCAAACTACCACATCACACATAGAATTTCTATGCTTCAGGTGTATTAATGTCAGAGTTGAACCTGGGAGGATTCAATGTGTAAAAAGTCTACAAGTATCTTTAATTTGTCAAGATAAAACTTAGTTTTTGGGTTCTTCACCCAGCTGGAGAATTCTTTCTTTTATGTTTCATATCTTTCAGTATTTGGGGGAGAGTTGGTTTTTGGTTTTTTTTTCCCCTAGCTCCTGAAATCATAATGTTTTGTAAAAACTACTTTTCATTAGTAGCAGTCTCACTCATGAGCAGTGAGAAAAGCTTGTAAGTATCAGTCAGATTTAATAATTCAGTTTATGAAATTTGAAAAGAATAGGGATGGACTTGAAAGATAATGTTTGGAAACAGTCTTACTCTGGTTTGGTATTCTTCTGCATGTCTGGGGTTGGCAGCATTGCTTGAGAGGTGAGGCTGAAACCCAGCCACATGGAATTGGCAGTGGTGCATGGCCCTGAGGAGGAAGGTGTGGTTTTGCTCTGGGCTGTCAGGGCTTACTTGCCCAGAGACATCAGTGCAAGAGGAGCCAGCCATGGCTGTCTCAGCATAGCTCAGACCCAGGCTGTTTCTGGCCAGGATCTGCAGACATGCCTTCAGGGACCGTCCTGCTACAAATGTCAGTGCAGCTTCTATGTCCATGTGCATCAAACTGGTGAAGCTCCTGGGAAAGAGCCACAAACCTGTTACATGTTCAGTTGCTCTGTAATGTCAGAAATACCATGTACTGCAGTGCCAGAACCTGTGTCCTGAGGACCACAGGGAGCATGGGATTGGGTGAACTTGGCTAAATCCTTATGAGGAGTGAACAACTGAAATAATCAGAGAAAAGGATTCTTTTTGGTTACCTGTAATACAACAGAGCGATTGACTGACCTATGTTATACGTTTGATTGTATTTGTAATGTGCTTTTTGCATATTATAATGATGAATTTGCGGGGAAAACTGCTCAGGGAACAATCATTATTCAGGTCTTTGACTTCCCCACAGCTAGAATGTGAAATATTCAGATTTCTCATGATATCTGGGGTCATAGGAACTGCCAGCTCCAAATAAATTTTAATGGAAGAAAAGGTTGACTATTAGTTAAAGTTCAGCATTTGGAATGCATTCTCAGAAGTTAAGGTTGCTAAAAGTGGGGATGACATCTTTCATTGCAGTATTGTTTTTCACTTGAATTTGTCATATTTATTATTACAGTTGGGGAAGACAGAGACACAAGTTAATAAATGAGGAATTCAGTAAGTGTGGATGGTATCTACATTGTTTCTCACTAAAGAATATAATTTCCTTAAAATCAAAATGCTTTACAAAAAAATTAGATATTTCATCAAAAACGGACTTACAGAAAAAAACACAGGAAAAAATTCTAGAAATGCCTGGATGTTATTTATATATCATCATAATTGAATATTTACATTGATTAACTTTTGAAACATATTCAATAGTTTGTGAAACAGTGTGTTATTTTGTGTAGTATGAAATTTGGAAGCCAAAAAAGTCAAGTTTTCCTTTATCTAAAATTGTTTTGCTCTTTCCAGAGTTAGGTGTATTATTTGAGAAATTCCAGAACTTCTCTTAATGTGAAATTTCCATTCTCTCTAGATTTCCCATTCTGAAATATGTAATATACAGGGGGAAAGTCCTGTCTGTGTGCAATTGCATTTACCAGCATACACTTTTAGATTTAGAGATTTGTTTGAAAGCAGTCTCTACCTTGTGGAAGAGGAGGGAAGTGCCAACAGCAGTAGTAGCTGTAAACAGCTTCCAATAAGGTATTTGACAGAAAAAGAATGCAGCATCCTATCAGCTGTGCATGTTGTGATGCCAGAGAGGAATGTTGCCCTGTTTAAGGGAATTTGCCAAAAGCTGTCTTTCTGCTTTCTGGATATTGCACACCATTGGATGGGTAATGGAGTATATTGAGGTATAGCGCCTACTTCATGCAGCAGTGGGACTTTTGGGTATATTTTAAGAGGTTCTGGTTTCTCTTTTCCTGGTCTTGTATAAAGTTCAATATTATTTAAAGTTTAAAGATTACCTGTAGAGATCATGGCAAATGGCTAATGAAAAAACTGAATTAGCATTGCCCAATAATGATGGTGATCACAATCACCACAGTAAAGTGCTAGATGGAGACACTTAGCATTTATTGGTAAACTTAGAACACAAGTGGATCATTACAGTAGAGAGTAGGCCTGCCTGCATTTCCAGTGCTTCCTCAGCATACAGAAGGGGTTTGATTTGGTTCATTGGATTGGATGACTGATTTTTCCTTCACTGTAGATTAAACTTCAGTTTTGATACAAATTTTCATTACAATTTCCCCAGAACTACTTCAGAGACAGCTAATGGGACATGCTGCTTTTTTATTAATATTTTTTTTATATTATGCACATCAGAGACTTTTTTAGAGTGAAGGAATTTCTAATTGCTAATTTGTTGGTATTGCTTTCTTCAACTCCTAGTAGAAATAGGGGTGTTTTGGTATTTTTTCATCAGTAGTCAAGTCCTGTTGCTGTCAGTTCAACAGATACCAAATCTCCTCACTCCTATAACCACAATATATTTCATATTTCCGGAAATATGAATTTCAGTGAATCTTACTAAACCATTTAAAACCTTCTTGATGAAGTAGTTTGAAGTTCTTAACACAGGAGGTCATTCCAATTTATCTCCAAATGACCTCTTTGTCCCCAGATTTATGTATTTTCCTGATTTAAAAATGTCATTTGGTCATGTTCAGTATGAGAATGTCTTTGAAAGCCTGACTTGTAGGAATATGATGAATAGTGACAGGGAAAGGACTTTGCTCAGTGAGAAAATACCAAATCATGTGGCACTGTAGTTTCACTTACTAAATATTGTCCAGGCTCTATTGTTGAGCCCTATGCTGCCAGTGTCACTTTGTCAGGATGCTTTCTGTCCTGTGAGTAGTGGCTTCAAATGTACTCATCCATCTTCTTGTCCCATTACATTTCATGTGACTGATGTTCTGCACCTATTAAAATTGATGGGAAAGAACAAAGAAGAAAAATGTACCCTTCAACTGATTATGCCTTTGAAAGAGCAAATGAGACTCTACTGCTCCTTAGAGCAAATTGAACAGTTATTTCTAGGTTTATCTATTTTACTTTAATATTAGCAGTAGATCCCTTTTTTTGTTTTTTCAATATTATATTGAGAGCAGTAAGTTTGCATCAATATTCTCTCCTTCAGTTTTGTGACAATAAGTGAACATACAAACTCTCTTAGATTTATCAGCTGCCTCTGCTAATATTACCTGTGAGATATTGCTAGCATGCCTGAATTACCCTCTTAGGAGAGGATGGGGGCATGTTTGACTAGCCTAGGCCTCTCCTCTGAGGAAGAACCTGTTGCTTGGCCACAGTTCATGTATGCTGGGAGAGCACTTCTGTGGGATATCATAAGGTTCTGCTTGGTGGTAAATGCTTGCTTACCTTATGTTAAGTTCTTCAGGGCAACTAATGGTAGACTGGAAATTCAAAAGACTTTGTAGTATTGGCTTTATCTTTATTTCCTGGATAGAGATGGGTTCACAAAGTGCTAGTCCAATGTTTCAGGCTTAGACAAGGGCCCTTACCAGCTCGATGGAGAGGACAGATGTCATATTTACTGACAACTGAAGGCAAAACACTGAGGGAATTCAGAAGGAAAAGCTCCCAAGTGATCAGTATGTCTGATTATTTATAGATTTATGACAGCCTTCTCAGCGTAGCAGCCAACAGTTCTTTCCCATTTGTGCATAGTAATGAGATTGTCATTCCTTTTTCTTCAAATTTGAATTTTGACAATGGGCATTTGCATGCCTCCAAAATGCAAAACAATGGGCCCCTTAGGCTCCCTGATGTTCTTGTAGAGATTTCAGCAAGTGCTGTATACAGCTCTGTTCCCTTACCTAGTGGTACTCGGATGCATTAAAGTTTATTTCCATGCCAAGTTCAAATATGTTCTGGATTTGTAAATTTCTGTGCAAGGAATTTGGGTTTCTTAGACTTCATCTTGATTTTAATCCTTTGTCTTGGTAATTCAGGCTTAGTAGGTGTTCTGTTGAAGCTCATAAAGTGTGCTTGGCTTGTGGGCTGGGAAATACTTCAGAGAGGTCTGAGTCTTGAAAGACTGTTTCTTACACCATAATCTGTTTAAGATTGCTGATAGTCTTCAAGGCCAGTTGCTTTGTCCAACATTTTTCTCAGTCTGTGTACTATGAAGTGGATAATACTTTTACACTGGGAGTGGATTCACTTGGGTTACTATAAAGACAGTTGTTCCCATCTACAATTCGTGAAGAGGAATTTGATTAAGATTAAAAGAGGCAAATAAGACTTTAAGGATCTTAATTTAATAATTTCTCAGTGAGGTCTCTTCTCTCTTTCGTTACTTACTTGACCTCCAGCTGAGAGTGGATTCATGATTTTACAATAACCTTCTTACAGATAATTAACTCCTGAAATGAGTAGAAGTTAAGCAAAAATACAATGGACCTGTAGTCAGATCCTACTTAGTACTCTAATCTCAGCAGGACAGCTCTGGACTCTTCAAGCACATTCTCACCCTTAGCATTAGAGGCACTTGAACAAGTAACCCCATGGGAATAAACTTCATATTGCCTTTCTTTTACTCTGTGCTAAAATGACTTATGGAAAAGGGATTGTGGAAGAATGTACCCTGTATTTTATTTAGGGCAAAAGTATGCAGCAGGTAGCTGATGCTTTGAAGATTGCACCCCTGTAACAATAATTGTTTCCCATGCATATGTCTTCAGTGGGATATGAAAAAGGTCATGGGAGGTGAGAGAGAAATTCCAGTTTACTCTTCTGGATTGCGATGACTGCAACAGCTGCTGCCATTAGGTCCCAATGAATTAATTCTCTTGTCAAGCAAAACCAGTTCTTAGCACTATACAGAAAGGTCATAGTACTAATAGTAGTGCTGTTAATTTCTGGTATGGCTTGAGAAAGAATAGGTCTCAGCCTTCCACCTCCCTATACCTTGAGGGATTTTTAGTTGGAATTTACTCTAAGCCTGTGGCAACAGATTTTCAGAAAAGCTGCTGTTCCCACATTTTTGATTTTGAAGACACTGAGAATTGCTTATCTTTTTGTTGTAGTGAGGAAAATCTGAATGCAAGAGGAGGGATGAGAAAATTGAATTTCCTTTTATTGCACAGGAACACTAAACAACACTGACACAATATTTACTTCTGTTTCTTCTTTCTAATTTGATTCTCTGACTACCATATCAATCTTTGTTCATTGGTGAAACAAAATTAGAGTATCACAGGTGCTGTTGCTTGTGCATCTGCAGCAGCTAAAAGATGTGAAAGAATTAAAGATATGGGCCATTCTATAAAGTTTATTTACCAGTTCATCCACAATGAAATGTGCCAGCTGTACAAAATGTTATGAAAATGCTCCTCAAGCCATGTCAAGCAAAAGGTCTTTTATGGTTCCTATTTTTCTTCCTCTAGTGAGAGATTTGACATGTGTGGTATGGATGTGTTCAGTACCGATAACTATTGAATTCTGATTGACTAGCTTTGTTTCTACTCCTCAGCACACGTATAGTCATTTAAATAATACGAATTACACTGGCACCAGTAACATGTACAACATTCTGGAGAAAAAGCTTTACTATCCTCAGTTAAAGTACTGTAAATATTGTTCCAGGGGTAGGTTGTTTTTAGTGGGAAGTTAAGTATTTTAATTTGCTACTAAAGAAGAAAATACAGCATTGCCTTGTCTCACCCTGCATGATTTTTATTCAGCCCGTGCAGAAGGAAGACAGGATCACCCTGGCTACTGCTGAGCAGGATGTGACACTGGTTGCAGTAATGACAGGGTGCTATCTTTTTTCTTGGGGGATCAGAGGATGATCCATAAGCAAGCTAGTCTCATGGTTATCTTTGTTCAATAGGTCTGTATTGGTCATCCCTTTCCAGATATGCAACTGTGGAGTTCACAGAGTGAAGTTACAGATACATGACCAAGTATCTTTGTATCTTGTAAGATATTTTTCTCTTTGTCCTTCCAGCTGTCTGTATGCTTACAGAAAACAATATGCAAAATTAAACCTTCCAGTAAGGACACTTCTATAAGTGTAGTGGAGGTTTATGATTAGATCAGGAAAAATTGTACTTCTCATAGATTGGCAGTATGTGGAACCCATTTGAAGAACAGAGGCAGAACTCCAGAAAATGTTTTCCTAACATGCTGCTGGAAGCACAAGGTACAGTTTGTTTCCTCTTCTTAGAAACAAGCCCGTAGTTTTAAATCTGTTTAGCATTCATAGAATACCTCACACACTAAAATCTTTGTTAAATGAATTATAGGGGCTGTGTAAATAAATTAGCAAGAAAATAATGTGTCAGGGATAATCACCTGGATAAAATTTCAGGGCAGCATTTTTGCTAGGACCTCTGAGAAAGTAAATTTGTGCGAAATACTTCAAATCTCCCCAGTTTATATTTCATTCACACACAGCTTCTAGAAAATACTACTTGACCCAGATCAGAATAAGATGATGCTAAAAATTCAGAAATATGTTTACAGTTGCAAGTGTTACAACTTTCAGAGCTGAGATTATATTCAGGAATATTGTCCATATGGCTCTATTGGCTGCAAAGTAATGCAGCTTGCGTTACTCCAAATGAACATTCAGGGATTGGAAACTTGCTGTTATTTGAGAATTTAGACCTTACTTGCACCTGCCTACATAGTATAAACTTCTGATTGTCCTTTACAAATGTTTTAGCTCAAGAAGCATTTTTTAAAATTGTTGATACATATTGTTTTCACTTTTGCAGCTAAATAGTTGCAGTAACTTAGTATGGACATAGCAGGGTTGTTTTTCCTTATTTTTGCAAACTGCTATAAAAAAATCCAAAATTTTACAGCTCTGGTTGTTTATCAAAAAATATAAATCATTTTACAGAACAGGAAAATTCAATTAAATATTACATTTCGTGCCTTACTATATGTAACTGATTGATACTGGGAAACTGAGAAAGCAAAGTCCTCCATCACTTATATCCAGGAAGGTGGAGAAAATACTCATTAAATTAACATTAGTTTAAGAAAAATGAAATTTCTGAGCCAATTACAGTTTACTGTTTACACTGCAACAAAAAATATTACCTTTGTTACAGAATGTGTGACTTGAGCAGGCAGTTCCATATAAAATTGAGAAGCTGCAAATGTTCTGCACTTGAGTGATGGTGAACATGTGATCTTAGTTCTGCTTCATTAGCCCCTAGTGAATGAGTGGTAAATTTTTCCTATTTATACATTTCTGTCAGGGGATCATAAACATAGCCCGACTAGTGCATGCTTTCAGTGCAGCAATTTCTTTTTTTTCTTTTTTTTCCCCACAGCTTTGATGAATAGTTTATATTTCACTTGAATAAATTTTTCTTCTTTTCAAATATTCAGATAGGTATTAGCACTGGTTAATTATGCACTCAGTACCTTTTCTAATAGAACTATCTGTCATTATGGCAAGCTTTTATGTTGTATTTGAGGTATTCAAGTCTTTTTGGTAAAATACTGCTTTTGCAGTATGCATGGGAACAATCAATTTTATTTTCTGCTGATTTGATAATTTTCTACTAAATTTAATCTTCAGTGCTATGGAATTTGTGGCCAATTGATAGATTTTTTTCCTCTGCTAAGAGAGTATCTAATGCTTCAGTTTTTTACCTCCCATTGCAGAAAGTGCACCTTTCTATTTTTCTGCACTGTAATACATTTACATCTCTTTTAAAGGGTAAAAAATGTGCAGCTAGATTGTTTTCTGTATCATTTACTAATTCAGTATACCAGGGTTATAAACAACATTTCTTTTTTCCTAGATGTTTCTCCAATGGTGATGTTTTGTATAGAATGTGTAGTTAAAAAAGTCTCTAGAGTTGGTAGAGACAATAAATATTGTACAAGTTGATAAATAGTTTGTTCTAGTTAGTGTTTTTTATACAAAGGCAAAGTATGTTGTTGGCTTTGGACAGAGTAGGTTTTGTTTGCTTCTGTACCTCTATATTGTTGCTTTTCCTGTTTTCAGGTCTTTTTGTCCAGGATTTTCAAAGACCCTTATCCAGAGTTAAGTATTTGTCGCAATTGAATTTCAAGCAGTTTCAGCAATTTTCTTAGTGTTCTGTGGAAACTTCAGTCTTAAACCCTATTAGATGGAGCCAACCAAATTTAATTGGAAAGTGGTATCTTTGAGATACACCTGAGCAATCTTTCCCAAAATGCTGTGCTAGTCCTATCACACGACAACCAACTGTAGGGATGCAGCTTGCTACATCTCCAGCTCCTGGCAGCTGACTGAAGGTGACAGCAGGCATTTGACACTTTTTTTTCTGATAATGGTCTGTACATCCTAGAGAAAGAGCCTGAGAAAGTCTCCAAGTCTTGGATGGTGTTCTACACGATGGTGTATTTTACATGACTGGAAAAAGATGAGAGGAAGAAAGAAACTCTGTAAATGATAGTTGCTAAAAATATATATCAGAGCTAACACAGGCATGCCTTAAAGACTGTATTTTTTATCATTATTGCAAATCAATTCTCTGCTACATTAGAACTGCTCTCCTAATCACAATAAGATCGTAAATGGGAACAAACTTAATAATAACAACAGATTTTATCAAAGTCTACAAGATGCTTTTAGAATTGATTGCTGATTCCTTAAGATTGACTATTCATGAATGTATAGAATCATTTAGGTTGGAAAAGATCTTTAAGATCATTGAATCCAACTGTAAGCTTAACACTGCCAAGTCCATCACTAAAGCATGTCTTTGAATGACATAGCTACGCTTCTTTTAAATACCTCCAGGTGTGGTGACTCCACCACTTTCCTCAGCAGCTTATTCCAATGCCTAATAACCTTTTCTGTGAGGACATTTTTGTAATATCCAATCTAAATCCCCAGGGCAAGCTATCACTTGTTACTTGGATGAGGAGAGTGACCCTTTCCTCGCTACAACCTCCTTTTAGGTAGTTGTAGAGAGCAAAAGGTTCCCCCCCCCGCCTCCTTTTTTCCAGACTAAACACCTCCAGCTCCCTCAATCACTTCATGCAGCACTTGTGCTGCAAGCCCTTCACCAGCCTCATTGTCCTTCTCTGGAAAAACTCCAACACCTCAATGTCTTTCTTGTGGTGAAGGGCCCAAAACTGATCACAGGATTTGACGTGCATTGCTGAGTACAGGGGGATGGTCACTGCCCTAAGTCCTGCTGGTCACACTATCGCTGAAAAGGCCAGAATGCCACTGGCCCTCTTGACAACCAGGGCACAGAAAATGGATAGGTAAGTTTAAAGGAAGCTAGAATAAACCTAATTTTATTTGCCATTGATGAAGATTCTTGCTCCATTCGTGTAAAACAAATTGAAGATTCAAGAAGGTAAGAGGGCTCATGAAAATTTAAGAGAACAGATGACCAGAAGCATACTGGATTCCAGTGAAAACAATCTGTATCAGGGTATGAAATAGCTCCCATTTTCTATACTGCACTGGTAAATTCCTAGTATTTTCTTCCTGTTTTAGCCTTTAACTTCTACAAATCTTTGTGCACTCTTCTTTTTCAACAAGAAGATTTAGGAACCTGGCACTTGGTTCATAAAGCATCTGTAAGTACATTAAACAGGGTATGTAATAGTACTACTCTAGTCTATTTCCCTAACTATAGTGTCAAAGCATCCATCAGCCTAATAGAGTAATCTTGATCTGTGACAAGGAGGTACCGGGGGGAAAAAGAAGTATAGGAAAGTTTTGCTCAAGATAACGTATAGTGACAAGAACATGAAATTAGTGCTTATGCCTCTTCCCCTCCATACTCCAAAATAAAAAATAACAACTCTGCTGAAGATAAACAAAAAATAGAATTGGATTTGTTTGGCAACAACTTATAATGCCTTGTGTTGTTACACCTGCTCTTTGGCTAGAAAAATTGTCTCTTATGTTTTCATGGAAGCATAGGTATATGTAAAAATAATTATGCTGGGATCAGCATCTTCTCAGGTTAACAATCAACTACTGATTATCTGCTGATTCTTGCAAAACAGAAAATCTGTTCTTATACAAACACTAATTATGGAATATCTGCAGAATCATTCCAAAGTAGTTTAATTATACGCAGGTTTTTATACCCTGCTTAATTGCATTTTACACTGAAGAAAGATCCAGACCAGTCCTCTTATTGATTTGGATCTTTCTTCAGTGTAAAATGCAATTTTACACATAAGATCTTTTTACATCTTTACATTGCTTTAGAGGTTAAACTGACTGGATTGTCCCAGATGCTTCACCATTGTGGTAGACAATTTTTTGAGTGGCTCCCCAGCCTCTTATTAATTACCATATTGGGATCAGCCTCCTCATCTACCACTTCAAACAGATTGCATGTGTTACATCCAATAAAATTGGTATGTGGTGGTTATTGATGGGGCCTCAACCATCCAGTTTTATTAAGACCACTTTTACACCTAGGTTATGAGTTAACAGTGCCATTATCTTTCCCCAAAATCCCTTGGCAGTTAGCACTGCCAGCAGCAGCAGAAATTACAGAGGGATTAATCTCTGGCTCCATCCCCCAAAAGCTTTTCTCTGGAGGTACAGAATGGTATGTTGAACTGTGTTAAGCAGTGAAAGATTTAATGAATAAAAGCCCCCAGCGTCTGCCTGCATGAGAGTCCGTGTCTGTCCCTTTCCAAACCTGTCAATACCATTTTCCGTCTGTGCAAGCCTGTTGGGCTGCCACAATACACACAGGGGCTTGGGAGGTTTTGTTGCTGTAGTTGTTTTTAAAAGCCCAATCCTGCAGAAAGTTGGTTGATCCAGTCGATTTCAGAGGAAAATGAGGAGCTGTGGTAAAAGAAGGAGGGAATTACCCATCTCTCTAGAGTGTCTTTCATTGCAAATCATTCTTTCAGCTGTAGGAGAGGGTCTGGCAGTGATCTGAGCAGGGGGAGACAGATCCTGTGGAGGAGGACAAAGAGCAACGCTTGGCACAGAAGGGTGAGGGAGAGGAGAGGGGACACAGTTACTTGGCAGGTCACTCCGGTGGCACCCTGCTCTGCCTGATAAGGGTGGGTTTTACAGCGGGGATGCTGCTGTGGACACACCTCTGTGCACAATGCAGAGGCACTGGGGTTTGGGAAAGGAATGATAAGGAACACAATGAATAACTAACAAAGCTCATTTGATGAATGCAGTCATTTGCATTACAGTGCCAGATAGCTTTGCTCCTGGTGGCTGTCATACCCAGCTACAAATATTAACATTGTTTCAATGACATCTAAGCGTGGCAGTAGACTGTATAGGGGGAAAGGTTGTCAGGAACTTTGAAATTTTGCGGAAGAAAAGAAAGCCTAAAGAGTAGTGAGCTGCCCATCTCTCACTTTTATTTTCTTTAGGGAAGTTAATGGCAAGATTGCTAAAATAGGATTTTTTGAATTTTAAAGGGTGTATACAAGTAAAGGAAAAATACAAGGCAGAACCAACATCATGATATATATCATTCCTTCCTATTTACATTTTGTGACTTCTTTCAAGTGCTAAATGAACGGCATGGTAGTTGATGGTTTCTCTGCATGAGTAATGCCTGTAGGTGCAGCATCTACACATCAACAGACCAATCTTCATGACATTCTTGAAGATGCAGTATAAAAAGTTAGCCCAAATCAGAGATTTTCTTGTGTCTGTTTTTGTCTTGATTTCATTTTCACTCACACTGATAATGTTTTCCAGTGAAACATAAATGAATACACATGGTACTATGTTTTGTTCTTCAGGCTTCATTCCTCAGGGAAAAAAAAAACCAAAAAAACACCAAAAAAACCAAAAACAACCAAAAACAACAACAACAACAAAAAAATTACATCTAATGTCAGAGAGAGATCATACAGGTAAAGCATATTTCATTCTTTTACCTACCACAAGCAAAGAATATAAAAATCCATGACCCACAGACAAATCTAGACTTCACCTTCCACTGAAGTTATGATCTATCCCAGATCCCTGATCTATAGGTCATCTATATAATGTACTTTTGCAATGGAAAAAGCCACAGAACATACAAGACTGGTAGCATATATCTGAATGTTCCATTTGCAATGCATGGTCTTGATATTCAGACACAGAAGACAAAAACACCCTGAATTAATAAATAACCTTTGTCTTCTTTAGTGTCCTTTTCCCTTCCTAGTATTTATTTCCTTGGCTGTTTGTCTTGGACATTAAGTTTCCTGAACTCATGCGTATGGCACTTTTTATGTGTCTGTGGTTCATATGTGTTTATATGCTCTGTATTTCCACTGGCTGATAATAGCTGATGGCAGGCCAAAATATTATGTGGTAAATGTCAGAAGGTGGGAGGGTGGTAAATATTAGTAGAGCATGTGTGTAGCTGTTGTAAGAGGTCCTTAATTTCTTGTTCTGTTGGGGGTATTTTGTTGCTGGAATATTTCTGAAAAATTGCAAATGAAAGTTGAGAGACAAGAGAATGACATTTGAAGAGAGCTATGAAGCGTTAAGAGCCTTAGACCTAAGAATTTTGGGGGTTTTATGGTCCCTAGCAAAGCTGGTGATTGTAGACAATTCCCAGCAGCATGCAAGACATGTTTGCACAATGTGATGAAATGGCCAAAATTTGCATTAGCAAGCAGCTCGTCAAATTGTGGGGAACCTTCAGCAATAACCAGTCCTTCATAGATTTCAGGATCAATACAATAATTTTCTGATTCCAGTTTTACTATTGTATGATCATGTTTTGTTATTGCTTCTATAAAAGTTAATTAATTACTTTCCCCTCTTTACTTGCAGTGGCAAAATAAAGGTACTGAAGAGCAAGGGGGTTTGGTTTTTTGGTTGTTTTGGGTTGGATTTTTTCTGGTCATTGAGTATATAGTTTATGGTTTGGCTATTCAGTTAAATGTGTAAAATAATATCTGAATCCATATGAAGTCAGTTTCAAAATTTGGTGAGTATTTGCTTAGCCTGCAGAAAGACCTAGTGGAGATAATTGCTGTAGAATTTCAGTACCTGTAAAGGAAATTGGAACCCTCTGTGAGGAAGCAGGATATGCTTCAAGACAGTGTTTTGTAGTAATGTTATGCCTTTGAAAGTGCATCTTGCATGTATTTTCAGTGCAGTGAGTTTCCCATTCACAGATGGGAAGCACAGTAAGGAAATAATAACAAAGCAGCCAGAAAAATTGAAATTATCACAATCCTTTAAGAAACACCTTTTCTTTTACATATTCCAGTAAGAAGTTTCTTCATTAGTAGTACCTCTTTCCTTCCATTGCTGTAATTCATTCACAGGCTTTTGTGGGACTCTCCCAGAGCTTAAAATGCTAAGTGCATAGAGGCAGTTTTTCATTGTGGAAATTTGTTCAGCAACAACTAGTTTACAGTATTTTTGAAAACGGAACCTCATTCTTACAGTTTTCCAAGGTCCTCTCCTACTGGAGAGTAATCCATTGTCACTTCCTTCAGTTTTCTTTGTCACCTCTGTGTCCTTTTTTAATTTAGTTTTCTGCCAGTATAAAACCAAAATTGAGTCATTCTTGGTTATTAATATATTATGAATAAATACAGTGCACCTCCAACAGAGCTTAATCTCTCACACTGACTCCTAGTCATCTTTCAGAAGTATACAGAAAGTGAAAATGGGCCACTTGAAACATTTTAACCTGATTGGAAAAAAATCTCCTCTCCTTATCCTTGCAGCTCCCTGGTTAAAATTGTGTAGACTGCTGAGCTGAACACAGAAACACAAAGTGTTGTTCAGATGACCACCCGTCACTTCGAGCTTATTGGTAGACCTCAAAGGAGAGTGCTGTGTGACTGACAGATGCAAAGCAACACATGCTCCACTCTAAATTTAGCATTGTCAAAATAGTGAAGTACTCTTGGAGCCAGCCCATTATTGCTAAGGATATGTAGCATGGCTCAGTGTAAAACTTCATAATTTATGGAAGGGGAAAACAGGAGAAGGAGGAAGAATAAATATGCAAGTAACTGAGAGTTATAGAGTTTAACATATATTTCTGAAAATGCAGCTTTACAGATTGCAAGGTTCACTCTATTACTTACTACACAGGTTAAAGCATTTAAAGGAATATCAAATTAGAAGCAATTTGCAATGATTTACATGGAAGCTCAAAATGCAAAAGGGGGTAAGGGTGCAAAGGATATGGATGTACAGATAAGGGTGCAAAAGGGTTTAGCAGCACTTAATCACTGAATGCTTTACCCTTTACAAAGCAGTTTGACGGGGCTAACTACCAATTACAACAGTGCCTTAACTATAGATTTGATACAGTAGCATTCATACCATAATCAATTCATATACACACAGGTAAAGTGATGTGTACACCTATTTCTCTGCATATAAAGCTACTTAACAAAAATTTCCCTCAGGTTCAGTGAAATATTCACATCAAATTCCTTTGTGTTTCTCAGCAGGCAAGGGTTGCACCTCAAGGAGCCTGGAATTGTGTGCTGAGAGCAGTATTAGCCTAGACCTCATCATCAGTGGCAGTTTGAGGATCAGAAGCTGGAGGGTTCATGAGCTCTGAGAGATGCCCTACTCAGAGGGAGGTGCTGGCCCAGCCTGCTGCAGTCCAGGAGAGCTCAAAGGGCCTCACTAAGGACCACTGTTTATAAGGTTGCAAGATGATTGGATCTGGTCAACACTAAGTTTCAGTTCTGGCCATAACCCAAGTTATCTACTGGGCTTCTTTCCCAAAGTGCAGTAAAATGGTACCATTCCACTTGCACTACAATTCACAGTGGTGCTACTCCACTTGGGCTAGGGTTCAGCTAAATAGTTTACCAAGGCTACAAAGGGTAATTGCTTATCCTTTGTTTCCCACCTTGACCGGGCATCTGGTGTTTCTCATTGTTCCCACCTCTACCATGGAAGAGCTCTTGAAATGATCAGGCAACGTCCCACAGCTGGCCCAGTCAAAGGATGCTTCACCATTCAGATGGTTTGGTCAAGGCTTATCAGGAGCTTCTGAGATGAGTCTGGGTATGGTCCATCCAAGGATGGGGATAGGGGATGCACCACCACAATCCAAGAATATCCTTTCAAGATTAAGACGGATGGCTGGGAGTTGCTGATTGGCATAATAAACCCCTCTCAAGTAAATCTCCTGAGGCTTGTTGTTCCATGACTTTACAGCATGAGTGTGTGTGCTATGCTTGTGTGTATGTGTGAGGAAAGAGAAAAAGTAGGGCAGGGCGATTATTTTTACTTCATAGGGAAGTTGCAAAACATCCCTCCGTTTCCTGATCCCTTTCTGCAATTTTACATATTCTAGAAGCAAAGGAAAAAATGGGCAATTTTTTTAAATTTTAGTGAAAGCCGTATCTTCTTTGGGTATTCTATAAAGCAACATGAAAGTGTGGTAAGTGTAGTATAACATCACTCAGAGGTAGAAAGAGATGTAAAGTAGCAAGTATATGGCTTAATTTATGTGATTATTCTTACTCAACCTGAGCCTCAATTCTGATATGGTGATCAAGCCCCAGGCAGCCCCATCCCATAGCTCATAGGACACCCCACAATTTCCATCCACCTGCATCTAGTGAGCTCCTCAGGCAGGACCACTGCCCTGCCCTTGGTGTGTGGGTACAGGTTGCTAGGCTGCCTTTTTTCTTGCTTGCCCAGCAGCACCCACACACCATCTAGGACAGGGAGCAAACATGTTAGCATCTGCATGACCTTGCAAAGACAACTTCCTGTGTTTCCCATCTGTAACTTCTCTAAGGGCGAGAGGTTTTCTCTGCCCTAGGTTTTCTCTGTCAGGATGATGAGCCTGCTCACCAAACCATGAGCAGCATGTTGTTGAAGAGTCGATTTGGCAGAAAAGCAGGGTCTTGGTTAATCATTTTGCAGTCATCATAGTCTGTCGTAGTTGGCACTACCTTGGGGATAGAATCCATAAAAAAGATTATATATATAAGTAGAAATTTTCTCCCTCCTGGTGGACCTTAGCTGTGATATTCCTGTGATCACTCTGCAGCTGTAAAATTCTATTATTTTTTTGTAGCAGCAAACTTAGACTTCTCTTTAAACAAATGGGTCTTCTATTGGCAGAATATTTTATATATAGTCGTTTTGTCTCCACCTGATGGGTATCATTTATTCCTTTGCACAAGTGGGTGTGTTAATGCTGTGGTTTGATGTGAAGACAGTGGTCTAATTGCTTGTCTTATTAGCCCACTGGAAATAATTGAAGACTATAGCATTGAATTGCCATTTAGCTACCCTAGCCTTGTGTGTACATGGAGCATGGCATAGCAGAGTTAATTCATTTATTAACTCCTTAACAACATATATTTAATCAGTTTTCTGGTGCTCAGACCTTGCAATCAATAAGTGCCTTTTACTTTCGTGCCCTTAATTAGTGTATACTTGTCGAGATTGGCTAATTTGTAACCTGAAAATGGTACATGGTAGCGAATTCTTTACATCATTAAATGAGACAGTTGTGAATTTTTGTCAGGATACCCTTGTAAGACAAAACAAAATGAATCTCACTGCTTGACATTAATCCAGTAGCCTTTCTTTCTTTTTTTTTTTTTTTTTTTTTTTTTTTTTACCAGTTAGGGAATTATTAAGACTAAAACTGGCAAGGGACAAATGTCCTGTAATAAGACAGCATTCATGGGTATCACTGTAGTTTTGTTTCCCCGTGTTTATAATTAAAAACCTGCTGTATTGGTCCAGTCATCTATTCATACAGAATGCTCTGCACAGGTGTAGAGTTTCTTAGGGTTGTTCCCATGTTTGCATCAGAAATTATGTCTGCTGAGGTCTGAAAACTGCTTCCTTGTATGGATTAGGCAAGAGCATTTGATAAAACCACACATGAGCAGACGGATCTCTTACCAAGATCTAATTATACAATTTTAGTCAAATCTGAAACAGATGCCCTTCTGCTTACCTATTGTTGAAGCCATTTGGTACCATTCTAATATTACACTGACACCGAGCAGGAAGGTCCCTTTTATTCCCTGCTGAATCTCATGCCTTGGGTGCTAATGTAATAACTTCACAGTCCCAGAAACCAAAGGCGTGTTTGCAGGACACACGTGTGCAAATCTCCCTACAAGGTGAGCTTGCTGCCATGAGCAAGAAGATGCATTTATTTATGTCAGTGGTATATGAGAGGAAAATTGACAAGCAGGAGCACCTTAATGGCTTCAAACTACCTGTTAATGATCATGGCTCTGGTGCCTGCCTGGCAGCCTCAGTCTCCAATTAAGCATCTGCCCAAGCTGGAAGCAGGTCTCTTAATTGGAAAGAAACAGATTCAAAGCAGGTTGCATCTTCTGCCAAGACAGATTTATCAGTGAGGCCATGCCTTAATCCATTGTATCTCCCTTTCCACCCCCACCTGGCTTTTCTCTCGATGTTCTCTGCTGCTGCAGGCACAGCCCTGGAGCAGGACAGGTAGCACGGATGGATGCTCAGCACCTTGGGGAGGTTTGGTTCTCCCCTAACCTTTTGCTGACCTGGGGCCCAGTGATGGATGCTGTCCTAATTCCAGGCCCTCGACAGCACGCATACATCCATTAAGATATATTGCCTAGTACACGTTCAGGAGATCTGTTTGCAGCTATCTTTTACATAGAACTGATTGTTTAATTGCAGATTAAAGATTAATGCAAGTATAATGATTCCATGAGGACACTTCAGACAAAAGCATCCTGCATCAGGCAGCCTGCATCCATTTTTCAATTTGGCCATAAATTTGGCTGGGAATTAAATAGTAAGTAGCCGTGATTGCAACACTGGTCTCTGAAGGCACTCACGGGAATGAAAATAAATGAACAGGCTCTCACACAAAGCATGTTTCATTATGGTCATTAGTGGACAGATCCTCAGCAGGGACTGAAGGTAAAATTGTCTACAAGAAATGTTGGCACATGTCTGATGAAATTGAAATAGTGAGGAAGTGACTATGAAAACGTTCAGGTCACAGAGCCTATAGATGACAAATGTATCTTCCCTGAGCTGTGGGCATAAGCTGCAGGAGGTGCAGTTGTGGGGAGACTCTGGTATGCATTTCAGCATAGCTGTCTTCTTTTACAGAGTTTGAACATATTGGGGGAAATGTTTGCAGTGTTGTGAATGCATAATTGTGTACATTGTTTATGTACAAAGAGTTACTACAATTCATTACCCTGCTGATTTTGATGAATTGTTAACATTTTGCTTTCTCTTACATTTTTCAGGTAAGGCCACATTCTTTTCCCTTAAAATGCCCAGGTGGCTGGTAAGTTGTTTATTTCTATTCATTTCTCCTCCCTTGTGTTACATGCTGTGAACAGATTCATGGACTATTTGGATTGGAGGGGATGGCTAGAGGCCACCAGCTATGGCTCCCTCCCACAGCAGAGCCAGTTTTGTGCAGGTTGCTCAGGGCTTTCTGCAAGGATTGAATCTGCACAGCCTCCCTGTGGAACCTGTCCAGTGTTCCACCATCCTTGTGGCAAAGCTTTTTACCTGATGTCTGACTGGGATTTCATTTGGGATTTTATTTTGACTTGTGCCCACTGAGGACTGGCTTTGTCCTCTCTGTACTGTTGGTGGCATCAGTAAAGTAACCCCTAGTCTTCTCACAGTGCTGGAACCTGTCTTGAGAGATTGGACTGACTTTCCAGCTCTGGATGTAGAACAAAGCACTGAAGTTACAAATTATTTCAGCTCAGTTTGGTTAAAACAGCTTTTGGAGGACTCTCTGATGTCTTGCATAGCTTTCATAAATCTTAGCAGAAGCCACTAATTTCAAGTGAAAGAATTTCATATTCCTTTTGTGTAAATGGTGTTTGCAGGATAATTTATGCTATTTTGAAACTAACTAGCAATTCTGAAGTTAAAATCATTCTTCTTCTGAGAAAGCAACATATTGCAAGAAAGCATTTCTTTATTATCCCAAGGAAATGAAGGAAACCACATGGGGTTTACTGAAATGTAACAAAAGCAATCCATTTGGGGGTTACTGATGGGTGTTTGACTCAGTTTGATGGAGTTTCATGTAATTAAAATCAAAGTGCTGACATCGTCAAAGATGTTCACTATTTGAGGTTTTGTTTGTTTTCCATTAGCTGAAGAGTCAGAAACATTTGTTTGAAAATGAAGTCCAGTTTCCTCCAGTGTTTAGAAGGTTTTTTGCCTTTTGTTTCATCCTTGAAGTTGCACATAATTCCCTAAATCATTAAAGGGATGCTAATTATAGTCTTAAAAAAAGAGATGTGATTTAACATTGGTAGTAAGTTACAGAAAGAGATGATGACATAAATAGTATGCTGATACAGCAGATTCCACAGACTCATTGTCAATCTGTGTTCCTCCTTTTAGTTTATTTTTTGCTTGTTTTTGTTTGTTTATTTTGCTTGTATACTGATATACAAACTCTTCTAGGCACAGATTGTTATGCATTCATACAAAGAGAGTACTTCAGTTTACTGATAAATCCTTCACATTGTGTAGCTGTTAACAGGTTAACATACATTGATAATACTAATCTGGGCTCCCTTATGAACATGTCCCTCCCTGTATGTGTATGAGAAAGCAAATATTTTTGGGCAGTAGTGTCTGAGTGGCTGTACAAGCGCTTCTGGGTTTTCTGCATTCCCCGAGAATAGGATAAACCACAAAGTGTTTGTAGCAACCTGCTATTGTCTTACTATCTATAGCATCAAGAGGAAAGCATACTTCATGCTCCTTTAACCTATTTCAGTTTTTGAAAGGGACCTCCTGACAAGCCCCTGCCAGCCAGCTCAGCCACATGACTTGTTGTCAGACCTCCCACTCATCCTGCTCTTAGCGGACTGGTCTGCTTCTGCCTGCAGGATGCTCCACTGTACAAATCCTCTCCTTTTAAGTGCCAAAAGAGCCATGTAGCTTAAGCTGTATCTATTTAACCATCCCATACAGGTGAACTTGGATAGAAGAGTGATGATCATGACTAGGGTAAGACAAACTATTACTGCCCCGTGTTTCATCAAAACCCTTTAAAGAACAGGCAAGGAGGACTTCTATCAGCAAGAGGGGATGTCTGCTGCATTGCTGGGGAAGGCTTCTGTTGTGGCTTTACTTGTCCTGGTGAAGGCTTGAAGTCTTCTTTTATTTTGATATTCCCAGCAATGTTGGTGTGGTTTTTTTCTTGGCACTGACAGTCACATATTGACAGCTCCAGCTCTGAGTCTGCCTTTGCATGAGCAATTTCAGAATAAGTAGTGGAAGTCACACTTGCATAATACTTGCTTGGATTGCAGCATAGAAATTTATTCTGAGTTTAAAAATGCTTTAAAGTTTGGGATAAGTTATGTTACTTCTGTAAGGGCACAGCCCAGAAGTCTAGGAAGACTGTGAAATTAGGGCAGTTTCTGTGACAGAGGTGTGTAAATGCTGTTCTCCTACTACCATTCTTCTGTAACTGTAGAAGAATCTGTAGCAGTGTGGGTGGTGATAGGGTCTCCATCTCTATAGTGGGATCCACACTGGCATTTATTTGTAGACTCAGAGGTATGTAGAATAAAGAGAAAGGTATCTTCCATTGAAGAGACTGCTATATGAATTGAAAGAATGCGAAGCTTGCTGAACCTGGGATATGCTCTAGGGAAAATAAAATAAACAGTAAAATAAAATTGGTAATACTCTGTTGATTTTCTAAGCAACTGACATCATGAGTTAGTGAAATAAGAGATTTGTGACTTCTGATAGATTTGATTAATGCTGGTTTCACAGAGCACAATCTGATGTGGCTCGGGAGAAAATAAGAATGACTAGTCCTTGCAAATTCATCTCAATTTTTTTATTTCAAGTATTGGCCAACTCCCTTCCAGTCAGCAAAGTTAGAGACTTATCTTTATATTGGAAATTAGAAAGCCAGCTACTTCATCTGGAGTATTAGCCTTTTTCTTTTATGTTCTACACATTCCTTTTTCTATACACAATGGCTCCGGTAAAATTTTAGGGACCACCCAGGTCTACCCCAAATTTGGTGGTTTATTCAGTGAGTAAAATTCAGCTTACCCTTTAGTAGAGCAAAGTAAAGCAGCAGGCAGAGAAAACTGGTAACTGAAGTAGTGCCCTATGGCATGAGCAATAGGGCCTAAATCCACCAAACTATTTGGGATCTTGAGTATTGTTTAAACTTCACATATTCTATTTTTTTTTTTAGGCATTGGAAGCCTTTGAACCAGAATCTAAGTGATTTTCCTTCTGAGGAAGGAAAAAGGTGTCTGTTTGCTAATTAAGCTACAATGAAGTGCAGAAATTCCTTATGAAATCAGAAACATACTAATGCTGAAATATAGGTTAGCAAAGCCAAATTCTCAGGTACTATGACTTACCTTACCTGACCTAATTTATTTCTTTTTATTATTCAGTTGCCTTTGCTGAATTAGGGCACTGTGATTTGTATTGCTAAATAATGTAACCACATTTTTCAAGGATTCTGTGTTTGTTAAAATTGCTGGAAGAAAATACTTTAGAAGGAACAAAAAAGCAGTTTGTTACCATATTTGCCAATTATTTATGATGAGTATTTTCAGAGGCATAGGTATTGTAGGGTAAACTTACTAGAAGTGTCTATTTTGTCAGCTGAGATAATAAAGCCTGGGGAAGTGCTCATTTTACTTCAAAAGACCACCAGCTTTTTAAATATTGACTTTGGGCTTTTAGAGGGTAGCCTTACTATAAATAGGTTAGTGTCATGCTTCTGGTAGTGAATCCAGAAGGAGGAGGAGAGAAAGAAGATTATTCACACTAGGCATGTTTTATTTATCTACATGATTTATTATAAGGTTTTAACGATTCAGAGCTGTTAGTAATCTGTTTGTAATTGATCAATAATTCAAGTAGAATAGGGCACAGACTCTTCCAGTAAATGTCCATGCCTTTAAAGCAGTCACCTTGTATAGATGTGCAAATACAATTCAGATAAGGGATGTTTGCATGGAAGTGCTGGTACTTCATGTACAGTGATGCTGCACTTGGCGATAACTCTGGTGACGCATATACAGGGTGAGTTGTTAGTGCTGTGAGCAGGCAGAGGAAGGCATCTATCTTGTTTCATAGAGAAAGCAAGACTCACTGAACTAATTTCAGGAATATCAGTCTCTCTTCCATCCTTTTATTTCTTCAAGAAGCTGGTTTGAATATCCGGGGTGAGCTTTCTGTAGCTGGTAGGATGTTTTTTTTGTGCTGAGCCAAGAGCGAGATTTTATAGAGAGACCCATCCATCATAGTCCAGCATTGCTTCAAGATAATTTACTTAGAATGGATTATTAAAGAAAGATTAAGGATGTGTTAAAATAGTTTATTCGATATTAATAGCACACCTGAAATATGTGTGGTCATTCCAAGGTGCTCCCATAGTCCATTTATATGAAACAAATGAACTCTGTGTAGTGCATCCATTAAGATCAAACATCTGGAGTTACAGAGGTCGTGGAGGAAGTTCCTTGGACAAGAGATGGTATGTTAGCTTGGGAGAAGGGGATGGAGTTAGGACAAAAAGGTACATAAAAGGAAGTATGAAAAAAAGTGTGCAACAGAAACATCTGCAGTTATTCTGATTCTTGCAATCAGTACATGGAAGAGAAAAATCTTCATTATGAGAGTACTGAGGAGAGAAATTGTAACTTTTCAGCAGGAGACAAAACATTAGCAGTCCTGCTCTGGGTGGATTGTGCTGAGTGGGAGGGATTAAGAACCGTGTACCCCAACATGGTATTTTCTTTGCTGTTGATCCCAAACAGGATCTCAGCAGCAGCCTTCATAGTCTGCAGGAACCAAAGGAAATACTCCCTTTTCCATTGGTGGCATCAAGAACTAATTGATGAGTGAGTAGCCATTGAATGGTAAATGTGCCTACGTTAGCTGTTCTAGGGCACCTTGTCAGAGTATCAGTGTGTAAACATTTAAATGGGATGGTTTTGACTATCTAGAAATGGCTTTCTGTGATTTTTGTCTGAGATACATTTCTCCTTTACTGCTCTAAATCAACTCATCAGGGCACAGAAAGGAGGACATGACTCCAGTCTGGAATCAGTGCTGCTCAGGGGCTGCTGAGAGTGAATGCTCTCCTCATACACAAGTTTCCTGTGACCTCTGGTGCATGTGACCTGAGAGAGAGAGACTCAGGAAGTGGTTACTAGCTCTAGGAATGCCTTTGTAAAACTTCTGGCAGTTTTTAATTTATCATGTGCTGTGTGTAATCAAAACAGAAATTGCTCAGATGCTGAAAGATTGGTAGGTACCAATTTAATTTGTGACAGGAAATACTTCTAGCTCTGATCTGGTGTTTGCAACGTGTGAGGAAGAGAAATCTGTTCATGTGGGGTCTTTTATTCATTCTGTTTTCAAGAGCTGGAACAATCTGTCTCTGTGCTTATTTAATTAATGTGATGTCAACAGCAATAATGTGTTAAATAATACAGAATGAGTTGTAAACAAAGCAGGATTTGAATCATCCAAATCAACCAAAAGTAATTGGGCAACCTCAGGGGACATTGTAGTGCTGAACCTTCTCCTAGAGCTTTGCTTCCTTTTTTCTGAAGAGTGAATTAGTTTCTGTTTTGAAGCACCCTGAAATAATACCAGTTTTGTTGTCTCATTTTGAAAAATAGCTTACACTCATTCTCAAAAAAGAAAGGGGAAAGGAAAGAAAAGAAAAATCAAAACCCTGTGATGGAGGCTTAGAGCCAGATCCTGAGTTCAGTATCTGTCTGAAGCAAGACTGGAAGTGGTCCTGTCTGAACAGTGACAGTATTTATATTTAGCCATTAAAACAGTGAAAGCAATTAATTAGCAAACATCTGCATTTAGTTAGCAAAATGGAAGTGGAAGTAAGACTACCTGAATGAAAACTTCTGGTGGATTGTTAGTTAGGCTGTTTTTATTTACTTATACCACTTACTGGATTTTTTTAATTGTATATTTTCCTCTCCATGGAGGCTGATGCCCATTTGCTCACTAGATGAAATAGTGGCTCATTGAGGTCAACAGCCAGGCTGTCAAGAAATGAGTGATGCCTGAATAAGATTCATCTTCCTTATTTCAACCATGTGTCTGAAATGGGGAAAACAGGGTAAGAAACAAGCACCATGAGAGAGCAGCTAAGCTCTTCCTTAGCAGAGCATAAATAGATCAGATGCCTTGGCTTGAAGCTGCCCTCTTCCCCATGGACTTCAGAGGAAGCCTGCAGCCACTTAGACATATAGCTTCAGAAATCTAAAAGGCAGGTGAGGTGGATGCTATCTTGTGGTTTTATGGTAGTATAAGTCTGTAGTGGAATAAACCTGCCAGTCCTTCAGGCAGGAGGGACACAGTGGCCTGAGGGAACCTTCTTTGCCTCCATGCCTTTCTTATGCTTATTTATTTGACTGAAACCCTGCTATTGCCTTAATAATGAGCACTGAGACCTGTGCTCATGTTGAATTTTTCCTCTGCTTTGTGCCTGCATGTGCACATTTAGCCTCTGTTTAATGTTGCCATGTTTCTGTTTTACTGCTCTGAAGCAACTGCAGACAAGAAACAAAGGAGAATGGGAAAGTTTCTGTTTAATTTTACATTAATCTAGGGGTTCATCCATTCTGATTGTCATTGAAGAAAAAAAACTATCTTACCTTCTAGAACTCCTGAAACCTTCAGAGAAAGAAAGAAAGAAGACACCTTTTTTTCTATTTTTTCCTTTTACTGTGAAAGAGTAGTCAACCTGTAAGATTAGTCCAAAAAGTACAAAGGAACTATGAAAGCTGTCTGTGAGTTGGGCCTTTTTGTGGTGTTTTTTTTTCAGATTTCTACTGTACAGGCTTGCAAAAGAGAGCAGAAACCCTAACACCTCACTGTCTTAGGTAACAGTGGAGACAACAAAAAGATTTTTTTTCCTTTAGAGACTTTAGATGCCATACATAGAACAGATCTATGACATGCTGTTCCTTTGTGAAAGTACTAAGAATATCAAAATACTCCCATTATCAGTGCTTAGCCCCAAGCTTCCTTTAATGATCTTACCACATCTTGTAAAAACTAGAACTAAATTGAGTACCTGACTTCAGAAGGGAGCTACGTGGTGACAATTAATGGTTCTTGTCAAAGTCCTGCACAATCAGTATCCATGAATTATGACATCTAACTACTAGCCCTTTTAATCTCGACTAAAGGTTTTTGTGTTCCTGATTAAAGTATCAATCTATGGCTCTGATGTGTTCCCTCAAAAGGAAAAATAAACAACTAATCAAGTAGACAGTGTTCTTTGTGGTTTAATTCAAAGGCTGCTGTTGTACATATATTGCATTTATATGCTAATATCAGTTCATCAGACGTTTAGGCATGTATTCTTTTCATCTATATTTTGTGTCCTCATTATTATGTCAGTCTGCTGTTGAACTTTCCCCCATTCTCCATTCAGGGAAAGTGGCTAATACAGTCAGCTAAGCAGATGAAAGAATTACAGAGATAGGAGTTGGATCCTGCTGTTCTTGTTTTACTCACCAATAAAAGTCATGCAACTTAAAAAAAAAATTAAATAACTCTTAACAAAGATGTGAACGCCAAAAAAAAGACCTTATAAATGGTCCATAACAAGGATGAGCAAGCTTTGCCTTTCTCTACAGGGTTTCTTTTTTAATGTACTGTATCTGATCCTGGTGCCTTTTCTAATTTAGAGAATCACTACAGATGTGCTTTAAACTTGTGAGAGTTAAAAGCTGAAACACATTTATTCCTGGACTTGGTTTGAAGGAGAAAACCTAAAAGTTTGCTTCCCACTGCTCTCCATTACCCTGCCTGTGTATCAGCCAGGACTTAGCCACCAGGGCAGGTGGTAGCAGGAGCTGGAAGTCAGTCTTTTTGTAACATGTGGTATGCCCTGCATTTTAAGTATTACTCTGTCTTCATCATTTGATCGTGTCATGGCAGGTTTGAAGTTTGGGATACTTAGCCTGGTTTTCCAAGTGTGACTTTTTGTAAAACTGATGTAGCAAACCCCTTGTCTTTTCTCTTTGACTGAAAAATGGGCCCTGAGGGACAGATAAAATTGGCTTGAAACCTTTTCCCTGGTGCAAGACTGTCCTGAAGCTGTGGCAGATACTCTGGTTGTTTTCATCTCTTTCCTTTCTGTTTCTCTTGATGCTAATCCTTCTCCAGCAACATGATGGTTCTTCTAGCCTTGACTCACATTGCTGTATCTACTGGTGATTAATTTTGGATTATTTCAAGACCTGGGTCGGCAGTTAATTATTTTTAAAACTTTTTTTTAAGAATGAAAAAAGACTGATTATGCCCAGTAGTTTCAATAGTTAACTTCTGTCGTTGGCAGAGGACATCTAAATATGGGACACAAGCTTCCATAAGCAAGATGTCTGCATAATAACTGGTGCTAAAAAGCTAATGCTTCCTGAGCAAAAAATGTGTAAAGGGTTTGATTTGCAGACATATCCTAAAAAGCGTTAAATTCCTCATAAGTTCAGGAAACTCAGTTTATCATTAAATCCAAAGAATGTTCGTGATGCTTTTGCTTCTCCAGTTTATGTGAGTGGGTGCATTCCTAAACCAAGACAGCATAATTCTCAAAATCAGGCATGCACATGTGATTTACAGTCTTTGTCATACACCTGTGGAAAAAAAGCATTAATATGCCAGAATTGAAAAGATGAATAATTTCTTAAAAAGTAAGAGATGGAAACTCTTCTGCATAGATAAGGGAAGATTAAAACATTTCACCCTTCAATTCCTGATCTAATTTTAGCATCCTAATTAGAGGATTAATTATCTCTGTATACTTTGTTCAAGTTTTGCAGTTCTTTTCTCTATAATTAATTGGTGATGTGGTGTGACATTACCTTGTGCCAATGTAGTCAATATTATTTTAAAACTTGTTAAATCCATCTTTAATTGGTATTGTCCTGTAATAGCAACAGATTCTTTTTTTCCATTTCTTTTACACAAAAACTTCCTTTTTAGAGTCTTAGAGAAACAGTATCTAATTTTTGTTCCATTATAATGATGGATCCAATTTCCATCAATTAATGAAAAGCAACTACTATGATAACTTGTTCTGCAAATGTAATAAAATCTGTTGTATAACTAGACCTGAAAAACAGGAAGCTCTGCATGGGAGACAGAAAAGTTTCAGTCATACCCCAAATCAGAAACTAGATAGAGACATTTGAGCATATTATATTTTTAACTCATAATCTACATCTGACTAAGGTAGCCCTTCACTGTTCCAACCTGCTGATTCCTCATTCTTCTCTCTGGGTTCGTCCTCCTTGCTTGCATCACCTCTTGCTCTACATGTGCTAACTACACTTTTGTTAGCCTTTGTATAATTAATACAGCTGCTTTTAAATCAGAGCAACTGCTCTGGTCCTTGTTTCATTTAAAGTTGCTGTGCCTGTTTTGGATGAGGAGAAAGGCTTTCCTGGCTGAATTCCATATCTGTCTTGGGCTGACATTCAGTGATGCAGTGAATGCTGCTCCAAGGCCCATAAATACAAGAGAGCAAATTCTGTGACTGCATCTTATATACCATTGACTGTGTTAAAATTAATCTTTCAATTTTGTGGAAAAAATGTTGATTGGCTAATTTCCTAACAGCAGGCTTATGCCTAATACCAAATCAGATATCATCTGTCTGCGCCATCCTAAATTTTTGCTGGTTCAGCTTTTGTCTATTCTCCCACAATGTCACATAATTGGCACTGCACCATAAACTTGCTATCATGCATGCTGGCAATATGTCAGAAATGTGATCATAATGCAGAGTGATACAACTGTACATATATTTAAGATCAGCACATTGTGGATCTGCTGCCTGACCTTTTCTTGTACAAGATATATTATCACGTTCTATGTACTTTGCTCTGATGTCTTTAGATAATAGTAACAATAACACTATGACTAGGACTGTGTTGTGTGTCACTGAAACAGAGAAATGCTCTGTTATTTGAACATTTATTGAAAACAATAGAGATGACATCAAGTACAATTTACTTTCTTACAGTAGAAATGAGTCGTACTCCATATTCTGACATACTGTGTATACATGTTTTGTTTTGACATTTTTTCTAATGTTCACTTGCTCTGGTATCTTCTTAAAGCAGATCCTGAAGGTATGTATCAGCAAAAGGACCTATACAGCAGCATTTTGATTAGTTTAGTTCATCAATCAGATTACCATTTTTACTGTCTTGATGCACTTGTATTTTTACTAAGACTTAGGTACAGAATTTACTCAGAGCAGAATAGATGAATGATTTCTGCTGCAATAATGCCTGTGAAAGCAAGAGCAATCCAATCTTTTTAATGGTTCCATTTATTAAGCACTCCTCTTCCCAGTCTCCTTTCCATGAAATATGCAGAGGGAAACAATTGAGTAAAGGAACAGAAGGCAAAGCTCAAGGACATACATAGTAAGTGTTACAGATATGAAGATTTCTATAATTTCAGGATGTGCTATATGAAATGTTATTGGTACCATGTGTAGGTGAACATACCGCCTCATCTGTCTTTATTGCTCTTTTTAAATGCACAGTTGTTGATCAAAACAGCTAATTTTGACTACTTTAAAATATCATCCTTATCTTCTCATCAGTCACCTTCGCATAAGTGTCTTGCTCTGGAAGATTCGCTGGTGGAAATGAAGGGGTTTATACCTCACATTCTGTGGTTATGATTTGATTGATTCTATTCTTCAACATCTGTCTTTTTAACAAAGACATTCTGGTCTTTACTGTTTATAGAACAAACTGCCTGAGTAAGGCTAACATATCCTAACACATCTAAAAAGTGAACTGGATGGAAAATACTAGGAAAGCCTGTCATCAAGGTAGAGCCCAAATACGAATTGTTGACTTGTGCTTTTCTCTGCTCATTCTTGGTGTGGAGAACAGACATATGTATTCATGTCTTTATTCCAAAGATATCCACTATCATATAATTGCACAATGTCTTGAAAAATAGTGATGATGTGTTGGGCAGTGGAAGATATCCCAAACGAAGTGCAGCTAGCAACAGTGAGATCCAACAGAATGAAGAAACGTGGCTGGACACTGAGAATGGCTTGCTGTTAGGAAATGCTGCTTGCAAAGTAAATATGCAGAGTAAGCTCCTTTGTAATTAGTTTGTAGAATCCTGTTCCAGAGACATTTTTGCATGGACAGGAACAAAACTAATGAACTAGCTGATTATTACTAGGACTCTTTGTTATGGAAAAAAGGCCTAACTGTAAATCTTGGAAGGCAATAAGAGCATTTAATGTGAAACACTTAAATGTGTTTCACACTTTTACTGAGAAGTCACTTAAATGCTATACCTTTGCAATAGGTACTTTAGACAAAGCACATCTGAGATGTAAACACTTTAGATGAAGTACTGCTGAGATGTAAAGATGACTTAAGTAATGTTTTCAACTATTTGACTGAAGCATCAAAGTTTTTTGGAGTCCTGCTAGAAGAGCAGGCCATAAAAGTGAGGTCCTTGGGTAAGGCTTTCAAGAAACAACCTTAAATCTGTGCAACATGCTGATAAAGACTGCATTTGCGTGACTATTAGTAAGAGCAAGTTTTGATTCTTAGATATGAAAGGGAGAGAATATACTTGTAATACACACAGAAGGTAGAAAAGAAGACAACAGAAGAGAACTGCAGCATTAGGTTTTACTACAGGAAAAGCACTTACAGCTAGTCTCCCAATAACATCTCTCCCAAAATCTATGCAGATCAGCTGTAGTGGAATGTGTTTATAGTAAAGCAAGGATCTATAAATTTACTGCAATTCAGTCATAATGACCAGAGTTTGCAGTGCATGCATATACACATAATAGATATTATAAATGAAACATTAATTTTCATTTCAACACTAATTCCCAATAGCTGGTATTCATCAATATATGTTTGCTAGCAGATCAATACCTAATCTGTTTGCCAATTTAATTGTATCAGGAGGGTTCATCAGACCAATAATTTTCCAGTCAGTCTCTTGTGTTAACTGAAAAAAAAAGGGTAAAAAGTATTTTGACAACTACAAATGAATGAAATATTTCAATGCAGCAAAAATGCTTTGCATTCTGACCCATCTAAGAAAGCATAGAGTCAAAGCTGTTATTTCTATTAGAACATTAGATATTTTAGGAGCAGAAGATGCATCATGTTATATTAATGTAGCTATTTTATTTAAATTTGCATCTACCCAGTATAAAGGAGTGGAGATAATTCAGTGCAGGACCACATGAAAAACATGTTACAGCAGCACAACTGGGAATTTGTGTCATAAATGAAAGGAAGTCTCTAGTAGAAAAGATGCTGTAGCAGCTCTTGGCTGTCACTATGTAAGTAGACAGATGAGTGTTTTTGTGACTTGCAAAGCTGGAAGGTTTATATTATATTAATGGGGCTGTTTTCATCTGATTGCGTGGATCAAATCCAGCATTTGGCCAGGCTTGCTAGTGCTGGAAATCTGCCTGCTATTATACTGTGCCGTGTAGAAGCAGAGTGAAAAAGGCTGATTTTCAGGTTCTCTGTGCAACTGATGTTTTTAAAGGATGGTCTGTAAAATTCTATGAGCGCCTGGGAGGGTACATGGGAATGAATTGCCAAAAGTAGCTGGTCTCATGTGCTCACTCTGAATTTGCCACTGCCATCGCTGGAAGCAAGCTACATCGATGGGGTGGTTGGTCTGAGCCAGTGGGACATCTCTTGCATTCTCTCCATGGTTCACTGGAAAAGTCAGCCTCATTCAAAATTACTGTCACTTTAGATTATTCTTCCTCTTCTGGAGGAATTCAAAGCACTTTGGGTCATCTTTTTCAGAAATTGCTGTTACGGCATAATATTTAAAGCTAATTTCAAAACAGTCTTATATATTTAAAAGGAAAACAACCTGCTCTCGGAAGGTTGGGGTTGCAATGATCTCTTTTCTACATGGATCTTCAGTTTTTTACATATGAAATTCTGCAAATTATGTATTCTGTTTTACAGAATTACTATATTTATTACCAGAGGAAAATAGATTTTTATTACAGCCAGAGGCTGCTCTGATATAAAACTATTAGCTATGCTAAGCTCATCCCAAAGCTCCCAATCTTTTCAGCTGGATGGTTTTTCTAGAACTTTTAATTAAAATTGTTCTAAAAAGCCACAAGTTAGCTGCATGTGTACTTAAACTGAAGTTAGCTCTTCAGTTTTGCTGGTTGCTGTATGCCATCTAATTAATCTGTAGTGATTAAATGTACATAAAATCATCTAAAATACAAGGTAATTTGTGCAGATATGGAACAGTGAAGAGCTTTTACTAGTCCTTGACATAATTGTTTTATCTCTGGAAAATTATTTCAAAAGGCTGCAGATGATAATTGTTTTGATGAAGCAACTGTGGAAAACAGCGTAGCAACCACACATGGTAAAAAAAAGCAGCAGCAGAGACTTACAGAGATGGAGGTGTTTGTTTTTCAGTGTGCAGCTTGTCTTTGTTTCTAGAAGTACAGGTTCTTGTTGGCTGTCCTCAAAAGTTTGGGAATCTCTCTGTGCTGTCTGGCAGTTTGCATCCCACTCCTGTTTTGTTGAACTGACTGTTGTGTGGCTAGGAGGTGGCTTTGGGCTATGTTTCTTTTGTGATTTATGAAAAAAGTTAGGGCTGAGTTTTCCAATGGGACTGAGAAAGCAAACTGCTGCTACAAAAATCCACAGAGTTTGTTTTCCTATCTGCCATCAGTATTCTTGAAATCACTTTTCTCATTCCTTCTGAAGTGTTCTCAGCAAAAATCTTTGAAGGATTAGTTTGTAGATACTGCAACATTCCTTGTAGGGGACAGTTTTGTCTTTTAAAGTATAAATGCCTGTGGTTGTTGGCAGTTCCATGCATTTCCTTGGTCATGCATGGGGGTCACAGACATTTTATGTCATAGTAGTGATCAGTTAAACAAATGAAGACTGGTGTTGGGTCAGGGGTGCATTGTCACTGGCTGGAGCACCTGTCATTCCAGGGACAGGAAAGGCAGCCCCACAGGTCATGGTGGTGAACCAGGAGGGAATTACAGCACACGTGTCTAAGCACTTTGCTCTGAGAGGTTAGGGTTGGGGTTAGGTTATCTCATGACCCTCACCAGCCATTTGTCCTTTTCCTCTGGTGGCAGCAGAGCTGCCCCGAGCACGCTACCTTATGGCCCTGTGGTTAGAGCAAAGTCCCACAAAGGCTTGAACTCTCCAGAGTCTGGAGGGCCTCATCAGGTTGTCTGTTTCCTGGTTGCCATTCCAGCTGTAATTGTGTCAGACCATGAGCCTCAGGTGAGTGTGCTCACTTTTCACAAGATGTGTGAGCCACAGTTAAGTCTTTTGCTATGTTGTTCATGGTTTATTTTAATTCTCATTTGTTGTTTTTTGTCCTTTTTTTCCTGTGCTTTCCCATGAATGAGATGGGGCAAAGTTGTAAGTGATTTTTTAATATTGAGAGTATCTATTCCCAAAAAGGTCAGAGAGACACTAGAGGAGAGGTAGGCAAAGTCAACATGGAAGGAAATTTTATTTTGTAGCTGAAGGTGGAGAAAAACAGTGTAAAGATAATCTCCATGTCCTCTGAGTGAACCTGAGTTTGCGATTCTGGGATATAAGCTTCTTTTCTGTCTTGTTCCCTCTTTTTCCTTCTCCTCCTGAGAACAGCAAAATTCATTTCTATGGCTTCAAGAAGTTGCTACAGGGTTAGGAATATAAGATCCAACTTAGGGAAGAGCTGTGCATTATAACAAAATGAAACATACCGTCTCCAGAAGTAGTGCCTCACCTCTTGTTAGGCTTCATATCTTTTTGTTCTTTTCACCAATTGTTAGTTCTTTTCACAAAAATGAAAGAGCATCTTGGCTTGGAGTAATATTAGTATCCAGAAGGCTCATCCTAAATATGCCACAGGAGAAGCAGCAAGTTGCTTTTCAAGGTCCTAGCTGGATGCTGGATCATCCCTATCATATCTGCACAGTTAGTTTGTCATAGCACTGTCTGTGTCCTAACCTCATGATTTTAATGTGTATGAGCCTCTAGCTCTTAATGGCACTTTAGCTGAATTTGTACTTGACAGAAACAATGTTCCAGTTTTGCACATTTTGGTCTATAAATATAATTCTACTTAAGGCAATAATACTCTGCTCTCTATCAAATACACCTCTACCTTTTTTTCACAAAACTTTTTTTTTTTTTAATTAAGATTAATTTTGCATTCAGAAGCCTTGTTTTACATGTGCATTCCAGGGGGCTAATCAGTGTATACAACTACATATATTCTAGTTTTTTCTATTTATCCTGAGGACTTCTCCACTTTATTATTTTGACACAGAAAGGAATTTTTGAATGTGTCAAACATGCTGTGAATGGTGGTTTAAAAGCCTCTCTCATGCCACATGACAAAGAACAGATTCCAGGCACAAACAGGCATATGCTACATGTCACAAGTTAAAAGGAAACCAGTGCACCAGTGTCCTGACCCAGCTCTACACAGAGACTCCAGTTTTGTGGTTAACTGTGCCTGTATCCACTGTGTTACTGAAGCTGAGAGTTAGAAACCTGCGGGCAGATCTGGTTTTGGTGCCAGCCTGCTGCCGAAGGAATGTGCCAGAGGCAGAGCTGGATGTAGCCATGAAAAGTGCTCCCAGTGGGAGTTTTCTTTGCAGTCATCATATTTTCCAGGAGCTGTACCTGCAAACCATTTACATCTGTATCTGCCAACTAATGTGCAGACCTTAAGTAGAGTCCTTCAGCTGTCAAATAGATTGGAAATGCAGATATAGTGGCACAAGAACTGTCCTGTTTCTCCTAACACTGTGCTGTGATTCCCCTCTTGGTACCTGTCTTAAACATTGGTGACATTTGGAGATATGAGGGTCAGATATCATAATGACTTTTGCCTGGTTTTGCTTTGTGCTTTTCCTGCAGCTTTTATCAAATTTCCACATCTGTCCTTATTACAGCTTGCTTTGTGAATGTGCTCGTTTTTGAGATTCAGAAGTGCTTTGCAAACATGAACTCAGCCACACAGCATTTCTGAGGTGTGGTGCAAGAAGCATACATCATGTTTGGAGATGGTTGTCTGTAAATATGGAAAAATAATTATGTTCTATATTTTTTAAAAAATCAAGAGTTTATTACTGAAGTCAGAGTCGACTATCTTCAGCATAACAGCAGGCAGGGAAAAATTAAAACACAGTGAAGTATTAAAATACAGTTAAGTAAGATTAAGTTACTGTGCAAAGACAATGGGGCTATGCCAGTGATAAAAGCAGAACTGGGACATTTCCAGTTCTGCCGCATCCAATTCACAGCTCTGCTTCCACCTTTTTTTAAACATAACTTTTAAATGAAAAAGCATTTATTGTCTGAGTGCAAAACCTGGCACTATACATATCTCCACCATGGCTGTTCCAACCTTCAGTATTCAGTACCTTGCACCTTTACAGTCTCCTTCAAACCCAGCTCATTATGATCTTTTGTGTAAGTCTTTCTAAATTCACAGATAATTGACAAGACAGGCTCTAAGGGGCTTAGACTGAACTATGTTAGTGAAGCTGCTTCAGGAAGTTCTAGTGCAGAAGAGCATAATATATTATGAGAGAAAAATAAATGATTGCCCATGCACAGCACCAGCTATAATAAATGAAATACTTTGGTTGATTTCTATTTTATTTTTTCACAAAATACCCAAAGGCAATAATCCACTTTCTGGATTAACAGCCTGTAAAATATTGCTCTAAAAATAAAGGCATCTTTGAGCTAAATTACACCAACACAGAAGGCATCAAGAGGCAGCAGTCTCTGCTCTGTACTTGTACTTGTGTAACTTGAAACCATGCTGAGTAAAAGCTTTTTTTCTGCTTTTGTAAGACATGGGAAGAATAATTTCTGTCCAAGACTATAAATCAGACCTCATCCTGGGAAATAGGTTTACAACACCCTTGAATATTACTATGTATTAATAGAGATGTTCTCCCTGGATTAACAAATGCCATAATAGTAAATCTTTATAGTTTTTCATCATTTTGAATTGTTCTCTTCCTGCCTTTCCTGATTTTATTTTCCTATCTGATTTTTTTTTTTTTTGCCTTTTATAGACCTCCAAAACCGAGGTTACATCATTTAGTAAATTGAAAGAATATTCACACAAATGTGAGGTATTTAGTACTAAAGAGCCATTTCTGTCCTCCTCTTCAACCTGAAGATCTGGCTGGCTCTACTGTACATTGCCTGTGCCTTGTGTCCAGGAAAGTAGTCATTTTATCACAGTCTGACCATTTTGAAGATTTTCTGTCTTTTGGGGAGTTACAATATGTGTCAGGCAGAAAGGTTTAAAACCTCTCAGAAAGATTTGCACAGGTACGTGTTTTGAATGTGTGGGAAAAGTGCCTGAAGAGTGAAGGGGTAGGAGAGGGGATTTGAGGAGAACATGGAGGAAGAAGGCAATTGTCTGTAGGGTAAATAACCCTAACATTTTAACAAAGATGATTTTCAAAGCAGGATCTTTCAGTGATTCAATTTTTAGGATAACCTCCAGAAGTAGTTGTACTGGCAAAACTGTGAGGCAAGAGATTCTCAAGTGTTGAGGGAAGCAGTAGTCAGGATGAATGGGAAGATTTAATCTAGTTTAGCGTGGAGGAGTTTGTGGAATAAAATTAAATGGTGTACCTGTGCTTAGGATCATTATGGGATTTGCCAGTCTTTACGTTCAGAATACACAGTGTGAAGGTGTTAAAGTACAGTTTGAAGAAAGGGATGACTACACTTAGGGAGGGCAAAGGGTGAGTGCAGCCTAATGAATCACAGACTAAGCAGGGGTGGATGGTTGCAAAGCCAGGCTAACCTGATAATCTCTTTGGTTAGCCAATGCCTTATTTTGACTAAGAGTGTGTGGTAGGTCCTCTTTATCTGGATTTCAGATAAACAAAAATATCTGATCTGATACTATAAAGGAAAATACTATCTAAATTGGAACAGAAGCACTTAGATAAGTTGTCATAAGGAGGACCTGGAGCTGACTCTGGAGATATATCTAACTACATGTAGTGCTAAAAGGAAAGCAAAAGGCTGGGGAGTTACTGCTGGGATTCCAGAAGAGTTTGTCTTTGCAGTGATCTTATTTAATACTTTTATTAGTGACATTCGCTAAAATATCAGCAAACTTCACCTGCCAATTCCCAATGACCTGCTTAGTGTCTTTCAAAATACAGATGCCTTCAGCAGGATTGGGAGGTTTACCTGGGAACCCTGGGAGGAAAAAGGAGGGGAGGAGGGGAGAAGGCTAAATGGTGAGGCAAAAAGGTGGAGAAAAAAGAGACATGCCATCATGAGTCATGTTTTATGGAAGTACAGTAATCAGAGTGCAATAATGAGAAAAAAGAGGCTGAGACTAGACCTGTTATTTCTCCCATTTGTTCCACTACTGGGAGATTTCAAAACAGCTGTTGCACCCATTTGACTGGGATAGGGTAAGCATTTCAGAAGAGTAGCCTCCATCTAACTGCATTAAAACTCCTAACTCCTTAAACCCAGCCCTATTTGATAGGTGGTTAGATTATATTTTATTACTTTAAATTAAAGCTTCAAAAAGCAGTGTGTAATTTCATGCATTCCAAAATTTCCAGTAACCTGATGGAAAGACTGCCTTGCAGAGTGAAAGGTGTGATTTCATACAGTTATGCTCAGTTCAGCTTTTCCAGTTTCTAGGCAAATAACTTATTTGTTAGGCTAGTGTGTCAATATGCAGCTGCTACTGCTCCCTATCCATACTGTCTTCATTTTTTAAGGGAGAGGGAAAGTCTTGTGTTCTATTAGTTGACTCAGCTTTTTAAGAAGTCTGGTTGACTGTCCTGGGTCTGTAGTAGAAGTGTAGACCTAATGGGGAGACATGTCTGCTTAATTGCAAGGCTTTGGTGGCAGCTCTAAAAGTGCCTTTTGAGTTTGCTTCCAACCTGTTGAGCACAGTGGCTCTTTGCTTGCCCTATGGACCACATGCAGCTCCTGCTGACATGGTCTTGAGAGACACTGTGCCTCCTCCCACCCAAATAATTCAGGGTGAAATGAGGATACTGATAACTTTTGGTACCTGTGCACCTTGGCTGCTGATCATACATGAGGATGTCAGATGGGATGGCATTGCCCTCTTTGAGATCACAGTATCACAATCTGCTCCAAGTAATCCCTCTCTGGCTCGGTAGAGCAGTGGGACATACAGGATATGATGGCTGGCCTGCAGCTTGTTTCCACTGACTGTGATGTCTGTAGGGGGAAGCTGGAGATTAAGGTGGCATGGCTGGGAGCCTGACCCTCACAGTTTCTGGATTTTTCTAAGGCTAGGGTTTGGAAGGGTAGGAGGGGGGAAAAAATGCATGTTCTGAATATCTGTGAGCACCAGCTACCTTAACTGTGTTTTGGTGAGCCTTATGCACTGACAATATGATGATATTTCCGTTTGATATCAATGAAGGCACTCAAGGCGAGTATGCAAATTCTTTTCCACAAAAATCTCTAAGAATCTCCACTAAGAGCAGATTTGTCTCCACTGTATGTAAATATTGAATTTTCACAAATTAGAAACCTGCAGTCCCTTTTCTCAGATGTTTTCTTTGTTGTCTAACAATATCAATAATTAACTGCAAAGTAGCCACAGTGAGAAACAGAATCATGGATATTAAACTTTGCAGGTTTATTCTTAAACTGTCTGCCTGAAAAGCAACCTTACCATTCCAGTATTTCCCATCTCTTATATGAATAGTAATCAAAGAATTTTCTTTATCATGGCAGATCTGAAACACAGTGGATGCTTGGAACAGTTTATGCTTGGAACAAAGAAAAACGATAGAAGGGTTGGAGACCTGCAGTCGGGTGGTTCACTCTCAGATGTGGAGACTGGCCAAATTTCCCCGGTGGCCTGGCCTTTCTGCCATGGTTCCACATCAGCAACCGAGCCCAACAAGTGTCAGGATGAATTCAAATAGCAGAATTGATTGCTGGGAATGATTTATGCCTGTCTGCTTCTCCTTGGGTGGGGAAGGTTTGTTTAAATTTTGCCCTGCCATTTTGAGCTGGTGTCAGACATTTCTCAATTTATTGGGAGTCTGCTTTTCAGATGCAGTTCTTTTCACTAACAACTTTACGCTATGACATTTTACTTTACTAGCTTGTAAAACGAGCTTACAGTGAAAGTTTAAAGGAACATGGCTTCCTTAAAGAATATATCTATCAACAGTAACGAGAAAGCTACTCTCAAGTCCTACATGATGTGGGGTTTGAAATAGGAGCCCCCTTGACTTTAAATTCAAGGGGAAAAATGCATTCTTCAACTGAGCCATTCTAAAACACAACCTTTACAACAAATAAGCCAAGAAGAAGCCTTTTAATCCAGGTACATCTGAGCTGTTAGAATACACAGGACTTGGTAGAAATTTGCACTTCACTACAATTTATCGATCCAGTTGCAAGCTTATGCTGCTGCTCCCTGTCTGTCTCCTATTCAAAGAACAAACAAAAATTTTACAAACTGTGATGTTGCAACATCATATTTTGGTTTCTGTGAGAATAGACTAGACTAGAGCAAAATATTTAAAGTTGGAAGGGACCTACTATGATCATCCAGTGTAACTGCCTCACAACTTCAGGGCTGACCTTAAAATTTAAGCTTGTTGTTAAGGGCGTTCTCAAATGCCTCCTAAATACGGGGCATGCAACACGTCTTTAGGAAGCCTGTTCCAGTGTCTGACCACCATCTCAGTAAAGAAACCTCCTGTGGTGCAGCTTTGAACTACTGCCATGTGTCCTGTGGCTGCATACGAGGGAGATGAGCACTGCCCTCTCCACTTCCCTTTCTCAGGAAGCTGTAGAGAGCAATGAGGTTGGTGCTCATCCTCCTTTTCTCCAAACTAGACAAGCACAGACTACTACTAGTCTGCTTCTCACAGAACATTTCTTCCAGCACTTTCACTAGCTTTGTTGTCATTCTGCAACTCATGCAAGTACCTTCACATCCTTTTCAAATGCTGGGGCCCTGAACTGCAAACAGGTACCCCAGGTGAGGCTGCACCAGCTCTGAATACAGCAGGATTATCACCTCCCTTGACAGGCCGGTGATGCTGTGTTTGATGCACCCCAGGATGGGGTTTGTCCTCTTGGCACAACGCTGACTCACACTGAGCCTGCTGTCAGCCAGCATGCCCAGATCCCCTTCAGCTGGGCTCCTCATCAGCCACTCCTCTCCTAGTCTATACTTGTGCACGGCATAGATATTTTATATTTTACCAGTTTCTTGCCTCCTGCTGAAGAAAGTTGCCAAAGTTAGTGTAAACAAACACTTCAATGCAGGAGTCATGGTAAGATGACAAATATGACATTGTAAAATCTGTGAGGTTTAGTTAAGAGGTTCAGCTGAGAAGCATTTCAGTGTTGTTGATTTTGGTGAAATGTCTTCATTTGTTCAGGAACTTTGTTTTTACAAACACTATGCTATTTTTGTAACTTATTAAAAGCATTTCTAGATAGTCTACTCTTAATAATTTTGTGATAAGCACATATAGAATTTACATCTCCCTTTATAAAATAATCCTCTGTATATAATCTGTATATTGCTGTTAGGAATTCATGTTCACCTAACACTTATTTTCTGATATATAATGTAAAAAAAAGGGCCTTATTTCTTCTTTCAGTGATATCTATCCTTTTATATTATGAAATGTCATATAAATTGCAAAAAGAAAACCTCATTTTTAAAAGGACTTTCTTCCTGAGACAAAACAAAGATGACATTGCCCTTGTCTTGATATCCCCCAGTGTGCCATGATTAAAGTATTTTCATTGTCTAGGCCATAAACTTTATTTTAAAGCATGTCTATTTTAATTCATGTCCCGTTATAATTCATTGTCTAAATTCTCAGCACAGATGTATAATCATTATTTTTACAACAGCAATATCTAGAAGACCTTACTTACTTTGGGGCTCTGTGGTGCTTGATATATATACAACCAAAAAGACAGTCCTTGCCTAGGCAGTTTTTTTTCCAAATACGTAAGTATAGTAGGTTGCAATATTCCTTTCAGTGTTTTAATTAAGTTATTCATGCTGTTTTTGAGATAATCAAACCCCCGTCAGATCATTTCATTTCATATTTGAGTAAAATTCTGTTTCTCTGAGCAGAAAGAATGACTCTGTTCCTGATAATTAAAGGTCTTTTCTGCTCTGTATGCTAAACTGTACCATCTGATGCCAGTGCATGGCAATTGAAAGCAGCAAGAACTGCCCACATATATCCAAAGGCCAGTTTTTTTCCTGAAGAGTTAACACAAGAGATTCCTCAAAATCTGTTTGTATTTCAGTGACATTTGTAGTATTACAAGGCAATGGTGCGACATATTCTGTGACCAGTCAACAGCACAGTCTTGGCTACCAGCAGTGCCTAAGCTCATTGATGTATTTTGCAGCCATTTGAGCCTTAACAGCCTTGATGTGCCCTGGAGAGCTGGAACAGCAGCTCTGATAGCCTTGCAATACACCTGGAATTGCCTGGGAAAAGAAAACTGATGAGCATTGCATGAACTTCCTCAGAAATTGCCCTTTGCTGATTTTTTTGAGAGTCCATTGGAGAAATGAGTCAGCTACTTCTCTTCTAAACCCTGTATGAAGGGACTTCCTGTAGACTTCATTCAGGGAAAGATGCCCTTTGCAGGTGTTAAATACTAAAGCCATGCAGGAGCAGTTGCTGCTGCTTCTAACACTGCAGAGACCAAATCCAAGAAGATAAAGGGAGTCAAAGGAGCAAGAAAGATATGGGAGGGCAGCCAAAGAGGCAACTGGAGTAAAACACAGGAAGGAAGTGGTGAAGGAAGGCAGTGATAGAAGAAGGAGGAAGACTCTAGAAGGAAGAATAGAGTTAGAAACACAGGAACAGAAATAGCAGCTGTAATTGATTTTTAGCCAGAAAGGACCTGCAGTTCTTAGTACAGAAGATGTGTACACAGTCATGGTGCTGTCTAAATAAGATAGAATTAAGCTGGTGCTAATATTCACATCTTTTTAATTTTTTTCTCTAAGAAGGAATGTGGCAAATAAACTTTTGAAAGAAGCAGCTTAAAATATTTCTGTCAGCACAGCAAGCCATCACTCAGTAGAAAACTGAAGTAATCCTACATAAATAAATAGTCTTTTAAAAAGGGTCAAAGTAGGAGAGAGAAACAAAAGGGAAGAAACAGTCACAATTATGTTTCATCAGATTTCTTTTCTGTGCCTCTACACGTAGTTTCTTTTATGTTCATTGTGTGTAGCTACAAGTTTACAGCTGCTTTCTTGATGTTCAATAAAACATGTTGCTAAGCTTTCCCAAAAGCTACGGGGAACTTTCTGGTACAAAAGCATCGGATGAACTTTTGAATAGCAGGTAAGGCCCCATTACTTGCATTGTTTTATCAAATGAGTTGTTCCTCTGAATTAATTTTCTTTTTCTTTGAAAAAGAGATCTAGGAGGCTGCCATGTTCCAGAGGCAGGATGAAGTTAATGTATCTGTTGTTTTGTCAGCCCATATGACTGAGAAAATCTAAATACATGTGAGCTTGTCAAAAGTATTTTTTAAATATTTAGTCCTGTCAAACACTGGAATGAATTTTTGGAAGTACTGTTATGCCAAGAAAAATTGCCAATATGCTTATTCTGGAGTAAAGCCATGAAAGTCAAAGGAGAACAACAGTGTCAAATTAGTTTCAAGGCAGCATGAGAGAAGAATGGAAAAATAATGAAAGAGACTCTCCAAGTTTTGCTTCCAAAGAGGAGGAACCTTTTCTATTTCTTCAAGATAAAATTAAAACAAATGCACTGCAAGAAATTAATATTAAAGCAGAGCCAGTCTGTTGTACATTCATTTAAAAAGAAGCAAGTGCAGGTGCATTTAGGGATCACTCTAACCTTAGCACTTTGTGTGTGTGGCACCCCAGCAGGACATTGGGTTGTGCTAGATGTGTGGCAGAAGCCAGGAAATGACCAGGGTATCAGTCAGAGTCGAGACCTGGCTCAGTGCTCTGCTGTTGGGTTTAGTGTCTCTGCAGTTTTGCAGTGTGCAGTGCTGGCACATGGAGCACCCTCCTGGCCAGGGCCAAACTGAGCTGACCAGATCAGCTGGAGGCCATGAGCTCTTCTCTGCAGCGTCCTAGGAGCCAGCCCAGTGTACTGGTGCTTGCTGGTGCACATGCTGGCAGAAAGGAGCTCCCTTGCTGGGGTGAGGAGCACTGTGGCACATGGGATGCAGGTTCCTGGTGCTAGCAGTGCTGTCAGAAGCAGGGTGGTGAGACCCAGCCGGCTGCCTGCACTTCCACAGCCATCTGTCCTGCCCCTGCACAGCTGGAGCGGCCAGGAATTAGTCCTCCACGCTGGGAGAGATACAGGTCTTGCTGTGCTACCTTAAATTGAATTTAAGAATAAAAAAAATAAAGTCTGCCTTGGGCTTAACTGCATGCCTTAAATGGGGAATTTTAATAATGGGCCAACAGCAGCAGTTTGAAGTATCTTACTGAGGAAAAGGTCACTGTGCCCATAAGTTATCCCAGCATTTGATCAGTGGACTCTTTTCCAAAGACTTTAAGTCTCATTATTCACTGCTTATAAAGTCACTTGAGATATAATAAGTCTTTTTATAGTAATGAAAGAACTCCCACAATTAGCCAGAAGGCAGCCATCTATCTTTTTAAACTACTCGCTTCAGAGGAGACCAGGAGTTTCAGTCGTCTGTACATGGATGAATTGCTGTGACAGTGATAAGTGTAAGTCATGTAGCAATGCCAGCCCTGACTGAGTTCATGGAAGGGTGTTCAGTTTTTTTAGAAGTGAAAGAGAAACTTTTCTGTTAGCAAAACATACAGTATGATTCCCTAAAAGGAAAAAAGTGACTACACATTATTTAGAGTCCTAAAATCTGCCATTCCGCCTCTTGCATTATTCTTTGGGAACTGCAGATGATTAAAGAATGTCATTAATTTGATCTCCTTAAACTTTAATGGCAATTACCTTTTGAAGAGCCTCTTCTCGGAGAAAAGTACATACCCTGTTAGAGAAATTGGAGAGTGAGCTTGTGGTGGAACAGAGACACCATGAAGTTCACAGGAAACTATAGCATTCAGTGCAAAGGCTTAGAGATAAAAAGTGTTTGTTCTGAGCACACACACTGGCTTTGATTGTTTTTTTCCCCATCATCAAAGGATTACTTTATGTGGTAGGTCTCTTGAGAGATTTATTTAATGCCCTATCCCCAAATAGAAAAAGTTTGAAATTATTAATGTAATAAATGATGTTCTAATTATATCAAGAAGTAACACAACGTATTTTATGCATGACACAGCTAGTTTAGTCTTTATTGCCCTCAGGCAGAATCTTAATATCATCAGAAAAACTGTTTGTCAATATTAAAAGCAATTTGCATAGTAAATATACCCCAGCCTTGCAACATTACCATCTGGGTTAGCTGAGCATTCGTGCTGGTACCAGGAGGTGCTGGTGAAGGCAGACCTCATGAGTGTTCAGCTCTCCAGCTGTCACTCTGGGAGGGTGACAAGTGCCAGCATTCCCAGCCTGCGGGGAGGGGACAGGTTCAGTGAGAGGGCAGTGGGAGGTCTTTGTAGAGAACTGTTCAGGAAAGGAAAGATGGAAGATTCTGGAATCAGCAGGCGTGAGAGTCCTAGGGAGTAAAGAAAGGCCTGTGCTGAAAGAAAAAGGCAGAGTGAGAAGAGCCAACAGCCTAAGAGAGAGAATGGAGGTGGCAAAGCAAGGGCAGGAGGAATGAGGCTGAGAATACAACCTGGAAGAACATGCAAGAAAGATGGTGATTGCAACTAGTCACAGGTGTGCCGGGCAGATTGAAGATGTTGGAAAAAAACAACAGCAGCTGATCATAAATATTTGTCTACCAGCAGTTGTCTCCAGGAAGCTCACTCTGAAACTAACACAGTAATTCTTGAATTTAATTTAGTTGATTTCATTTCACTCACGAGACAAATGCAGGTAACACAAACCACGAGAATTGCACATAATAGTATGTTCTCTCTTTCGAAACCTAAGTGAATCTTTTCTGAGTTCTTGCTGTACTTTTTGAGCTGAACTTTCTGAGCTGTTCTGATGTTGTTGAACATCAGCATTGAAGGACTTGAAAGGATCTTTGTGAGATGTGCATTGCTCTAAAACATAGTGATGATTTGGCGGAAATGTTCTTCAGTTGCCAAGCCTCATGTTATGAAGTGCAGATATTAAGTTTGCATTTTGGCTACAAATTAAGGCTGCTGAGTAATAATTTAAAACTTGTTGGAGTAGTGATAGTTATCCTGTAGATGTGAACTGTAGCATCCAAGTGGTTTTTAAAGAGATATCCCAAGGTGAGGGCCCAGAACCACAAAGAGTCTTTAGAGATGGAAATGTCCCTTACAGTGTTAAGGAGATTGAAATGCTCTCAGACATTTGTAGTGAATGATCACTGTACCTCACCCAGCCAGCTAGAAGCAGGCTATAGACACACATCTAAAACACAATCCATTTCCTATACTCAATACTATAAATGCAATTAGGCAGTCAATACATTTTGGATTTAAAACCCCAAACCTCCCCCTAAAGTTGGGGGGATCTTTAGCGATTGCTTTGCTTACAACAGACTTGAATGTTTTTTTCAAAACAGGGAGCATGATTCTGCACACAGGATTTTGGGAGATGCTTCTAGCAGAGGTTTTGTTTTATTTCGAGGTGACTGGGTAGAGAGAGCAGTCATGGAGAAAAAAGATACTGAGTTTCTACTTGTTGCAGAACCAAAGTTTCACAAGCACAAGGTATTAGTTTCCTTTCTCACTAGTTGGCTGTATTAACTGCTGATGTGATGAGAACTGTTTGTCCATTCTCTGTACATCTGCTTGAGACTTTTTTTCCATTCCAGTTTAAAAATCTTCTGAATTCCCTAGGACAGCTTGTTAGGCAATACTTCCAGGCAGTGTCCAGCTCTTTGCTGGGGTCTTCCCAAAATCTGTCATGTTCCGAAATATGTCATAAAGAGAAGTTCTAGCTGTCAGACCTGCCCACAGATGCACTGATCTCAGTGAACAACTCTGACAAAATGAAGCATCATCTGGAGGTCAGTTGAAAGGAGGGTGCTTTTTTTCTGACAATTGATGTTTAAATTATCAAAATTGCCAAGAAGTCACTGGGTTGTCTCCCTCTGAGAGAAAATTTTACAGAGGAGAAATAGGTATATTTTTATGTTTTCCAAGTTTTTGTAACATTTATTTTTGTCTTGCTCAGATAAAGACTTACCCATAGGCTTTACAGCCAGAGTAGATTTCTGCTAATAACTGGTAAATAGAAGTTGTGTGCTGGTTACACAGAGAGATGCACAGAAGGCTGGAGTACTGGGTGTTGCCTGAGCCTATCCAGTGTTGTTGAACCAACTACACAAACCAGCTATCAAACAGCACAAACCTCAGCTCTACAGGTAATAGAAATGTAATTCTTGTTATAAGCCTGTGGTTCAGCTTGAGAGAAGAAGCCAGAGCCTGCACGATCAGCAGCTTGTGTAGCTTTTAGGAAGGATGACAAGATTTCACAGTCAGGGCAGCAAAGGATCAAATTGGAACAAGAGTCGCTTAACTCATCTGGCCAAGGAAGAGGAAATGTCATTAACCAGCATATAAAAGTTGTCCTTTTACTGAACTTGCATGAACCCTGACCTAGAAAGTAGTATTGGATAATGGCTGAATTTGCTATCTTTCAGATTAACTTGCTGAAGAAATGCAGCTTAGTACTAAACTGTAACCTAAAGTGTCAGTGTGTCAAATGTCCTTTCTGTAGATGAGCTATCACATTTGTGTTAGCAGAAGACTCAGTGTCCTCTCCAGTATGTGTGTCACTGGGGGCCCATATGTGCAGTGCCAACCTGTCCTGCCCAGGGGAGCCTCACGGCTGTTGGCCCTCAGCAGTGGAAGTTTTCTAGAGTTTCTGTATGCTGAAAGCTGTAAGTCTGGGAGGAAGCTGAAATGTTCTTGTTCTTTTTTTCCTGTTGCCTGCAGTTAGGAAGGGCTCAAATCCCGTTCTAAAGAAGCACTGGTCAAACTTAAGGACGGTGTTTGATCTTTGTGCCAGTCTGCTGTCCAAGGATGCACCCAGGGAATGGTAGCCTGGGTGTATTTAGGGTGAGAGATTGAAGGTGAAGAGAATGCTGTGATGAGAGCAGATTTAGCACCTGTCAGGTCGGGGGCATCTTCTGTATGGGTGTTGAAATCTCCTAGGACAGTGAGCCTTGTGAACTCCATCATCATGTCAGACAACATCTCTGTCATTAGCTAGGAAAGCTGTATGTCTAGACATCTCTGCTCTTGCAGAACACTTCAGTTATTCTTCCCATTGCCTTTACTGAATAAATGAAGCGTCTCAAAGGATTTTACTTCAGCAGAGCTGATCTTAAATTTAAACTTGCATATGCCAGATATTTGCTGAGGATAGGAGGTTATCTCATGAGCTGCTAATGCAACACCTTTTGTGATGATTGCATTCACATGACTTATACATACTTTTCCCCTTTTTTCCTTTTATCTGCTATTTTTCTTTTTCTCCTAATATGGAAAAATTAAAGACTACAGGAAACATCAACATTTCTGGCTCTTTTGTTTCAAAAATCCTGCCCAGCATTAAATGATCAAGAGCAGAAAAGTCTTAGAAGACAGACAAGGCAGTTTAAATTTTCAGTCACAGGCGTTTAAATCCTGGAAGCAGTGTTCATTGAAGGACTGATTTTTCTTCACCTTTTCTTTAGCACTCATAACTGAAGACAATTTAACAACCATTTGTCTACATATTTTATAGTCACTGTTTTGTTATTTAGTCCTGTCCTTACTTCTCTGCTGCCCACTTCTCTGTGTGTGGGAATAAGCCTGTGTACACTGGTGCTGGCATTAGACGTGGCAGTTGGCCAATGTCAGTTGATGTTTGCATGAAAGACAAAGCCCATTTCCTTGTTTATTTTCTGATGCTGATGAAGTTTTGCATGTGGCTGTGTTTAGAGCAAGAGTCCAAAGGGGTGGCAAGGATCCAGGCAGTGGCCACTAGTCACTTCGGGGGAGATGTCGACAAGTGGCCCAGACTTTGCAGTGTGTCCAATAGCCGAGGGAGAGAGCGTTCATTAAACAAAAGCTTAATCAAAGAGAGCAGGAGGATGGTTTACATGAGAAAAGATATATTCTTTACTTAGCATTCACAACTTGCTTGTGGATTAATTAGCCCATCTGCTACAACAAATGTATTCCCTTGTCTTTGTTTTGACTGTTAAAAGTGACTAATTTCTCTATCCACTTAAAACAGTACCCTGGATTCCACTGAAAGTAACCTTTCAGAGGCAAGGAATTTATTTAATCATCCACTAAGAACCTGTAAATGGCTTGCTGTAAATAAGCGCTCAGCTGTCTTTGACTCCCAGGGTAACTGTATATGAGTGTTAAGTTGGGGTATAATGCAGGAGGAAGAAAATCCTTCAGGAACCTGCATGAGGAGTGCTTCCAACCCCATCTCTAGTACTGGCTTTAGGGTTTTTTTTAAAAAAAATTCTTTTCTCAGCCCCAAGTGGGCAGGACAGATGCCAGCATAGAGTAATTCAGCTATAGATTTTCTTCTGAGAAAGAAGGCATTTGTAAATTAGGTGCCCTTTATGCAGATTGACAAAGTGTGTTGGTGAACTTCAAGTGACAATTTAAACAAGTATTGGGTCCTATGTGCTTGTATTTCATAAGAAACCAAATAAAGGAGAGAATGTGTTTAAATTCATCAAATTAAATAGGCATTTAAATGAAAATAGAGGTCAGCCATAGGTTCCCAGGATAAATGAAAATGTGTATCTTTTGTGATTTTTTACATTCATGTGATTTTAAAATATTATTATTCTTTAGAAATAAAATTTGCATGTAAATGGCATTATTGTGAATTTATGCCTACTTCCTCAGAATAAGTGATAAGTATCGACTGATGTGAATAGACAGAGCTTCTGGTTTTCAAAAAAAAAAAGGGAGTTGTATGCTGTCCAAACATCTTTTAGATTTGTTGATGTGGATCTGTGATAAAATGGTTGTCTTGTACCAAAATCCACATGCTTCATCTGGGATACAGAAGGATTATGTGTTTTATACTTGGATAGAGGGGAAAAATTGATACATTGCTATTTACTCCCAAGCATTTACTTTTAGGAGAAACACCATATAATTATCCGAAGCTTCAAAAGTATCAAAAGGGACTGGGGAGTCAGGAAAGTAATTCTTCTATTCTTAGGGCCTTATGAATGAGAGTCCTTCAGATGGCCTACAGGACACTCTTGTTACAAAAATCACATAAGCTAAAAAATTGTGCCCTTGATAGGATCTGAGTTAGAAACAAGAATGTAGCAGAGATGGGAATTGAAGAGTTGCTAGAAGACCCAGGCTTGAAGCTTTATCTCTAATTGCCTCCATTAGATGGGGCTGAATCTGAACACCCTGGCAGTGTGACTTGAGTTACCAGAGAGGGTTTGCAGAAGAGCTCTCCTTGGGGAAATTTCTTTGGTTTTCTTGTAACTTAATTCGTTCTTTGACTGCTCTGGCTCTTCCTCTTAGATACAACTGATATTTTTCCATGTAAATTAGATTATAGTTAGGTTATTATTTTATGGATGATAGTTTAAATGATAAAATTATAACATTAAATCTCAATATTTTTGACTTCAGTTGTCAGACAGAGCACAGATATGCATTGAGCTTAGGTGACCAACCTAGCTGCCTTTTGAATTACCTGCTCGCAGTCCAGGCTACAGTGGTGTGCTACATTTGGGTGTCACAGGCATTCAGCATAAGAAGTTTTGAGCTTTTATATGTATAGAAATGTGTTCAAAATCTGCAGGCTTCTCATCACTGCATACAGCATCAGGGCTAGCTAGAAAGGTCAGCTGACCTTTACATTAGTGGCTACATCACAATGTGGTTATTTTGCATGTCGTCGTGACTGACGTGGCAGTGAAAGTGCTGATCCTTTGGAAGCTAGGTCAGAGGAAAGATGATGTCTGCCTTGTACGTGTGCACACACTCTGGAAACGTATTGAGTTGATATATACATGAAAATAATGGTCAGCAGTATCCTAGCCATGCACATAAGTATGACAGGACTATGGTTGCACAAATTGCTTCAAAATGTTACTGAAGGCTGCTGAGTTACTGAGGCTCTTTTGAGTTTGCTGACATTGTTCCTGTTTGCCTTTGTCCTTTTTGACAAGAAATTTCCAAGAATTTCTTGAATGAAGGAGTGATATGGCAAAGAAATTTTCATTTCAACCGCTATTTGCAAACATTGGGGAAAAGTAATTTATGGGGTCTGTCCCATTTCTGGGGAGGGTTTACACTTAGTTCATTAAGTTTTATGAAGTTTTATGACTAATTGTCTATACAAAGAAGATAATTTGAGCATTGACCTTGCAGCAGAATCCTATTTCTGATTTGCTGGTGGTGTAGAAGTTTTCCCAGGAATATAAATTTTAATCAGGTTTTGGTACCTTCAGATAGTCACATTTCTGACTAGAAAACCTTACCTTTCTACCCCAGTACAGGATCATCTCATTTGCACAGTAACTCACAACAGTTAAGTCCAGTGTAGCAGTCAACAGTGGCCCCACTGCTCTGGAAACAGCAGAATAGTATTTTCTGTGTAAGGATGTTGCACAGCCCTGTGTTCAAGGGCTTAGCTACTGACTGCCATTGACCAATTAGCCTGCACATTTTGTAGTGGACTGATGCTTGCAAATCTTGCTCCAAACACCTGAATTTGTATAAATTTAGCATAATCAAATCTTGCAGTTATGTTTTTAAATACCCTAAGGCCTCATCTAGACCAGGAGGAATTTGCTGCTTTGCCTGTAGCAGAGACAAACCTTGGCACAGTCTTTTAGTTGTGCCAAGCTATGCTACATTTGCAATGTAATTTTCTCTGGTTGATTATTTGTCTGTTCATAGCAAATTATTTATTGAGTTAGTTCTCTTTCCTTGAAAGAGCAGCAGCTGACTGTGCTAGTCAAATCTTCCTATCTTTGGTCTTAATGATTGTATAATAGCCATAGTAGATAAGTGACAAAACATTGAAAATTGGCCTTGTTTCTTTTTAGACACCAGAGACATGTTTATTGACATCTGCATTAATAACAGCGCTATGCCAGAAATCCTTTAAAACAATTGCATGCCACAGAAAATGCTGAAATTCAAAATTAAAGGCATCCCTCCTGTTTTAGCTGTATTTTACAAAGTTGATAGAACAGGATAAGAGAAATAATTTTAAATTACTTTCTAAATATTGTAGTTTCTTGCTGTGTTTGGATTCCATTGGATGGGAGAGTTGTAGAAGAGTTCAAACCATTTCTAATTTCTGGCAAAGATTAAAAAAATTAATTCTCCTCCCAGCTGTATATTCCCTCTTGCATGGATACCAAAATATGTTCATCAATGTCCTCTAGTGGCTTGATGTACTGCACAAATAATTCATCCCCCTATATTTTACACCCCTGTTTTTATGCTGCCTTTTCTCTCACCTTTGCTGTATTCTCCTGTTTTTCTCTAGGTCAATGGCAAGGACCTCTCCAAGGCCACTCATGAGGAAGCAGTGGAAGCTTTCCGCAATGCCAAGGAGCCCATTGTAGTTCAGGTTTTAAGGCGAGCCCCAGCTACCAAAGCTCACAGTAGCTCTCAGGATGTTCGGCTTATGGATGCCAGCACTCAGACTGACATCACTTTTGAGCATATTATGGCTCTGGCCAAGCTAAGGCCTTCCACACCACCAGTTCCTGATATCTGCCCTTTTCTGCTTTCAGATAGGTATGGTTTATCTTTTTCTGCTGTTCACCTGTGGAATTGAGGCATTGCAGTGATGGTGTTCTAGCTTTTTCCTGAAAAAGCCTCAGGAACACTTTAAATAAGTAATAAATGTTGTTGATAACCACTATCCGGTTCAGGCTTCAGCAACAATATTCCTAAACTCTGCCTGTAGATTTGGGCTACAGGAAGGAATCTCAGCCATGTTTACTTTTGTGTTCATGTGCCTATTCATCCAAAACTAAGCCCTAGTCAAGAAGAAAAACACTTCTGTGTTCCAAAGTACCAAAAAGGCTTCTTCAGACCAGAAAGAGCGTGTCTTGTTTTCTGTTCTTCCAAATTTTTACAAAAGAATCAAGGAAACAAGTGATTTAATATAAAGGTCTCTTTATCAAAAGCAAAACAATTCCAAAAATATAGAGATCAAAAAGTACCATTTCATCTGTCATATGGCAAAATATATGAATTAAATTACATCCTTTGGAACTGAATTGGATGCAAACACCAGCAGGTGGTGCTTATACATAAATAGGGTGTAGGGATCTTCCTCTTTTGACTCCACCTCATAAATAACATCATGTAGTTGGTGACCCCAGATGACCCTACGGACCCTCTGTAACCTGCAAAACTGTAATAGCCCTAGAGCTTTTTCACTGATTTGCTGGCATGTTGTGTGTCTCTGCAGAATTGATGCTAATGCAGAATATGCCACTTTTGAGTTTGATGTAGGTCCATTTTTAGAAATTCTAGGTTAGATGGATTGGGCTTACTGCTGACTGCTGCACAGCAAGGAACAGGATACATGTATTTCTGAGTTTTTACTGGGTATTTCTAAACTGTGGCTTACTGTGATTGAAGTTCATATGCCCACAACATGGGGAAGAGTTTTCAGCCTCTGCTAAGATAGATCCACACTGGATACTGCATGGTTGGGATCCAGCCTTGGGTCTAAAGATGCTGTAAAGACCTCCTTCTTTGTATTCCAAGCCCCCATTTAACAGTACAGTTTACTGACATTTGTAACTGTGCAGTTGCTCACATTGTTGCACTTTACCACATTGTTACCACTTTAACACAAGAGGACAATGCAAGTTATTTTATGCAAATTCTTGAACAGTTTTGAGCCTGATATGGCCTGTAGACTGTTCAAGACTATGACCAGATAAATAGTGAGTTGCTGCCATCCATGACACAGCACCTGAATCTGGAGTTATGTACTTTTATGAATGGAAGGAATCCAGGAATGTCACAGTGAAGCAGTTTGGCCCAAACTAGACCCTTTTAAGAAATTACCCTGTGTAAATCTGCCTAAAGATGAATTCAGCAAAATGAACTCAGCCAGAACATGAGCTTTTGCAGAGAAAACAGCCTGTGCTGCTTCTTGATACTGTTCCTTTCAGGCTGTCAGGCCATTCGGAGTAGCACTCTTGAGATGAGAAAACTATGAAGTGAGGCTTGTTGGCAGTGGGGTGGGGGTCGGAGAAAGGTGGCAGTTGCGGGGGGTGGAGTGGGCTTGTCACCTTTTAATTAAAAAAAAAAACATATTGTCTTATCTACTGTTATTGTACTGCTTTGTTCCACATAGCTGCCATTCTCTTCACCCAGTGGAGCATGAATTTTATGAAGGTAATGAGTATCTTTCCAGCCTGCCTGCTGATGCTGATAGAGCAGAGGACTTTGAGTATGAGGTAAGATCATGGGCACACTTCACCCTCTCTTTCTGTTATTACAGATATGGCATTTACACAGCTGATAGCAGGCTCCTCTGAGAAAAAGAAGAGTGGGAATATTTCTTAAAAATCATCACAAAAGGCAGTTTTGTCTTATACCTGTGTGATGTCACAGGATTTACTGGGGTTAGGCTAAAGATGTGAAATTGGAAAGCAGAACTCTGCAGTGAGTGACTACATGCAAATCTCAAAGGCTTGTTAAACATGTTCTGTCTTTGTGCCGTGGAGACTTCAACTTAAATGCTCCTCTTTAGTAGATTTAACACTTTAAAGCATGCCTTTCCACAATTACAAATGGTTACTGGAAGCTTAATTGTTTTCCCCCTCCTGCCTCTAATTTCAAGAATCAATTGTCCTTGTATTTCATACCTTAGAAATCAGTCTTCTAGATATGTGGGTATGTGCTTGAGTGTTTGTAAGATCACACTTCAAATTGGAAAATGAATATAGTTTTTAGTACTTGCTCTTTGATATTTGACATTGTAAGTATTGCACTTATAAGAGATTGTGCTGTGTATCACAAATCTCCTTTTGCTGCTAATATATTGTACTGTCTGGTGACAAGGCTGGATATGTTTCTGAGTCACTGGAAAATCATTATGTGAAACTTCCCAAAATGATGACATGTGATTAGTGATGTTGCTCTTCATTAGATTTTCATTTCAATACCTAAATAGTCTACTTGTCAGTTAGTCATTAGCTTTTCATGTTTTCCACTGTCATCTAGTAACAAAATATTTATAGGGACGGGCATAAGAAGCAGATGGTTCTTTTTATTATTAAACAGTGCTGAGTCTTTTCATAAGTTCAAGTTACTGTCTTTTAATAAGAATGATAATAAATAATTAAAAATCTTTAATACAAGATTAAAAACATCCTATCCTTCTGTTTGCTGTACCTTAAGAAACTTTTTTTAAAAGTTTCATATAACTGGATGCCATTTGGAAATTAAATGAAAGGCAAAAGCTTTGGCAAATATGCTTTTATTGTGTCTTTAGCATCTAAGACGCTCAACTGCAAGTTCAGCCCATTGCTCTTCTGGCAGACAGGGGAATCTGAAAAATCAAATAACGTCTACTTAGTGAATTTCATCAGAACAAGCAAACTTTTATTTGAACTCCTCAAAAAATCATTGCTAGGGATAACTGAAATGATTATTTCTTCCCAGTTGGATTTTGGTGTGAGACCTTAAGTTCTATTTTGACTCCCCCTGTGTAATATAATATTAAATTTCCCTGTCAAGTGTGTTTGTTCATGATACTTGTTCCTGAAATGTAATAAAACTATTTTTTTCTGGTGATATTTAAATTAATTAGTAATGTAAGCATCTAGAAAGATTTTTTTCAAATGGTAAAATAGAAATAATGTTCATCATTTAATAAAAATATCAGTGACAATTTTTAAAGGGTCTACCTGGTGGAATCAAGTCCTCTTGGTGGCCATTATTTATCCCTAATAGTGGCTGGCATAAATATTGTGACAACAGTAAATGTTTGGGCAGGTTCTCAGTTGCCTATATTCTCTGCTAATCACAACATCATAGTCACTAATTTGCTGTCAGCTGTGATTCAGTTGCCCAAGGCATATTCACTGAGTGACTGAATAAAGCATTTCATGTGAAATTTAAATGGGAAAGAAACAGTCTAGACTCCTTTGAGAATAATGTTTTCTACTAAATATGTAAGTTTTTAGGAGGAAAAAAGAACATCTTTCAGCCTTTAATTAGCAGAGCTCTAAACGTGAAAGACACTCCCAAAGTTTAAGCCCATATGGTAATATAGGTATAGGTATAGGTTACTCACTGGTTGTATTATCTGCTATTTTAGGTCCTTGTAAGACATTATCAAACTGCCTTGCCATAACCAGGGATCTGGAACAACTGAGAGCATTGTCCTCAGAGTTATATATATCCATCCCAAAAAAAGAGTCTCAGAGTCAAAAGGGACTTCCCAGCTCCTGTTGACAGTCCTGGGGGAGAAGCAGCAGGACAGGGGGTGGAGCAGAGACTATGCTCCACTGCTTTCATGGTCTCTGCAACAGTATTGCCTTAGGTGTACTCTGCTGTGGCCACTCCGTTCCTCTGCAGAGGGACTTGTCCTGATGTATTCTGACCCCTCAATTATGCCAGTATTACTTACTGTGGAACAGATGTGGGAACTAATCCAATTTTTTTTTTTAATAGAATTTTAGAAGTGCTGGCTGATCTAATTTCCAGCATAGCTCCACAAGTTCCTCTGCTGTGGCAGAAGCAACAGGGAAGAAAAAAATGCTCAAGCGTTTGGGAAGACAAAAACTGACAGAACATGAACAAAAATTATCACTGTCCATCTGATGCCAAAAGAATTTCTGCTTTTATATATTCTTCATATATTTGTAGCTCTGTAGACTGTTATTGTATAGTTATATAGCTCCTAGCTAACTCCAGCATTTCTCCTACCCTGAGAGACAGAGAGACAAAAAAAAATCCAAAGCCCCTATCCTAATCTTGCTTCTTCTGGGAACCAAGGATTAGCTACCCTCCCAAGACACTTTCCTATAAACAACTAGAAGAAGGGGTCTCCAAAAGAGGTTGAACCAAGTGGGGAAATTATCTCATCACCTGTGCTTCTAACTGGGGATTCTTGGCAATATGCTAATTTGCTAAACTTTCAAAAAAAGTGTATTTGCCCTATGTGATTGTGGGCATTTTTCCTCACTTTCCTCTGGAAGCCTCCAATTAAAGACCAGCTTTTATATTACTTCCTATATTAATATTGTCTCAAAAGTGTGTTGCTTTCTTTCTAGATTTTTAATGCATCATATCCACCATCTAAGGGTGAAAGCAGCATGGAGAAGGGGTGCAGAAGCCCTGCTCCTGCCACCCCTCAGTCTGCAGGTTGGATGGAAGAACCACAGAGTGTTCTCTATCTCACACCGATTGATTTCTCCTGTGTTTAGGGGGAAAGAGGTTGTAGTGGTTTCATGTTTGCCGAATTCGGTTTACCAAATTTAGTGTAGTGGTTTAAGTATCCTGTGAGACAGGATTAGGACAAAAAGGCAGGCAGGCCCAACTTCAAGGTACAAAGGTAGATTTATTGACACACACTAAAAAGAAGAAAGTAAGAATCAAAATGAAACTTTCAAAACACTCCCCCCCCCCCCCCGCCCCTCCCCAAACTGTTCACTTTCCCACAAACAACATAAAGAGACAAAACCTGTAATTTTCAGTCAGTTTCACCATTTGAAAATAATCTTTAATCAATTCTTTAGGGAGAGGAGTCTCCTGTAGTTTACCATGGAATTTCCCCCACTGACAACTTAGAACAGTTCTCATGTGGGTTTTAACTGTCACAAAAACAGCCATCTGGGGAAAACCTGCTTCTGTGAAGTCCCCCCCTCCATTAGCATTTTCTCAAGCTTCATATGGGTCACGGGACTCAGGCATACTGGGATGCCACTTTTTAAAGGTAAAAACTCCAAAGGCAAAGGATTCTTCATCTCAGGGAACAGAAATGTCTTCTCACTTCTTCACTGGCACAGAGGGCTTCTCATCTGTCTCTGTTCAAGCATCTCATGGGATCACAAGAATCACAACTACTGCACTCAGTCCATCACAGATACCTTTGCTCAAAATCCACAAATCTAAACAATCATGTTCCCAAATGCATACTTTCCCCATGATTTAAAGGGGTAATTTATATACAGTGTTCATTACCATGGCTCAATACGAGAAGTCCAGTCTAAAATGGCAAACTTCTCATTCCCTTCTCCCAATAGTCTTTTCACTCTCTCTCTTCATCTAACTTCTATCTCATGCCGTGTCCTCTTTACGTTTCACTCTGTCCACTCAAAAGGAGGATTAGTTTTAAAAAGTCTCATCTATACCAGGAAAGAGTTAACATTCTTGCCCAGGCCTGCAGATGGTCATATGATCTCTGCCGGGCAGCAGCCTTTAGGATTTTCAAAAGCCACGGGGATGGGGGAAGAGAACTTCACCGCGAGGGACCTCGGAGCGGCCTGGCTGGTGGATGCCTCCTGCCCCCTCCTGCCTCGGTGACCATCAGGGTGGGCCCCGACCCAACCGGGCCCGTAGCTGTTTTCAGGGGCCCGGCGGACATCTCCCTTGGCTCGGCCAGCTCGGATAGGCTTTAAAATTAGCTGATGTTGAGCTGCAGCCTCCCCCTCCTCTGCCGATGGGGCCTGGGGCACGGCCAGGCCCGGCTGGCTCCCCCTCAGCACGGAGGGGCCGTGGCGCCTGGCCGGCCTGGGCCACTCCACAGAGCAGCTGCAGGGGCTGGTTGTTACCTGCTCCTCCGGCCTGAAGGGAAAGGGCTGGCTCAGACACTGTCTTTATATGTGTATTCACAAGGTCACATCCAGCTTCCTCAGTGGTTAAACAATATGTCAGTATCTAAGAATTGGCTTCTCATATGTCCCTGTCTTATCCAAAACAATTCCAAGGTCCTGACAGGGAACTGTTCCACTTTAACTAAAAACCGAGCTGTGTTAACCCATGACAGAGGTTTATTGTTATTACTGTGCTGTATTTAGAAGGAGGATTTTATCAGTGTTCCTTGATTTTATCATTGTTTTTTAATTTGTAACAACTTTCTGGTTGAACTTTAGCTAATCACATACAGCAAAAAACTTGTCTGGTGTCAAGAACACGGTTCCGTTTCCCAAATGCACACTAGCCTTCCCAAAAAGATGGAGATATGTGGCTCACAGGGCTCCATAGCAAACATGAAATTTTTTAAATGGACTAAAAACCAAATCTAGAGATTTCAGAAAGGAATTGAAACGAGATACTGAGCAGAAAAAGAACTAGGACAACACCTTATCATTTCCTAGAAATTGTATGTAAATGAAGAATGCATCAGTTCTGAGACACAAATGCAAAATATGCAGCCAAATTAGGAAGTAAGGAAATAAGATGACTAGCAAATGGAGTGCTGGAAACAAAAATGTTTTCCAAGAAAGGGAATGTCCTGAAAAACTGTAATCACTGGTTCTTGCTTACAAATATGTGCTAGTGTTTAAATACCTGAGTTACCACCATAAGAGACCAAGAGGAGGATCATATGTGGTAGCCAGCACTGGGGATATGGACTTACACTTGCAGTGGTAGGATTAGACACTTACAAGACTCTTCTACTCCAGTTGTGAGCTAGAAAAGCCCAGTGGGCTATGATCGGATTGTCACAATGCAATGAACTCAAGTATGAGCCAATTGTCTTAGAAGGAAGAACTCCCAGGGAGGCTCATTAGGCTCCATACAATATACCATACTTGAAACAAATGGCTGGAAACATGATGAAGCTGGAGGATTGTCATTTGGCAACTTGAGCATCCTTTCGTTGCTACTGCAAAAACTTGTCCTAAAAGAAATCTGAATTGCTGGTAGGTACTAAGATGAAGGCAGAGCCAGCATCAGTCAGTGTTGGCAGAAATGCATCAAAAGATTTGCAATTCTTGCGTAGCCAGATACTCATGAGAACTTTTAAGAAGCAGGAATGGACTATTTTTAAGTGGTCCATTGGACTTGCAGTCAATATCACTGAAAGAGAGCCAGAGATATTCAGGACAAACCCACCCAGCCTGACTATGAGTGGCTTTCTGCTGCTGGAATTGTATCAAGTGAGTTTACATTATACATCACGCTTTCTGGTACCAATGAGGTGAATTGACTAAAAGCATCACAGTCCCCAGTAAATCTGTGTTAAACATTGCTCTAAAATATGTCCTTGTAAGAACAGAGGATACTGGTGCTAGGGAGGAGTAAATAAACTAACTGATGCACATTTACTTAATAACATTTCTGAACTTACTATCCAGGAGAGAGAAGCTTTGTGTACTTAGTTTGGAACATTAATAGTAATGCAGAAATTAAGGAGACAGAGTCATTTAAATGGTGGGACAGTTAAAAAATAGGTAGAAAAAAGGTGATCAGCAGAGAATGTTGTAAAGACAGAGCTGGTCAAAAGAAAGTATCACTGATGTCAGTCTAATGAGAAAAGAAAGTAAGATGTTACAAGCAGCCACAAGCTGTTGTTCAGTCGACAGGTCCTTATCCAAGGGCAGAGACTTTCATGCCATGTATGTACTGCAGTAGCTTTTGAGCAAAAGCAGAGTGGAAGGTGATTGCTTTCTGCTGGAGGATTACAGCTTTTAAAATTTCATGTATTTCAAACAGGAAAAGATTCTCATTTCCAACTGAATGCTTCTTCCAAACAGCAAAAGCAGACATCCTTGAGAAGGAATAGCAGTGGGTTACATTACCTGTTGTTGCATATATGAGGAAGACTAGACTTAAATTTGCTGTCAACATTGAGGGGTTATTTTTTGGAGGAAGATTGGATGTTAGTCAATGTGAATGTACAAAGGAAACCACAATAATTGCTTAAAAGACTTTCCAACTCTGATTATTTTCATTTTTAGGCACAAGTGATTGTTTCAGCATTCGGGAGCCTGGAAAATTATATCAACAGTCCATCCTGTCAGGAGGGAAACATTTCAGAGTGAAAAAGGGAGAATGACAGCCATTGTGTTAGCCCACCTGTGTCTGATGACTTTAGTTCTAATGTACACCAGTGCGAGTCCTGACAAATTGGGACACTTTTAAGACCAGTACCTGAGAAAAGTTGCTTAGAATTGAGTTGACTCTATATGAAATTATGAGGTATATTCTGGTGTAAGGCTCTTCACTTAGAAACCATTGAGCAGCTTTATGTTACTTTTTTGCTCAGAAAGTTTGTCCATGTCAGTAAATGTACAGACAACCACATGAATCGAGCGCAGGTAAAATCTTTTGATGGTCATGTTTTATGGACCCTTTTGTGTCCAGGCAATGAAAGGGTGAGGGTTCTTGGAGGAAACAGAGCCATGAGAGACTCACAGTTTTTGAGAAAAAGCCATGTGAGATTTTTCCCACTTGGAGCATGAGCTAGAAACTGCACACATGCTGTATGGATTCTTCCTGTGTTACAGAAAATAAGACTTCTGGAAATTAGAATATTCATATGCAGGTCGCTTTACTGCATCATCCTCCTCCTAAGCACAGCAATGCGTAGTGTTCTGAGGGTTGGTTAATACTTCAGGGCAAAAATTATTACTCTTAAGATTATGTTCTGATTTGTAGACCCAAAGGACAAATTTTTCCATCAAAATAAAGAAATAAATGTGTGTGTATGCATGTTGAATACAAATGCTAATTTATATGTATGCACAGCCATTTGTTTAACTGTTTAGTTAAGTATTTGCATTCATAAATCTGGTAACTGTAAATTTAGATTAGTCCTTCAAGGTTACTATTGGCCTGATCCAAACCTGCTGAAATTCCTAAGGTTTCCTATTGACCTGAGCATTTCTGGATCAGATGCTGTCAGCTCTTTTTCACAAACAACTAAAAAAAAATGGGCCTTGAAGAGAGATAAGCTAGAAACCTTTCAGAACTGGCCATGAGTAAGTCTTTGCGTAGACATCGTTTCACTAGATTTAAAAATTGCATAGGGGAAAACTTTAGCCTGCTCTCCTTGTTTCTTCTACTGTAGCTGAGGATTGCAGTAGATACAGTGCAGCAGTAACACACTGGTTCCCTCTTTCAATAATATTCATCCCATTGTGATGAGGGAAGGTGTTTCAGGAGCAAATTCAAATTTACCAATTCTGTGACATTACACTTTTGAAGTGATAGATTTTTTATTGGCATTTTTTTCCTTAGAAATAAAGAAGGAGTCATTTCAGATTAGCAGTCTGAGTGAGGCTGTTTATCTGAATAAAGTTGCTTGAACATCTATAAGTATTTATTGGTTGAGGCTCTCATGCACCACTGAAGAGTGGTCTCAGTGACATTCTGAACAGCCCACCATTGCTGTAATAGTCCACGAGAGACCTGCCTACCTGGTGAATTCCTATTTAACACCTTTTCAACACATGGATTACTTAACCAATAAAACAAACAGGTCTGTCTATCTTCTAAATACATATTTAGGGCCTTTTTAACATAAGGATTACTGAGCTGATAGCCTGTAACAGCTCCCTCCAGAGCTCTGATAGTCTGCAAACACCCCTGTGTGAGCATTACAGGAGCTTGCAGCAGCACAACTGGAACTCCTCCTCAATTGCTAGCACCAGAACAAACAGTTTTTATGGAAACAGCTTCTGTGCACACACTGCCAACACTGCTGATTGCTGCTGTCAGGCTCTTTCATTTTGTTACTTGGTTAGTGTTTCTGCACAATGAAGCTGGCTATCAGGCTGTGCTTGTTTTTTGACTTGTGTTTCCTACTGTGATTCGAGTCTTTATATTTTACCCTGAAATTCTTAAAATTGGAGATAAATCACAATATGCATCTCTAGGAAATAAGAGGTAGTTTTTGAATTCAGCAACCACCAGACATAATTTAAAAGACAAGGCTTCAAGAAATATTGATCCTTATAGAGATATGGGTATTGTAGTTTAGAAGAGCTGAAATGGTGGACAAGGTTGTGTCTTTCCATTGTCATTAGACATTAGACCTGACTGGTATGGTAGGAGAAATAGGAGCAAACTTGCTGTGTTGTAGATTTTCAATGGAAAAAGCAGATGCCTCTCACAACATGCCTTATCCTGTGGAACTGCTGTTGTGGTGAAAGGACTGAACTGACAGCTCAAAGTGGGTTTATATAATTTGTTACTTCATTGTAGAGTCATGGAATGATTTGGATTGGAAGGGACCTTAAAGATAATCTAGTTCCAACCCCTGCCATTGGCATGGACACCTCCCACTTGACCAGGTTGCTCAAAGCCTCATCCAGCATGGGCCTTGAACGCTGCATAGAGGATAGAGCATCCTCAGCTTCTCTGGGTGTCTCACCACTCTCATAATGAAGAGCTGTTCCTATCTTATCTAAATGTGCCCTCTTCCATTTGAGAGCCCTTACCCCTTGACCTGTCATGATATGCCCATGCATAAAGTCCCTCTCCAGCTCTTGTAGCCCTATCTAGATGCTGGAACACTGCTCTAAGTTCTTCCTGAAGCTTTCTCTTTTCCAGCCTGAACAACCCCAACTCTCTCAGTCTCTTATCATAGGAGAGAGACTTGGTACACTAAACTAGCAGTTATGGCTGAATCATGGTTGCCTCATGGTATAGAGACATTTACTGACACCATTATTCTAATTTTTTGGTGGCAATTCTTAGTATTCATGATAAGAAGTATCATGAAGGAAGTGAACAGGTATGTGTGTCCCTGTAGTCTGTGGTCTTGGTTGCTTAGGAGAGTCTGGTTTGTGAGGACTTGAGGTGATTGGCCTTTTTTCCTCCCATTCCACCTGTTCTATCATACGAATATAAAGAGAAAAAATGGACTGTGTTTTAAAGCCCTCTTGTGAGGAATTCTCCAGGATTAGTAAGTAGATTATTAGAGTTGTTTCAGTTGGGCCTGAGGAAGCACTACAATGATCAGGGCTTCTAAAACCTTTCCTTGTGATTTCTTCCTTTTAACTCAAAAGAGTTCTGAGTGGCAAACACTCAGCCTGTGACCCAGCTGACGGCAACTATTGACTAAAAATGGAAAAGGTCACAGTTGAAAGGAGAAAGTGGCACTGGAATATTTTTTGATGTATTTCTTTCAATAACACTGGTTAATAATTAAAAGAAGACTGTTTGAGCATGCATTTGGCACAAAACAGCATAAGATTATGTATTTTCACTGGAATTTTTATTTTTAAAATACCCATGAATTTGCATCAGTATAATTTACCCACAGACAATAATGAACTTGGAATTTTTCCCTAACTGTGGCCAATTGTACACTGTAAATGAGTGAAGGATTGATAAAAGGAGCAGTCCTTTTCTGTCAGTTTTTAATTTAAGTATTGCAGCCACTTTTCAAGTGTAAATAAATTAAACAAAACTATTCTGTTGATTTTCTTCAGTGTTTTGATGTCCTGTGTTGCAACATGAATTCACAAGCAGGTGAGCTAAGGACAGTTGTATTGAGAGACTTGCCAAGTCAATCAGTGGCAGAACTGGCAGTAAAAGCCAGAAGCCTTTAATCGTAATGCATCTATTTTTGGCCATTAAATTCTTCTTCCTTGCTAGTCATTGGGTCATTTAGATAAAAGGCAATGTCAGGGTAATTTCTGCCACACTTGTTTGCTGATTTTGAGTGTATTGCTGTATATCATCACAAAATTCTGACATTTAAAGTGAATGAAGTTGCTGTCATCTCACCTCCCCTAAGTAATAAATATCCCAATTTAGGGATTTGAATTGTATCCACGACTGCAGATGATCGTGAGAGAATGGGGAGAAAAAGATACAAAACTGGCATGAACAAATTTATCAAGGTTATTACCATTTATTGTGTTTTAAAACAGGAGAAAAATATATCAAGTCAGTGATATTGATTCTGTTTCATGATTTCATAAAACAAGCATAGGGTTGCTCCTTACTTCACCTGGAAGCTAATAAAAATTCTTACTTGTTGTCAGAGCTTATGTTTTTCCAGGAAAATGAAGAAAAGTGACTTTAGTTCAGCAACACTTTATTGCTGGGCAACATTACAATGTATGAAATGTGCTTTCCAGTCAGTGAAGGAAGAGAAAGGTGCTGGCAATATTTTCATATTTATGGAAATCTGTAGAATATAAATCATCTGTTTTGGAGAAGTTCTTTGTTTAGACAGTTCTTACATTATTATGCCACATACTTCCATATATGCTTTACAGTAAAAATGTTTCTAAGGGTTTTATTAATGCTATTTTTCATATGCCTTCTACTTGAATGTTCATGTAGTCTGTCTTGGAAACGTGAAATCTAGCTGTACAGAAAAAAGATGGGAGGGAATAATGTATTTTAAGTATTCTTTTAAAAGCAGCCTAAGTCATGTTAACCAGTTTATTATAATGTTGCTATTTTAAACATTAGTATTCTAGGAAATCCTAGTGCATGGAAAGCATGGGCTGAATCCCCCTAGCAAGAGGGAACCTTTTACAATAAACTGGACTTTAAACAAGGTTTCAGTATTATGCATGCTGGGACTTCAGAGGAGAAATCAAAAAAAAAGCAGGAGAACTCTTTTCTCTAGGAGTTTGCTTTTTTTATTTAATGAGGGATCTCTTCAAAGAGAATGTGATAGTCATTCCTAGAGGGCATGGTTTGGTGAACAGGAATACAGGTGAAACTGTATTGTGCATCAAAAAGCAAAAGATGAGTTTGCTTTATATTTCATCTCATGATGTTATCGATCTGCACAAGTATGTGTTTGGGGGTAGAGGACATTCCGTGTGCAACAGAAGTTTGAACAGCTGAAACTCAGCATGGATATGGTGCCCACAGACCTCGTTTTGCTGCCAGGAAAATCAAAATGTGTTTTGAAAGTAATTTCGTATTGCTTCATGTGCTTGATTTATCGGCACATGTATGTGATTAAAATTTCATATTTTAACTCTACATATCTTAATATTTGTGTACCTCAAGGTAAACAAGAGCATGGATGGGGTGGAATTTTAATAGTGCTTTCTAAGAATTTCTAAGTTCAATTTTAAAATTAGCTTTTTCATAGTATTTTGCCTTTACTGTGTCTGAAAGGCATAAACTGAATTACAGGAAGGAATAGTTCTCACAAATGTAATTGAAAAACTACATTTTCAACTTGATTTCAATTAATATCCCAAAATAACCTTCACACAGTTGTAGATAGAGGCTGTCCAAACACATGGAATTGTAACTGGGTAAGAGTTTCAATCTACTGTTATATGTTCCACTGTCCAGATAAATGCTTGCTGCAGCAGATGTTGGCACATCTGTTATGCCTCCCTATTTCGATTGGCTGCCTGGGTGTTTAGAAAGTGCTGATGAGGCAGATAAATCTTCTGATACATTTCAGGCCCAAAACAGGCAGGCAGCAGTAACAATGATGTTTATAGAGCCAAGTACTCAGCAGTAACATTTTGAAATACGGCAAATATAAAGTATGATTTTACCAGCAGTAGGTGAAATGTATTGTATTGTATTGTATTGTATTGTATTGTATTGTATTGTATTGTATTGTATTGTATTGTATTGTATTGTATTAATTTATGATTTCATTTATTGTATTGTGAAAGCTAATTATTCTAAGTGATTTTCAGCTAATCTGAATTGCAGCTATGATGCTTCTTAAATCTCTGGGCTTTATGTATCTAAGGTGTGTTGTCTAGAAGAAGGTGCTTGCTACAGTTTAGAAAGAACTGTAAGCTATGAAGGGGTTTATTAAACTTAAGGAAATGGGGAACCAGAAACAGCTGAGGTATATGTGACTTTTTGAAGGGGAATAGCTATCATCTGGGGACCTGAGTTTCCTGGCCTTATCAGAATTCTTACTTTCAACAGGTTTTTTCCTACTCAATGAAGCATGTCAGATTTATACCAGTAGGGCCTGGAAAGCCCCAGAGTATCAAAGAGGACATTCATGGACAGAGAAGTATATATCTGACAGTGTCAAGTATAGAGACTGGTTTCCAAGTACATAGAGCTTTTGCAGGTCCTGGATCCCTTCCAGACCTTAATCTCCAACACAACGAATGATAAACAGAAAGGTAGAAGTCACTGTAAAGATTTTAGCACTGATGTCATGTGTTAATATTGTCTCATTCCCTTCAGTAGGCATTACCACTAAATTTTCCAAGTGGCTTTCAGTTACCCCTGCTTGAGGCAAGTCCAGAAATTGCAGTGAGCCTGTTGTAGAGGAGCAAAGAAATGGATGCTTATTATACAGCTGATACAGTTATAGTTGGTTATGTTTTGCAGTATACGGTCTACAACTTCTCAGGACAACTCTTTCAGTCTTTGACTACCCTCACAGTAAGAATCACTTCCCTAAATATCTAATTGAAATTTTCTGAGTAGCAACTGATGTCTGTTGTCTCTTGTGGCTGTCACAAGGCCTCAAAGGGTCTGGTTCTAACTTCTCTGGGCTCTTCATTTGATACCTGAACGAAGCAATAATATCTCCTTATTGAGAAGGTGAATTCTCTTCAAAAGGCTAACCAAATGCAGTTCTCCCAGCTTTCCCTTTTTGGAGATGTATTCCAGTCCTCTAATTAGTTGATGGACTTCTAGCCAGACATGGAGTACTGTATTCCTACCTGATAACCCAAAGATGGTCCATTATAACATTTTATGTGAGAGCCATTTCCATTGAAAAATAGATGGGGAAGCAAATTCTGGAAAGCCTCAAAAGGGAAAAAATGCTGGACTGGTTAAGTTTGATGGGTTTGTTCTCCGCACCCTCAGGGAGCTCAAACCAATGTGACAGTTTAGTGTGTTCACACACACTGCACAATAGAATAGTTACTACTCCAGTCTACTTATCTTTTTTTAACATAAGGTTCAGTTTCTGCCTCGTCTGTGCTATTCCCACCTACTTTGTTTAATGAGAAGAAAGTGACAATGTAGGCTCCAAGATTAGTGAAAAAGAAACATTTCTCTGCATATTATCAGTTAGCTAATTATACTTTAGCCTCCTCTTGTATCCTTGCAAATTCACATTTCTACTGAAATGTGTTTTTCTATTGAGGGAAAGATCAATAGTAAGGACCAAAGCTGACTACATATAAGCATTTTATCATGGGTCTCTCTGCTCAGAAAGCAAGACTTCATGGTTTTCCCAAATATGCAATATACCAGAAGGGGTGTTGGGTCTCAAGCAGGACAAAATATATATGCATGCATATGGTCAGAAAATATAGGTATGTAGTTAAATATCTCTAATAAATTAGCATTCATACTGCACCATGGGAAAAGAACAGAAATAAAGAGGACAAATAGGAAGGTGGAAGAATCAGGGAGAAAAGTAAGACCATGGCTTGTTTGAAAGAAGACAGTGGATATTTCACTTTTCAGTAAGTGTGATCATCCAGGTAATAGAGGAAATTTGGTTTTTAATAGTGTTTAGAGTATTTTAGGTTTAATATTTCTTATAAGGGTTGATTTTTTGGATTTATCATTTTGACAGGAATCTGAAGATTTAGTATCATGCACGGTAGCTAAACTTCAGGAGAAGGTTTGTGACTTTCTGAAGGATACATTGTCAGCTGTTGAGCCTTTAGCAGCTGGGAAGCCTGTAATTTGTAAAGGATTTTTTTTTCCTTCTTTGACTTCCATATGACATACACTCGCTCTAAAGTCTACCATGTGTCTTTAAGCTGAAATATTTTTTAAATGCAAGTCAGACAGGCCACACAGGGTCTCCCAGGCCCACAGAATTAAGTGTTTATCTCATGCTCATATGCTTTAAACCCTTCCTCCCCTGCAACACTGAATTTGTTCATAGCACAGTGATCACAGGCTTCTCATATTTGTAGTCCAGATCCATCATTTACCCAGCCCAGCCAGTTGCCCCATCTGACTGCTATCCACCTCCTGTCCTCACCTAAAGGGAGTCTCAGCTGACACCAGGGTGTCTTCCTCCTCCCACTCATGGCCAGCAGGCTGTTACTGATCGTCACACATCAGTCTGCTGAATACTCACCGGCAGGCCTTCCATGCCTTAAGTTTCTCCATTGTTTGATTTTTCACATAGAGGTGTAATGCACACCAAAAATTTTCATTCCAGAGCTGCAGGGTGAGAATTCAGTCTCACATTCATTGGAGCTTCTTTATTATCAATGGATTCAGCAGCTACAGAGTGATATTCTGCTCCCCCAGTTGCACAATGATATTTAATTAATAGGTGCCTATATTTCAGCATATTAATTCTGGGGTTTTCTGCTAATTTTTTCTTCTTACCTTTTGTTTTGTTTTGTTTTCTAACACTGGTGTCATTGTCTACAGCATCCTGCCATCCCTGAGCGTTCTTTGTCTGGACACAAAACAGCATGTGGCTCTAAGGGTAGCTATAAAGCAGGGATCAGTAGGAAAGTGATTTGAAGTATTTCTCATACTACATTGTGTTTGGGTTTGGAATATGCATTTGAAAAATGCTTGCTGATATTACTTTCTGCTTTGATGTAAACAAATCTTGTGTCAGAGATTTTTAAATCTAAACCAGACTTTAAAAAATGAGGATTATATGAGACTTCAGCCTATAAAGTAAAGCCCCCACCCCTTGGACTGAGCATTGTTTTTCCCCACCATATGGAATGGTGATAACCCTCTGTTTCTTTGTGGTAAGCTACCAACCAAATCCATTCTGGCAAATCTGACACCCAACGTGATTTGTCCTTTTCAATGCTGTTTATGAGAAGTCAGGACAGTCTTCTGTCAAAATTGATAAGTGAGAAGACGCCGGGGAATGCAATTTTATTTTTAACAGCACAGCTGCCAGCAGTTCCAACTTGTTTACATCTAGGCTGGCTCTGTCTTGCTCCATAGCTTTTCTATTTCCATCCAAATAGCCCCCAAGTACATTGTGGATGTGCCAGTCTGTGTGAAATCTGAATAACAGAACATACTGGGACTGTTAGAGAGAGGAAAAAATAATTTATTTCATTAGGTTATTTTCACAACTTGAGAATCACTACAAAATCTTTATAGACGTTTACAGAATGGGTTCTAAAACTGATCTATAATGTGCTAAAATCCTGCAGTACTTGTAACCTTCATGGTGAAGATACCAGAGGACTTAAGAGCTTTGCTTTACTGATAGAAGCATTGCTCTTCTGGTGAAAGTGGCAAGTGTTTGTAAATTAAATCCCCTGCAAGCTTTTAAATGCAAGCTTTATTCATTGTGAAAAGAATGCAGTAGGACCCTGCAGTGACCTGTGAAGGGGAGGGCTGTTTCATTACACTCTGTTTCACACTGAATACTTCTGGAACATAGCCTACAATTAGCTGGTGTTACAAAGACATTAATGTATTTCCTGGAAAATCCCTTTGACAGGAGAGCATAACTCTTGATAGTGTTAGGGTAGTTCTGAAGTCTAGGATGCCTTTATTTGCCTGCAGTATTACTTGCCTTCTGTCTGGAAGCCCCAGAATCCCAGGCAGTTTGATCTTTTTTTATTGGCACACTTAAGAAAGCTGCAGTGATAGGCATTTCCTCTATACAGGCTCTCCTGCAAGCTGTTTCTTTACAGTAGCTCACCTTAAACACTCAGTTGTCATGGAGGTAAAGTGAGAGAAGGGATTTATGTTGGACTGATCTATAGGTAGTCTATATGGTTTGTCATTAAAAGTTACTGAAGTTCAGAGGTGGCTGTAAATGTCATTACTCTGATCCTGTGAATTGTGGGGTGATCTGACATTTTCACTTTCTCATTATAAGCATATACCCTTTCAGGAATTGTAATCATGCTCTCAAATTAATTGTTAGACGACTGCCAGGAAAGATTCTCTGCAGTGTAACTGACCTGCCTGGCATGCACTTACACACAGATGTAAGCTCTGCATGCGCCTATATAGTCATATACATAAGTTTGCACACATAGACATATGCACATGCAAGTAAAGAATTAAATATTTAAGGCCCACCCCAACCCTGAAGGCAAAATACCTACCTTAGTATGAAATTACTTTGTTAAATATACAGCAGATGCATCACAGGCTCTCTTCATCCAAACAGAGAGAGATAGTCCATAGGAAAAAAATATCATAGTTGAAATAGATTGTTTTGATGACTTCTACCAGTGCTAGGATTTACATCTCTTTCTTCCGAGTTCCTTCAAATTACTTCTGTTCACCATTAAAGACATAACCTCCAAAAAAGTGCTTAGTGTTGGAAACATGATTTGGGTAGTGAGAAACATGATACCTGTTTGAAACACTAAGTGTCTGTTCAAAGTGTGTATGTTATCCTGATCATTTGTACATGACACTCACAAGTCCTCCTGCACAGTAGAAATTTGAGGTGATATAAACTGTACTTTAAAATGAAGTCTAAAGAATGGCATTTATTCTGCTAATGATGTTTGTTTTGTCACAAACTCTGTTTTACACCCACCCTCCTTTGCAACGTATGATTTTATGTAGCGTGTAATACCATTATCATCTCTTCTGAATTTGAGATGATTTTTTTATTTAGTAGCTGCACTGTTAGACCTCCTAGGGCTTCATTAGATTGAACTGTTCCTGTATGAAGAGTTAAGGTTCTGTTTGTACTGTTTTTATTTCATGAGCAGAATTACTTGCCAGTGATGATAAGTGTGTGGCATTAGGAAGATTAACTATTATACAAAGTAGCAATGTAAATGACCGGTGATTTAGCAGCCTGGAAAAGGTAAATCCTTCAGGTCACATGGAGGAAAAGACCAAGAAAGTGAATGCTATTAACGAGATGCTGCCAGGTGCTTGGCTGTTTGAAGCCCTGTCTGATAATGATCTCAATGCATGCATCACTGAGATGCAAGATAAATGATGAGACAAGAACTGCAGATTTTGAATTACTAAACACTTTTATGAGACTGAGACTGATCTTTGCTTAGATTCCATAGTTTACAAGAAGCTGAAAAAATGATCTTATTTACAGAACCTTCATATAGTAACCCTGACAGAAAGTGTGAAAAGCAGCCAAAATTCAGCTATGCATATAAACTGGAGGCTGACCACACCCATAAAGATGAGGAATCAAAAGGATACTGCAGAATGAATTTTAATTTTAAGGTGTGTGTAGTCCGTGTTGTCCCTTAGCACTTCTATTTGATGCCTCAGAAGACTGACTCTAGCTCAGATAGATGAGGATTTTTTTTCAGTGTAACTAATTTATTAAAATGCATCAGACTTTAATGTACTTTCTCAGTTAATTCCTCATTGAGCTATTCTGTAAGTACTCTGATCTCGACCTTTTGTGCTTCATTCATTCAATTGACTCATTCTGTCAATTGTACCATTAGCAAGATGAACAGTAAAAGCAGCTTCTCAGCAATTACTGCAGGTGAAAAAGGAAAAACAAAGACAGAAGTAACTATACTTTTCTTATTTTGCTTTATTATTTTGGTATTGTTTTTTCTTAAAATGTATGCTAAATACTACACTTCTCCACTTTGGATCATCAGATACTGGGCCTCTTGTTCCAGTCAATAAGCTTTGATTTCTTCTGAAAGGGCTATGGCACAGAGTAACTTGCCTGACACAAGACACTGCTTTACAGGTAAACAAGGACATAATCAAAAAAACTGTCAGCTAAACCTTTGTGTATTTTAGCATTTCCAAACTCTTGGATCATCTCACTATGAGATAAATTGTGTAGAGTTTGGAGTTCTGCCTGGAAGTGGACTGTAAAGGGGTAAAACATAAAGGTGTTTCATCTCATACCTGGGGTTTTTTCAGAATCTGCACATAACCACTTACTTAGTTGTGGGCAGTAACTCATTTATTGGTGGTAAATGCATTGTTCTGGGTGGCTCTAAAGACAACATTTTATTTTCTCATTTTTTTTCCTCGATATTGCAATAATATCAACTAGTAAGAATTATAATCTGGGTTTGGTCCAAAAGGTACTAGTAATCCTTTCTTCACTGGTACAGAAAAATTGCTGAAACCACAGACATGTCCATAGACTGCATCTCTTGGAATTGTTTGCCTTAAAACACCATTATGTTACTGTAGGCTTTGTAGATGGAACTTGTCAGCCATATTTCAAACATTTTAGTATTAAGATAAAGCATCTCTGAACTGCATTGTTTGTTTCACACAAGGAGTTTTTCAGACTGGCAGCATTTTTTCTTTCTGGTGATGGAGTAGGAATCCTTCTCCAGTATGCTGTGGTGATTTACTTTTCTAAAACCTATGTGTGTCCTGTTGTGCTGGTTTTTAATTTAAAACCTGTTGTTTGTAAAGAGCAAAGCTTCCCTTCTCATTTCTGTCTTTTTCTCTTCCTCTCTATTTAGGAGTGTTGTTTGAACTAGAGGGGGAAGAAAGCACAGTGTTTTGGTTTTACAGGCTAGACTATACTGATCTCTTCCTCTAAAGATAATGGAACTAAATGGGATGAGTAAATTCTAGTTAATGCTTAGAAATTAAATAGTTGACTGTATCATAAACTGAAAATGTTTAGGGTCTTCTGCCTTACCATGTCACAAAAATATAAACTTTGAACTATGAATAACAGGTTCTGTTGCACGGGGGAGTAGCACTAATTAAAATTGATTTTTTTTTTTTTTTTTACTGTGTCTCAATGGTAAGATAATATTCTCATTGTAATGAGGAGTTTAATGTTAACTGATCACGCAATGTCCATTTAGGCAAAATGCTGTAGTGATTGGGTTTGATGCTGCTCCTTCTAGTGGACCCAAAATTCTGGCATACTGTATAGGTGAAGGAAGCTCAGTAGCTGTGATGGTTTTGATAGTCTGTTTTGGTCTTTTAAGCGGGTTCAACAGTTGCTGTAAAGGCAGATGGGGATTTTTTGGAAGGATGTAGAGTATTTATAGTATTCTTACAATGCTGTCCAAACTCTCTGCAATCATTTATTCTTTAATGTGCTGCTACCCTGGTAGCATTTGCATTATTTTCTGCTTGTAGATAAGGAAGACAAGTCACAAAAGGTTGTATGAGGTGACTATACCAAGGCCGTTACAATTGAACAGGGAATGGGGACTTAAAAGCAGAAAACTTCTGGAACTCTACTAAAAAAATCAATCTTATGAGGCAAGATATCCCTATTTTTTTTTAAGTACTATGAATTTGATAAGGTAGGGAAATTTAAATCCTACATGATCTGCATCTCTTTTCTGTCTTTTCTATATCTGCAGAAATTGGCTACTTTGTAAATTTGCATCCCAGTCTTTCAAGAAAGGATAGTCCTTATTCTAATTTCCCTGTCTGTCTTCTAACCAAATAATTTGTGGCAAAACACTTAAAAAGTATTGTCTTTACTGTGGAAATACACTGAATTTTTGTTCTGGCCACACAGAGTAAAAAAACAGCAAGTCAAAGATTTAGCAATTTGGCACTGATTTCTGTCACTTGGCAGCAGAGTACTCTTCGTCTGGAAAGGTGGCTGCCCCCAGTGTGCCTAAAAGTGGGGAAGGCTATCCTGAGTTCTTCCTGAGCTTCAGTCCCTCTCATCCCACCATCTGTCTGTCAGCACTATTCATGTCCAAATACTATTTCTCATAGATTTTGAAAATGCTGAGTTTTGAAGACTGGCAGTTCAGTCCCTACATGCACACAGACAAAAGCCAAAGAGAAAGGAGCTCTGTGTATGTATGCATGCACATGTGCATATATCAGAAAATATTTCAGAGAAAGAAATTATGTCCTTACAAATTCATTACTGCTGCCAAACTTACTGTTTCTGCTGTTAAAGACCAGTTGTGAGAAGAAAAGCTCCACAAAACTATAAAACATCTGTTGCAAAATACAGTGTCAAATGTGTTTGACTGTGATAGTCCAGGTTCTCTAGTGTTTCACTTGCTGCTCTTTCTGTTGAAGTTATTTCGTATGTGCTTGTTATACAGGCATAGAGATCAGACTTGTGGGCTTTTTCTCTGAGACATGATTTACTATTTTGTGCAAAGTGTTTTTAAATCTTCCAAACGTATTTTTCAGTTCTGGTTTGTTTGCTTGTGACCAGGATGTATTTCATTTCCTGTAAAAAAAGAGATGCCATGAGGTTAGTAGTGCAGATGTGTCATGGGCAAAAGGCACTTATCTGGAATGACTTCCAATGCAAAGCAGCAGACTTCACCCACCTTCTCCCTTATGCTGAATGAGATATTACTTGAGTACGCATCTGCATCTAGACTGAAAAACATGAAACGGTTGTTGGGTACTTTAATACTAAGTACCAGGATCTCAGTTGTAGGTATTTACAGCTTCTAAGCAGCCACAGCCATGTGCAGTCATCAGACTACACCTCATATAGTCATTAAGGAAAGAGAGTCCAAGACTACCAAGTGCTAAACTCAGCTCTTAGATCTTTTACTGGGCAGAGAAGTGAAAGCTGTGATAGCTCAAGTACTGTGTGCAGCCAGGGCTATTGCAGCCCAGTCAGAGGATGCTAGTCACTGACACTTGTCATCAGCTGGTTCCCTGAGGTGGTTTTGGTAAATCTCTTAGACACACAGGATGAAGCCTGTAGTTCATCCTCATTTTCCTTTGCTCTTTCATGGCCTAAATGGTTAAATTTTTCTGCTCATTGAGCCAGCAAGAGAATTCACATTAAGAGAATTCAGTTTGTTTGCAGCCTGAAACATTGGTACAGTTTTGTAGTAGCATTTTGAGTCAAATCATCCATGAGAATTTCAAGGTCATTGGTGTCTGAAGAAATTGTGTTCAGAGCAGTCCTTGGGGCCCCTGTCCAGCCTCGGCTTGGGGATACAGGAGGTTGTGCCAGCAGGACAATGAAAGTTAATGGATTTCAGCTTGTGCACAGCTCCCCATTTGCCTTGATTTAAAGGTCCCAGTTTCGGTCCTTTATAGTGTATTTAGGTTTCCTTATAGGCCTCCAAGGAACCACAAACTTCGTTATTCCTTAAAAGTATACCTTGTTGCAGTAATTGAAGCTGTTTTGTTACTGTAATTTCTCCCTAATATTACAGTTCTAGTCAAGTGGTCTTTCCCTCTGGAGGCATCAATTACTATGGGTTTTGAATAGGCCTCCCTCCAGTACATATCCTTTTGCTTCCAATGCCAAAATCAGGTCACTGTAATTCCCTTCCCTAATAAAACATACTTCTGTGTTTCCTCTTTCAAACCCAATGTGTAATGTATATGAGTGAATAATTCCACTCTTTACCACTCTACATAGAACTCATGCTGTATCTATGAAAAACTAAAGAATACTACAATTTTCTTGAGTTTTTTCTACATTTTCTTTGTTTTCATGAAGGCATTGAATGTTCAAAGTCCAGAGAAAAGCTTATAGGGTTTGTGCAGGTAGTGAACCTGTGTAGATTTGAATTCTTGTGAGGGAACAGGGGAGCAAGCTATAGCAGTGTACTTTGTGAAAGATGTTCAGCTGAAATGAAAACATCACAAAGCTTGCTGGCTAACCCATGTGTGTTGGGGTATTTTGATACCTGGGCTCCACAACTTGCTGGACTCAGTAATGAGTCCTCACTGCTGTGTACCCTGTGCCTGTTTGTGGATTAGTCTGCATGACATCTCTGGGAATGGGGGGCAACAAGCTCTGTGTCGCAGAGAACTCCGTATCTGAGAACTGAAGCAAAGGTTGGTCTCTCTCCTTTTATTGCATAGCCACAGAAGCAGAAGCTGTCAGGGTCCAAATGTGACCTGAAGACTCCCTTTACATACAAATATCAACTAAAGTTTCCCACTTGCAACCAAGCTAATACTCTGTGTTATTGGGTTCATCCTGCTTTATTACAATTATTTGTTTCACAATGTTCAAACCAAGTGCAGCTTTGCATTTTTGTGAAGGGTTCCCTTATGAAACCCTAAAGATGCTTAACTGAGATGGGTGTATGTAGTAGTTATCACTCTACCATCTGCCCAAAAACTTGCACTTTTCATGAGATGCCACTGCTGGGACATCTGGCACTAAAAATATGTTTTCTGCATCATCTCACAATTGAGGAAGATGCCATGGCTGTTTAGCTCCACAGGAGATTCCTTGAAGCATCTTTCTGTTGTCTAACAGCTTCTGCAATGAAGCACCACTATACTGGCCAGGGAAGGAATTATGCCATTAACGGAAGCCTGTATTTCTGCTTTATGGCTTGGATTGCTGTCAGAAGGGAGTGGTGCTTGTGTGATGGATTGATTGATGGTAGCCAGTCTGTCCTACATGCTATAAACCAGCTGGTGTGATGCGACTAGAAGGACTATGTAACCTACTGTAAGTCAACTTCTATTACCCAAAAGTCAAAGACCTGAAAAATTGATGAACAGCTGTATTTCTCAAAGTTTGGCATGTCTTACTGAACAGTTTCTGTATAGCTTGAACCTGCATTGTACTGGGATTTCCTTCTTCATTCACGGAATAATTTCCCCCTTAAGGCATTTCCTCCATAGTATTCTGTCTCAAGATTGAGCAGAATGAGTAGGTCATACAGCATGATTATCTCAGCAGCTTCATGCTCCCTTGTGCTGTGCAGTTTTTTCTACCCTTGGCAAGAGCCACCACGAAACCCTGTATATTTTCTTGTAGGAGGTGGAGCTGTGCCGCATTGGCAGCCAGGAGAAGCTGGGGCTGACTGTCTGTTACAGAACCGATGATGAGGAGGACATGGGAATCTATGTCAGTGAGGTAAGGACATGACATTGGGGAGGAGCATGGGAGATGTTCATGGAGGGCGACACATGCCAGGAAATGAACATGCAAGTGCTCTCAGACAGGAGTACAGAAGTGTTAGCCATCAACCAGCTCATGTCACTCTCAGTTCTTTTAGATTATCAGTTCAAATCATGTTGCCTAAGCAGAGTAATTATTACTAGTGGACTTCTTTAGTATAAGTGCTTTTAACTACAACATTGTAGTTAGTAAAGCATAAAGCAGTCTGAAATGGTCTGAATTTTGAAATAAATGTGCCCTTGTGATGGAGATCAGGCAGAGAGAGCTTTTGAGGAGAAAAGTGCCTTCTCCACAATCCTGCTTGCATTCTCCCTCTGCCACAGCCTCAGTAATCCTAACAGTGGTCAATCATTATTGTATTATTTTTGTATTTGTTACAGTCATGCTACACACAGACATACCACAGATGGGTGGAGAGAGTAGTTTGAGAGATTAATATGTTGGAAAACCAAAATACAGAATTCTAAATACTGAAGTGGGATGAAACTCAGGTTTTCACTGTGTCCACCCAGAAAACATGGCACCCAGCAAAGATTGTTAGTGTTTCACAAGGTCAGGCCACAAGACTTCCAAGAAAACCATCTCCCTTTGAGTGAGAGTGAATTACTGGAGCAGTCATTCGAAGAGGGTTTTTTCCTGGGTAAAACAGAATTCTTCTGAGTCCAAGGTCACTGCTGATTGTTCTGCATGAGCTGTGATCTGAATTGGTTGCTTTCTTGACATGTTAAACCAAATTTCGACATTAGAGAAAGGTTCTTCACTATAAGGGGGGTTTGTTCCTGGAATAAGGCTGTCCAGGGGTGTGGTCACTGCACCAAGACTGTCAGAATTAAAGGAGCAACTAGACAAAGCTTTTAGTCATATGGTTTTGTTTCAGGTAGTCCTGTGAGGAACAGGTTGTTTGACTTTATGGAGTCCTTATGCATCCATTCCAACTTGAGAGATTCTGATTCTAAATTCTTAGTGAAGCACATGGATGGAGAGGATCAGAAAAGACAGAATTCTCCTATGTATCTGAATGGGATGAAGGCAAGATAGCGCATAAAGAGGCTGGTAGCAATGTTAAATAAGCTAAAAAGCACAGCCTTGGAACAAGAAAGAGGAATTAATAAATTACCTAAGAATATATCTTCCACTAGTTGTATTAGCTGTGCTGTTAAAGTCTGTTTGGCCTTGTGAGGAAAAAGAAAGTTCAGGAATCTCTTAATACGGTCCAGGATTATACCTGAAATATTCTGTTTATCCTACATGATAAAATTTTCTCAGACCTTTGAAAGTGAATGTATTGATATTATCTTTTGTACTTAATTGGTGTTTTTTCTATGACAATGCACAAGAGGATAATAATATCTAATAGATGTAGAGAAAGTAGCCTGCGAACTAAATGCTCAACTCAAATTTTGGGTTTGAAAAAGAACTTATGTCATGGTGAGGCAAAATAAATTATTTAAGATAACCATCAAGTGAAAGGTGATAGATTGAATTGTCCTGCAACAACAGTAGGTCATTGCTTAGGGATGAGCTGTAGTGTCTTTGATAAACTATGACTGGAGCCCTAAATATCTGTTTAGGTTAAACTAACTTAAAATTAACTGGTTCAGACTAGAAATTATTTACAGGACCTGTGAATGATCTGTATGATATGGATCCTTTGGGATTTTTTTGGTGTTTCCTTGCAAATAGATTGATTACTAAGATAATAATTTAATAGTAAATGTTTCCATGGAAGAAAAAGATGTGTGCCCAAAGACAGGCCCATTTATATAGAGGTATCAACTGCTGCAGAAGCCTCTCAGTCCATAGTGAACTTCCAGAGAAAAGGGTGTCTGTCAATAATTTTTAATGCTCTGACAGCTGAAGGTTAATGCCTAACAGTGGCATACGAAAGTATTAATTTGAAAATCATATGCTTCCAACCCTTTCGGTCTTGAGGCATTTATTTGAAACAAGCTCATATGATCATTTAAAGAGCTGTGTTGTCTTTGTGACTCTAAAGGAAACTTCAGATTGCCTCTGTACTGTGTAAAAACGGTACTTTTTCAACTCTTGCAGTTGTGCAGCTGTTATAATTTCCCATAAAAATCTTTTCATGTTCAGTTACTGGTTATCGTCCTGTGCAGGTTGGTCCAAACAGCATTGCTGCCAGAGATGGACGGATCCGTGAAGGAGACCGCATTTTGCAAGTATGTGACAATAGACTCTTCCTTAAACTCTTTCTTCAGACAAACATGCGGTGCCATCTTCTCTGTAGACTGTTAATGAGGGAAGATAGTTCTCTTTGTTACTGTGATCGATGAGAAAATCCATGTCTGTCTGTTTTTTAACACAATAGCTGGGAGCTAGAGTGCGTGTACTGAAAAATGAGACTGACAAACTCGTTCTGGCTCATGCACTTATGTCCCATGTCTTTTTTTTCCCCATATTTATTAGAAAATCTCATTTCCACTATGTTCATCTCAGTGTCAAATTCTAAACAAGATCCTGCAGACATAAATAGAAGTGTCAGAGACATGCTGATCATTCACCAATTGCATAAATTTGGGTAAAATTCATTTATGCTAAGCATAGATAATAAGTTTTCACACAAAAAACATGTTGTTTAGAGAGGGATGATCTTGAATGTACTTAAGGAGGGGGTTCATTAGGTTTTTGTTGATATTTTCTTTCCTCTCCCAATAATACATTGCTTTTCTGTATTCTTTTCTAATCCACCACCTTGGCTTTTTTTTCCTCCCTTCGTTTCTGTTGATCCACTTGCTTAAAGAGCTACCCCAAAGACAGGTTTATGTGTTACAGCATAGGTGGGTGGCTGGCTGCTGCACAGGGTGGTGTACCTGTACAGAGAGGGAAACAGCAAGAATTGCAGTGCGTTTCCATTTTCAATGGAAAATAACAATGGGTAGTGCATTTTTCACCCTAGTGCAAAATCATGAAACAGATACCAGAAATCACTTGACTGGAAATTTTTTGCTGTGTTGTAGCATTTTAATTCTGGTTCCAAGTTGATTTGCCTTGTATTTTTGCCTTTTTTCACTGAAGCCCCAGAAGAAACTCCTGGTGATAGGTTGATTTTCTGACAGGTTGGTTTTCTGTAACATGTTTCGTAATTGCCCTTCTTTAATTTAAGCAGATGAGTTTTCAGGTTTTCCACAAGATCAGTCTCCTCCTTCCTTCCAACCTTTTTATTTCTGCAGGAAGTATCTTTGCTGAAACCTGTATCTCTTATCCTGGTACAGCTTAAATCAGCTTTGGGAGTCCAGCTACACAACAGTGTCTATTAGCTGGCTTACCAAAGCAGTCCATTTTCTGGAGAGGAAATAATGAATTAGATTTTAATGTCAGGGCTCACTTGGGGGCTGCTGTTTTTTTCTCTGTGTAGTGTTCTCCACCAGAAAGCACAAATGCCATGGTGTGAGGGCAGTGACATCCTTGGCAGGACTTGGGGTGAAAGGACCATTACATGGGAGGTGTATAGAAGAGGAACACTTAGGACACTCCCTTACATGTCTCTATGTGAAATACCTACTGAAGAAATAACAGTATTCAAAAATCAGAAAAACGCCCCTTTTTTATTCAACTAAGTAAAAACAACTTTCCATTCCTACTCTATATGTGTCAAAATAAGGAAAGAGAGAGGAGGTCCATTTTTCACTCCTTCCCTTGTTCTGTGAAATTTCTGGGTGGACAGCCAACAGCAGTTCAGGCAAATGTTCTCCAGTTCCTAATGAAATTCAATTCATTTCAATTTTGAGTAAAGACTCCAGGGCTGAGAGAAAACATAGATAATTCTGCCATCCTCTTGTGGACTGGAGAATCACTTTAATGTCAGTGCTGATATATAGCTATGAATTTGATCATTAAAGTTAATACCCAGAGAGTTATGTGGGGTTTACTTTCATATCTGAAAACACATTGACCCTCTATCTCCTTTTATTGATGAGATAGCTCAGAGAAATAGAAGGTGACGGTGCCATTATGGGGGGATTACACTGAGGCTGGGTGAGGTACAGATCCTTGAGCACAGGGGTGTTTTCTGTGGGTGGCAGGTGGCATTGATTAAGGCTACAGGGAGAATGCCCAGTTATCTGTATTCCTCACAAAATGACAGTAGGTTTCCTCTCGTTTTTGAGGCTTTAACTGCCCCCTTCTCACTCTCAGAAACCAGCAACCTTCACAGTCTAGGCATCTGAAAACTGCCTGGGTACTTTATATGAAATGTTACAAAGTCAAGCAAAAGTTTTAGGAGGGCAGTCCTAGTGGTAGTTGCCTAAACTTCTGCTATTTTTAGCTGTGAACCTCCAGACTAAGCACAGTCCATGGGGCAGGCTGAAGTCCTGCTCTGTCCCCGTGATAGTGAAGTTGGGATGGAGTGGCCACCTTCAGGTAGTGTGGGGACAACCCAGCCACCTCCTCTGGGCTCCATGGGGAGCAGTTACTCAGCTGATAGGAGTTACTGGAGCAGCCACCATGTCTGGGGAAGTTTTGCACAGGCTGGAAATCTGCTCCTGAGCCTCTCTGCCGCTGAAACCCTGCTTTTCAGGTTAGGATAGCTCTGTGTTATCTGATGCTAGAGACCACAGCTGTGCCATCATGTAAGCTTTGAAGGATCTCAGGCATTTCACCCATGCTAGTTAGGTGATCAGGGATTTTCTTTAATCTGGATTAAAGCTGTGTTTTTAAATCAGGACTTCCAGGCCAAACATATGTACAAAATTCAGCTTTCTGTTTGATTTTCAACTACAAGTTCCTACTACTTTGAAATGGAACCATTAGGAGATTTTTTTCCCCAAAAAAATATTCCAATATTTCTACCACCCAGTTTTGTTTTCATTCTGTTTAAAATAGACTGAATTTTGGAGGTTTTGTTGCCACAATGAGAATAATCCACGTCTTTTGCTGTGAATTGGACAAAACTGAATTCATATGGGAAATATGATTTCTATTTGATTCCCTCATAAATAGTTTTTGGACAATGAAAATTGTGTTTGTTACAATGTAGTCATGGATTTTGTTGTTTTAATGGGGTTACAGAATGGGAGAAAGGTAGCAAGAAAAGACAAGTTTCATTGAAGAACCACTTTTATTTTGATTATCCCCTTGTAAGGGGGATACATATGTTTTGTGTGGTACTAAGCTGTCCGCACAAATATGAAATGATTAAACGGAGCAGCAACAAGCAGTGGCCTGAAAGTATTGCCTGGTGAGAGATAATACTGTAGCTCTCTAATTGGCTCTCTACCAGCATTCAGTGTGACTGATTTCAGCTGTAGCATTACCAGTCTTCTTCCACCAGCACTATTATCTCAGAGTGACACTTCCATTACTCTGAACGGAGAAAGATGAACGTCACCTGTCAGGGGCTGGTTAATTGTGTTGCTAGATGTATGTTACCAGGGCGCAGGTTGGACATTTATGAACATAACTGCTTCCTCTGATGTCCACCATCCTTCAACGATCAATACAGCTCTTACAGTAAGCGCATAATTGAGTGAAGGCACTTACCACTGAGGGGCTGGAGATGAGCCCGTTGTGCAATTTTCATTGTCCATACATTCAGCACAAATGAGCTGATATCTGCCCTTTATTGTGTGTTGCTTTGTGGAAATAGAAACTAATGTGCCACTTTCATTTGTTTCCTAGATAAATGGCCAAGATGTCCAGAACAGGGAAGAGGCAGTGGCATTGCTCTCCAGTGAAGAATGCAGGAAAATTGTGTTGCTGGTCGCGAGGCCAGAGATGCAGGTTAGACTAAACAGATGCACTGAGCCAGAACCTGGGTTGTACCTTGTATTCACTGTCACTGTAAATAATGAACTGCCAAGAAATGGGAATGTCTAAGTTACTGACGAAAGGAGCAAACAGTTAATTGCGGAGCTTTGCCCTTCTTTATCCAACAAAGAAAATAATATTACTAGGACATGTTTTCTCCAAGCTAAACAAGTTTTTTCCAGCAGAGTGAGCAGGTATATAAATAAAACTGGCAGCACCAATATGATATTAGTAAAATATGAAGTAGAACTTGAAAACTATGCATTACTCATTAGACGATTCTGGTTTGTTCAGGGGATAAATTTCCCATACTTAACATTTATCAATTTTATCTTTTATATGAAGTTTATCATTTATATGAACTTACACAAAGCGGTAGGTTTTCATTGGTGAGGGGTTGTTTTATGCTATGTGGTTATAAACAGGCATGTAAATGATTGATGTGTGTATCAATTATGGGACTTCCACTACAGTATCATTCAGCAAATGGAAATCTAATTGTTTTCACAGCACCCTGGTTGCACAAACATGACCACATTTTCAAAAGCTTTTAGAAACATTTTTATGGTTTAAAAATAAAATTATGCCAATGCCAAGAATTTTTCCATGCCAAGAACTTTTAATATCATTGCAGGGGACAGATGTTAGATTGATTACCAGATAAAGAAGAGGTAGAGTGGTAGAAGACTACTGTTTTTACATCCCTTTAAATTCTATTTGTAGGCCTTTGCAAAGCAAAAGGACATTATATTGTCACTGTTCTCTCTATCTGCCAACAATTCAGTGTTGGTCAAGTTGCCATTTGTTTCTCATGCTATTGTTCTGATATTTTCAGTCTCACTACATCCATATGCTTAATTTAATACAAATTAAGTTAAGTAAGTGTAATTCAGTGCCACTTGGAATCTCTGCTTGAATAGTGTAGTTGTAAAAGAGTCACAGTTTCAGTATTCATATCCTTTATGTTTTTCAGGAAGCTAAATAATTCTTATAAAATCTTAAAAAATACAACAAAAATATGCCTCACCTTATACTGCAAAATTGTAATCCTCAATTGCTGAAACTTTTAAAGGGATTTTTCAATATTATTCCAACTATTTTTCATTAGGATTCTGTTTTTCATTAGGGAACAGAAACTCACCCACTTATAAAATACATACCCAGAGAAAGTTCAGTCTCTGTATTTGTTTAGATTGGTCAACATGAAATAAGGAGTCAATATTATAAGATTAGTATGAGATAAGGAATTACTTACGTGTACCACTGTAACTTCCCACATGAATACTCCTTACAAATAGTAAGTGTGGTTTGCTTTAGGAAATAGTAGGTGTGGTTTAGGTTTGGGCCTTTGGTGCTGGATTTTTTTTTGTTTACTTTATGTGTTTTAAGAACATACTCATGCAAAACTGATGAAAAAGCCAGAGTAGGTCAGAAATCAGGCTTTCACCTGATTTCTGCTAGTTGTATTGCTTTGACTTGGTAAAAAACAGCAGGATTAAGCAGGCTTTCATTTCTAGATAGAAAATGGTAATGGCAGTATTGCAGTCTTGAAGGGTGAGTACACATTGCCTCAGTAACAGGGAAGAAAACCCTTCTGACCATGTATTTGTGCAGCGATTAATGAAGTTTTGAAACAGAGCACCAGAGAAGCACACCACACACATACATTCTCACGTGTGAATGTGTACACAGTGTATGTAGGGCACATGTATGCTAAGGCACATATTAGTTTACTTTTAAAAGCTGTAACATAATATAAGCATTCTCATTAGTTATACACTGGGTCTGCCACAATCAAATCAGCAGATTTGCCCAAGTGAGATTCATCTTTCATCCCCCAAATTTGTTAATGTCTGCAATTCCCTCACATGAGGTGAATTAAACTGTGTCCTTTACAGTAGAGGAAGGCTGTGCTCATGCTTTCCTGGGGGAAAAAAAAAAGCAAACAAGACAAGTAAACAAAATTACCAGATGTTTCATAGAATGGTTTGAAAGTCCCATTAAGGACAAGCATAAAAATTATATGTCCTCAAGGAAAAAAGTCTCCTCCTAATGCCAAACCATAGACGGCTGGCTTTACCAGGGGAGATGAAAGGTTTATTATGTTCTTTATAAGAGGAAAGAATTTGTTGACATGGGCAAAATCACATCAAAGTTTGTTAACGAAACAGTGATGTTCTGCCCATATTCCATTAGAAGTATTGCACAACATCAGTCACTCCTTGTGTAGGTTTGAACTGCTACTACTGCTACTGGTTTGGTGTAACTTTTCCAGCTGACATCTGTGACCAGACATGTTCTGGCTATGAGGCAGTGGTAATTCTGCTCTAGGTGTTGGTCTGTGCTACATCCCTCTTGCTGTCTTGGGACACAAGTTAGTCTTTTAACTGTCTTATGCTGAGGCTTTTCCTTCCAGCAAGTTTTTGTCACCATCATCCTGTGGTTTCTTCATCAGTGATGAAACACTGTTTCCTTCTGCTGCAATCCTCTCATTATAGCCAAGAGTGCAACTGACCAGTGTTTTTCTTTTTGATGCAGCGTGCCATCTGGCAAGGGATTGCAGGTACAAAGGATGTGTGCCATATGCACACATGAGCATAATGAACAAAATGGCAAGAACAGAGTTTTAGGCCAGGGTGCCTGGCTGTTTTATCAGTTTCAAAAGATGTGAAGGGTGTGAAATGTGTTTAAGAAGAGATATGTACTTGACAGAAAACATAGCATCCCCTCCTGTCCTGTCCTTTGTGTTCACCAAATGTCAATGTACTATTTTACACGTGTGAAGGAAAAAGCAAGTAAATAAGCCTTGCTTCCAGACACACTGGGAGAACAAAAATTGCCTCCCTTCAAGTCGCCTCATCTTTCTATCACCCTGTTCTATTTATTTGTTTACCTGGAAGATCAGTGGGAAGATAGTGACAGAAACGCACCATAAGGTTTCCACTGAGGTGATGGCAGCAGGGCTGGAATGGAGGTTGTTAGAGAGAAGAGCCCAGTTGCTTCCTGGCCCTATTAGTAACATTGCCATTCTTGCAGCGCGGGGTCTCTCAGTAGTAATGAACACGACAGCTTCAGGATTATGCACTGTGCCTTTCATAATCTTTTGAAAGGAAATAATGTCTGTGCTGTGCAGTCTCCTTCATTATGAGAGAAAATCAGTCATACTGTTTTACGAAAGGATAAAAGACATGAATCCCATCTTTTTATCCTTTTTCTTTTCTTTTTTTTTTGAGACGTGAACTCCTACTGCCTGGCTTTTTGAAGAGAATCATTAGAATAAAAAGAAGTAGTCAAGCACTGCCATTTGGGTTTACTCTATTTTAGCATGTGTCCTTGCTAACATAAAATAACATACTAATGTATTCTTTGCAGCTGGAGGAAGGGTGGCTGGATGATGAAAGGAATGAATTCTTAGAGGAGTTAAACTTGGAAATGTTGGAAGAGCAACATAATGAAACGATGCAGTACACAGCCAATGAGGTGGAGCAGGTAGGACCACTACTAAATGTATCATTTGAAGTTTTTATAGGTATACTTTTTTATTAATAGAGAATGAAACAGTGTCCTTTTAAATGGAGTCAAAGGCTTTGATAGAGTTCTCTCTCCAAATGCTGTGATCTCTGGCACACTGTATTTGAGGAAAAGGAGAACAATCCTCACTGTATGTGAGGAAAAGGAGAACAAGAAAGCTCAGGCCCAGTATGTCAAGTTAACAAACAATTAAAGAGGGTGTGATAAGTGCAATTTCTCCTTTTCTGTGAACTCATGGAATAATATTGTTTTTCTTCATTAATTCTGAAGTGTTTGGGACTTACGATGTTATATTTCATGTCAGTTTTTTATTAAACTTGTGCTGATAACACCAAGGTCATGGGTTCAATCCTCATTGAATCCCCAATCCCCATATGGGGGATTGAACTTTAGAGCTGGACTTGATGATCCTTTTGGGATGCTTCCCAAATATCATGAATATCAGTGTAGCACCTAGAGCTCTAAGCTGAGCTAGGTGCCCCTCTTGTTGTACGTATACAATGTATGAGCCAGCCTTCCACCAGAGAGCTTGCAAAATAAGATGGAAGAGGTGTTTAAATAAACAACAGGTGTTTTGTTAATGCAAGTGTATTTCTCTTACATCGACAGCACACAGCTCAGCATTTGTTTTGTTAATGGAGACAAATAAGCTATTATTAGCATAGTCTCAGCTTTCTACTATCCTGACTTTTACCTGCCCATATGTTCTGTAGGCTGTGTGACTGTGGCAAGCATACCATACAGTTACATCAAGGGGTCTTCTCAGTTGTACGTTGCTGTGAAAGGTGTAAGTACCCACTCCTGGATCAGATGATCTGCCAGTATGCATACCTGTATGGAGCCAAAGAAATAAAATTCAACTTCTCCTGGCTTCTGGATTTATGCAGCTGGGGAGAAACTGTTTTTCCACTCACAGAACATTGTGAGTTACAATTTTTTCCCGATTCTGAATTGCTCAGAAATAAAGCCTGAGGCATTTTTCTTTGAAGTGAAGAGAGGAAGAAAAACTGTGAGAGTCTTCTCTTTTCTGGAAACCAGAGAGATTGTTTGACTTCAAATTCCTCAATGCTTGGTCCACATTGGGGGGCCTGAATGTGCATTTTGTCTGTTTCCTCCTGACCTTCCCTCCAGTCTTGACACTGGGACATTGAATAGATGATAGTTCATAGCAAAGCTCTTCCCTGTTTATCAATGAAATATTAATTGGGACAGAGATACTGACAGAATAAATAAGTCATTTATCTGAAATATGATAGATCAGATTACAAATATTTGCTCTTACAAGCATTTACTTATTTACACAAAGTGGAATAACTCCAGGGTTGAGGGGAAGGGGGGGGCCTTGCAACAGGACTTTTACCAGCCTTTTAGTTGTGACTCTCCTTTCAGTGAGCCAAGCCTCAATTTCCCGGGTTAAATGTGCTAACTGCTGCACTGCTAGCTACTTTCAGCTGATACATGGCATCTTGTTTATTGTTTTAACCAAAATTTTATCTTGGATACCAAATATTTCCTGTCAAAAAACCACTTGCTCTTTGAAAAACAGTTTCATTTGCATGGTGACATTTTCACACAAACCCCCAGTTCTGGTAGAAATTCTTGAACAAGTCTATCTATAAACTCCTACTAGGCACTCACATTACTTGTTGGGACCTCTGAAATCACTTTACAGTTGTGACCTTCCACTGCAAAATTCTTGTCAAGCTTTGGCTTTTTCACTGAATTTGGGTCATGGATAGTGTTAATTAGTAAACAGTGATATTTTCTGATATGCTTTCACAGAAACCATTGAAATTGTTTATTCCTCATTGGAATCTTTGCCAAGCTTTTTTTTTTTTTTTTTTTTTTTTTTTTTTTTTTTTTTTTTTTTTTTTCCCCACAATGAGATTTTATATTACTGTAAGAGAACACTACACTGGTAAAAAATTGTGGTCACTTGTGATCTGTCAGTATCTGACATTGCATTGCTTGAAGTAATTCTATGGCAGCCAGACATTTCCTTGCCCTTCTGATGAGTAATCGAATCAACCAAATGCAGCTTGGTGTGTAATGGGGTGTCAGTAATTTGTGACAGCTTCTATCTCTCTAGAGTCTATGCAGTGACTTGTCAAGTCAGAAAACTGGTTCTTTACTCCTTGTTAGGCTGTGAAATCTAGCAGTTTCCTGAGGGGAATCACACCATGAATCAGAGCTATGAAGCCACTCTCATTGCAGCTGCCAGTGGCCTATCTGAGTATCGTCAACCTCTCCAGCTGGCCATGGAGACCAGCCTTGATTTCTGTGAACAAAAACTTAGTGCTCTGGCTTCATCGTCATCTGTCACCATGAATCTCGAGAGCTGCAGGAATGAATACATTCTTTATCAGAATATCCTTCCAAATACAAGTCTGTTTTACAGAATGCCAATTTAACATTTAATGTGAGCTGTCACAAAAAAATTGGTACAGTTTGTAACAGAGGAGTCAAGTAGATAGTCATGTCTTTTCTATATGGTTTTGACCTACTCTGTAGAATTCAATCAAGAATTGTATCTTCTCTGTGTGGAATAGTCCAATAAGCCTCAAGGAAACTTGTAATTCTCCACTTTTATAACTCATTGTGTTCTTTTCCCTTTACAACATCATGGTTCATTGTGCAGCAGAGATAATTTTCAGAAGAATACCATACATTTGCCATGCAGAAATTCTTATTGATATCATGGAATATATCAGAACCTATTAAGAAGAAGAAAGAATTGAATAAAAAAAATATTTTAGTTCATTCAAAGCTGAAATACAGACAAAATATCTGGGGAAAAATCCTTTTTTTTGAGAGAAGCGTGTTTTAAAAGAACAGCATTGTTTGCAGAAGAGCATTTTCCCTTTTAGTGAACCACTGAAATCAATTCCAAATTTCCCTCATGGTTTGAGTACCTCATGGTTAGCCTGCCACTGGAGATTGCTCTTCCCACTGACCAGTCTCCCTCTCACTGCCAGAGCCTGACCAGAGAGCCCAGCTGTGTTTGTTAGAGCCTTCAACTGAATCATACTGCATTCAGACTTCAGTAGCAGTCTGGGTTTTGAGTCCCAATATACATCATAAATTGTAAAATAATAGAACAGTGCCTGAATTCCTGCAAGATTAGCCATTTTATAGGCAGGAATTCTTGCTGGAGCTGAAATGCAGAATCTTTTGAGGTTCATTTATTGCTTGATTGTACGCACCACTGGGTTTACCTTCTCATTATCTGAGTCCACACTGCAAAGATGAGGCCTAAGGAGCCCTTTGGTATTTCAAACAGAAGTAATTGTAGAAGAGATTGACAATGTATGTTTGAAAACAAACACTTTGTTTGAAATAGATAGTAGATAACACCAGAAAAAGCAACACACCGGAAATTGTGGATTCTCTCTTGTTTTTCAGAAGAGATGTAACATGGAATTAGGCTTGTTATCTTTCCAAATAAAATTAAAATTATCTCATGTTGTAAAAGACTGCTCAGTCTGCACATGTTTAGGAGCTCTGGCAAGCATGAAATGTCCAGGACAAAAATGCCAGGGGCTACCTTACTTAAGTTACAATGGATTTTTTAATAAAATATATCTCAAAAACATGCAGTACAATAAATATCCATATTACTTTCCATTTTCTTAATTGACTTAGCTGCAAGAATCCACATACTGGGGAAAAATTTAATATAATACAGATGTCTGCTTTAGTTTGAGAGAAATCTGATTGTATAGGCATTTTTTTTTTCCTGAGGGAACCCAAAGTCACTATCTGACATTCAGATGCCTGTACTATAGACACTTATATTTCATCAGATCAATCCCACTCATCTGGTTTCTACTCGACTCAAAAGATGGGCTTTGCTTTGTTTACATCTTTTGTGTGTGCATGTTAATTCCAGACAGTATAACTTAACTGGATGGCAGTGTGTTATATTCAGTCAGTATAAATGAAGTTGAAGTTGAAGAGGCAAAGCCTAAATTATTGATGAAAATGGTGGGGAAAACAAGAGCTACCAGTTCTGAAAGTGTTGATTGCCTAGGCCTCAACTGTAAAGTCTCTTCCCAGCATCTATACAAATAGCCTCATTAAGTGTTTTTTTCCAAAAGTGCTCAAAAATATGCTTTGGTTGGTGTAGTACCATGCAGAAGACATGAGGACAGGATCATGAAGCTCTGCTCCTGTAAGCTGTATAACTGTGCTAACACATAAACCACCCTCTTTGGAGTTTTAGTCACTTGGATGCAAATTTTGTTATATCATTCACTCTCCGAGTCAAATAACAGATCCTGACTTCTCCTTGTTTGGTCATGTGAATGGAGCCCTGCATTTGGAATGGACACCCAGATTCCTGAGTGTTCTGCAGCACTGCCCTCCTATTGTCTGGTGGAGCTGTTCTCCCTTCTGTTGGTAGTTAAGTATTTTCCAGAGCAGTGAGAAATATGGATTGCACATTACAGTGGCTGGAGTGAAGTGTTAAGCTCCCCAGATTGGAGTCACTTCTCTACTGAAAGGTTTGGGGGCAGAGGAGATCAAGATAGGCTGCAGCAGCTCCAAAGCAGGTGAGAAAAGGTAACAGAATAGCACAGGTAGCAGCACTCACCCAGAAGAGGTGAACTAGAAGGATACTAAATTAAACCTAAGGCATCTTTTCAGAAATTTTAACTGGTTTGTCACAGACACTGAATTCTCCTGGTGTGCTTTTCTTTCAGTATTTGCTTTATTCCACTCTTACACTGATTTGGGGGTGGAGGTTATTTTTGTTTTTCTGACACTAGGCCATTATTTTTTCTTAACAGTTGAAGAAATGAAACCAGATGAAGAGTAGGTGATCATGAGGCGCACATGAAGAGAGAGGAAGGGATGACATAGGAGACACATTTTCATCCTGTTTTACTGTTTGTCAAAGTAGATAAGAAGGAAATTATGACAGTGGCCTCTTTAAGTTTGTTTCCTTTCACAGGGTACACCGTACCTCTTTTCTCTCCTGATTATTACAGTCATTATACATAATTATGCAATTATACCTCCTAAAAAAGACATGGTGTTTGGACAGTACTGTGTGTAGTTAGATACTTGGTCATATAAATTGCACTCTGCATGATTCTTTGCTTATCTGGTTTGAAAAATAAAATGTCTGTCTCTTCAGAGAGGTATTATCTCACATTCTATGGAATATAAATAGGTTGAGAATATGAATAGGTGAGGTACAATGACTGAAGTGCTAATAAGCAGGCAAAATGCTTGACATTATACCCATGGCAAAGCATTCAGTGTTGTTCTGCACTTATTGAAAGAATTTTTTTTTATTTTTAAGGAACATAAATTCTAACAATGGAAATAAATGTGTTTTCAAAAAGAGTTTCCGGGGTGAAATGGACTGAAGCCCTTCTGAGCAAAATCCTAGAATCCAAAATGAACACTTTTTCAGAAGAGGCTACTGAACACAAGAAGTGTAGGAAAAGGCCATGGAAGGTGTAATGGAGCAAACAAAAGTTCACTGTTTAAAAAGAGAAACAGTAGTCTTTGTAAGGTTGTACTAGTCATTGCTTCATTGGCTGCTTGCTCTGTTTGTTTGAGGTGATATCAGTACTGAAGCTTTCTCTCAAGTTTGAGAAGATTTCATCTCCACTAGTTTCTGGACATAATCCAGAATCAAAAACAGCTCACCATCTGGTGATCATTATCTTTAAGCATTGCAATGAGATGGCTTAGCTAGAGAGGGAAATATTTCTTTCCAGACTTTAGAAGCTATGTCACTTTTACTGTAATTCACTTTCTTTGCTCAGTATGGAAACCACAGCATGACTCTCAGAAACGTTTAAAAGCTATGAGCAGTAGGACTGCTGTTTAGTGATCTGTTTTAATTCAGCTTAAATCAGATCCCAGCTGTTTAAGCAAAAAAGAGCTGGAAAATATTCTCCTATAGTAGGATCTGCATTTAATAATCCTTTTGGTTTAATCATTTTTTTCAGCCAAAGAAACATGAAGAGGAAGACGGCACTACAGACACTGCAACCTCATCATCCAACAATCATGAGAAGGACAGTGGTGTGGGACCTACAGATGAAAGTCTCCGAAATGATGAGAGCTCAGAGCAAGAAAATGCAACAGAGGAGCAGAACAGAGCTACCCTGCAGAGCAAACGGGATCTGGGCCACAGCCAGGATACATTAGGTAGTGTTGAGCTTCAGTGCAATGAAAGCTTTGTGTCTGGGGAATACATTGAATCTGATTTCATAGGACACCCAGAGGAAGAATGTGAAAGGTTTCGGCAGCTGTTGGAACTGAAGTGCAAGATTCGAAACCACGGGGAGTATGATCTTTATTACTCAAGCAGCATGATAGAATGCAACAGAAGAGAGCAAGATGGAGTGGAGCATGAGCTGCAACTACTTAATGAGGAACTGAGGAACATTGAACTTGAATGCCAGAACATTATGCAAGCTCACCGGCTCCAAAAGGTGAGAGATCAGTATGGAGACATATGGGCTTTACATGATGAAAGTTTCAGGAATTATAGAACCAGCACAGACGTACAAAGAGGCAAACTGGATGACATCACGGAGCACCCTGAGAAGTCTGACAAGGACAGCTCCAGTGCCTACAACACTGCTGAGAGCTGCAGGAGCACTCCGCTGACTGTGGAGCGATCCCCTGAGAACTCTCTCCAGAGGATGATCAGCATGACCAACAGGAAAAACCTGAGGACCACAATTGTTGCTAATCAGTCATCCTCAGGACAAAGCAACAGGGAGACAACCTCAGCCAAAACCAAACCCACTGAGCAAAACAGTGCTGCTGAGAACGCAGTGCTGGCATCAGAAAGCAGCAAATTCACAGACCAGGAAAGGCAAGGCAGCGAGCACATTCCCTATTTGTCTCCATATCACAGTTCTTCTTACAGATACGGGAACATACCTGCTCATGCAAAGCATTATCAAAGCTATATGCAACTGATCCAGCAGAAGTCTGCTGTGGAGTATGCCCAAAGCCAGCTCAGCTTGGTGAGCATGTGCAAAGACTCGCAGAAGTGTGCAGAGCCCAGGATGGAATGGAAAGTGAAAATAAGGAGTGATGGGACGAGGTACATCACAAAGAGACCAGTTCGAGACAGGATCCTGAAGGAACGTGCCTTAAAAATTAAAGAGGAGCGCAGTGGGATGACGACAGATGATGATACAATGAGTGAGATGAAGATGGGTCGCTACTGGAGCAAAGAAGAGCGGAAGCAACATTTGGTGCGCGCTAAGGAGCAGAGGAGGCGGCGGGAATTCATGATGAGGAGCAGGCTGGAGTGTCTTAAGGAAAGTCCACAGAGTGGCAGCGAGGGCAAAAAAGAAATCAACATTATTGAACTGAGTCACAAAAAGATGATGAAAAAGAGAAACAAGAAAATCTTGGACAACTGGATGACAATACAAGAACTGATGACACATGGTGCTAAATCCCCAGATGGCACAAGAGTGCACAATGCCTTTTTATCAGTTACTACTGTATGAACACAACTTCTAACAGAGAGTATACTACCAGTTTAGGTAGAGTACAATTGCCTCGTTCAATGTGGCATTTTTATATATTTTGCGACTGTTTATAGTTTGATCTTTTTGTAAGCAAAATGACCCGGTATTTTTAATTTGTTTTTCATATAACAATACCTTCTTTATCTGGCAGTCTTTCTTTATCCTGCAATATATTCGTATTATTCATTTGTAGAAAAAAAATAGAAAAGTAAAGCAAAAAATTTCTTAACCTAACACATACCCTGTAACTTAAGATCTGGATTTATTTCTCTAATTTTGCTTTTTCTACTTTAGTAACAATACAATACCAAACCAAAATGCTTTATACTGTATCCTTGGCTTAACAAGTTTTAAAGTTTTACATCTTAGATTGAATCTGTTCATAAAACATATGCCACATCCCATCACATAGATAAGACTTACATTTTTCCAACTGCATATTTTACAGTACATTTAATCTGTAAATTGTAATTGTATTTGTCCAAGTAAAGTGTAGGTGGGCAATTCTCCTGTGTTATGTAGTGGCATTGGTCTTGTAGCTGGGCAGTATGTGATAATTGTGAAGATGAAAGAGAAATAAATTATTGCTTATCTTTAAGAAAAAAAAAGGCAAGCATTGTTTTATTTAGATTGAGAATTTTCCTTTAAGTGTAAGCCATTTCACTGTGCATGGTATTTAGAGCATATAGAGATTTCAAGAACAGAGGAAACAATTCCATAGGATATTTCTTATGAATTAGCTTTTACTTTTGCAGAACACATAGAATGAGTGAGTATTTTCTGGCTTTTCCTTACCTGCTGTTATTAGGCATTCATTGATGTATTATTGTGTTGTAAGATGTTAGGTGACTGCCATGAGTCTTCTCCCTGGCTGAGCTTGCTATTTGTTCTACACATACAAAACATGAATGCAGCATATGCCTAAGTTTGAGCCAAATCTCATGCAAGAAGAACTAGCAGTGACATTTTCATAGAACGTGAGTTAAGGAAAAACAGAGAATGAAAAGCAACAAATTGAGTTAAGGGTGTAAAATTATTGTTGAGAATCATCCAAATAATTTAAAAGAGCCTCAGTGGGAGCTGGCTGGAGCTCAGGAGCAATGGCAACTTGCTGTCTGGATGCTTGATGGACTCCCTGGCTCTCCATGCAGCAGAGGCACCTCTGCTGCCACTGAGACATCTTCTGAGCTGCTGCTGCTGCTGCTGGCAGCTCAGTGAGGTAGAACAAGCTGAATTAACTAGTCTCGGGCAGTCAGGGGGTTTGAAGACCTGGCCTAATAACTTCATTTTCATTGTCCCTGTGCTTGACTCACAGCAATTCCTAACTGATTATAGTGCTTTCCATAGCAGGATTAGGTGCTGAAGTCACTTGGCATCAGTCTTTAAAACATATTATTAAAGTTGCAGAAGGGCACGTTATGGTATTTCCAAACTACCTAATTCTGGGAATCATTCACTTGTTTTTTAACCACTTTTGACATTAGTTGACATTGGCAGTGCTCTTTGCATCTCCAGAAATGTAAACACCATAAGAACACTGCTCTCCAAGTCCTTAGGAAAATTATGCCACTGATAGTTCACAGTTTGATAATCAGAAAATTCCCTCTTCAGGACTCAGAGAGACATCGTGCTAAATCCTTACTAAATATACATCTGTTCAGACTCAATGAAAAACACCTCTGCTGTTTTCTGTTAAATTAGAAAAAGTGTGGAATCCCTGACCAGAAAGGATCATAGGGTCTCATACAGCATTGCTTCAAGGGGCTGATACAAGAATGTCTCCAGCTGAGCCTAGGAATTGTCTTTGACCAGCCTAGATCATCTAGGAAGGTACACATTCTCCTGGAGACGTCACAGCACAGAGGTTTGGCTGTTTCTCTTACTGCATTCCAGTAATCACACTTAAATGCAGGTCTTCCTAATCTGAGTTCAGCTGCTATCAGCTGAAGACAATGGCTACTGTTATATCTTTCCCTTAGATACAGTACTTACTGATTTTTTCCCATTATTAAATCATGACTCAGAGCTTCCATCAAGCTAGTGTGGCACTCAAATTCGGAGAACAACATCAATCTTCAGAAAATGTAATATCATTATTTCATCAGTGAGAAATACAAGTAGGAAAATCCATGTCTAATTAGAGAAGAGTCCTAACTGGAGGGTGGTGGGCTGGGGAGACTAAGTGGAGGGGAGGAGAGGGGCTAAGCAATAGATCATAATTAGAGAAAAAAATAAAGAATAAACAATATTTATAGTGTACTAATAGTCCATAAGTGGAAATATGTCCAAATCTGGGGAGATCTGTCAAAATCTAGTAAGACAAAACAGAAAATCAGGAGGTGTTACAGAGACGGTTTATAGCATATGTGATGTGATTTCTAGCTCAGCACATGCCTGCCACAGCCCAGCTACCTTCTCCTCTCTTCTTCACCACTGAAATATCATGTCCCTACCTAATCCTTAATCTGGGCAGTTTCAAGCAGCCCGCAGTTTTCCCTCCTTTTTTCTAAACTGCATTTTATTATTAAGTGTCATTTATTATAATAATTTATTATATTAATAAATTATTATTAATAATTATTTATTTAATTATAATAATAATTTATTATTATTATTAAGTGTCATTTTCCTTTTTCTCTGGGCAGTTTCAGGGAGAAGTATTAGTTTTTGCCTGATGAAATGCCTTGATCATTCCTGCTAGCATGAAAATAACCACGCAGCCCAGAGCAGGGCTGTGAGGCCACCCAGGGTGGTGGTGTACAGGGGCTGAATGACAGGTCAGTGTTTTACTGTTCACTACTCTCAGCTGGTTTCTCTGCAGGGCAGAACTCAGCATTGCACTCTCTCATTCCAGCAGTTTTGTATCAGTGAAATCCAGTGCTGACATCCCATGTGGTTTATTCCTGCATATATTTTTTGAAAATGTCATAATTTTTACTGAGGAAAATAACATTTTAGCACTGAGGCAAATTAAAAGAAAAGGAACAAAATGCCTTTTATGTTGTTATAAATCTTTAAAAACTTGTCTGTTGAGAACTTTTTTCATATGAAGGAACATAAAACTGCTTTCCAACTGGAACAAGACCAGATTTTTAGCAGGATTGCTCTGAGATAAAGAGCAAAAGTCAGGGAAGAGTAGCTGCATGGATATGTTACCATGGCCACATCACTGCTGGGAAAGGAGTTAATGTCCCACTCATCCTTCTCCCAACACTAGTACCCAGCTGAGACCTGTGGGAGGTAATTTTTCCTATGAAGCCATCAAAATGGCCTTGTAAAAATACTTGTGCCACTTGACAACTGTGTTGCCAACTGATTTAGGAGCACTGCTCACCATAAGTAAGGTTAAAATCTGTGGGATCCCTGAATCATCCTCTCGATGTAAGTATCCCAAAACGGAAAAGGATATGAGCATGGCAATAAACTAAACATGCATCAGATTACTCTTTTTTTAAAGAAAGAGACTGGTAACATTATTTGAATTGAACACAAGCAATCAGAGATGAAATCTAGTCTGTGCTTGATACATTGCCCTGTGAGAGGGCACAAGGACCTCACAAGAGATGATACAACTTTAGCATTACACTTTCTGAACTCACAGGGATTTAATTATTCATTACTATCATGATGCTTGACTTTTTTCATTTGTTTTTGTTTAACTAATATTAATTTTCAACTTCTATTTCTTGGTACAAACTGTAGAAAGCACCCTTTTTTTCATGATGTGGCATTGATGCTAAAATATTTCCTGGTTCAAAGCTGGACTCACCCCAGGTTCTTAACCTTTAAACAGCTGATCACAAACATGTACGTTCTAAGTGCTCTATTAATATCAATTTTATGCACCCACTGCTTTTTCAGAGTATTAAATGCTCTTCAGGAATGAGGATAAAATGAAGATTATGGGAGCAGCCATTTGACTACAGGAATATAGAGCAGCTGCCAGAAACCTGATGATGTTTGTTACTCTCAGAGAGGCCAGTTGGCTAATACCTGGAGAAGGAGAAAGGATATTGCAGAAGGATCATGAGCATGTTTTATTATCTTTAAATGCCTTTGCTCTGAAACATGTTTGTTTCAAGAAGAGCATTCCACGTGCTTGGATGGCAATTGCTGCATATATAAGACTTGTACACATTTTGCCCAGATTTTCAGATGCTGTTAATCTTGCTCTAATGTCAGCTACTACATGAATGATGGAACTGTTTTGGATGACACCTCTGAGACAAGGTGCAACCTGGGATTTGGGATGCAACTGGCAAGGCATAGTCCCTAGGCCCTTCTCGGGAGTGAGTGGGTTCCCATCCTTCTGGGAAAAGTGTCCATCTCTCAACTCTCAGAGCCTTCAGCCACGTGCAGCTTTTCCTGTTCCTGGCAATTATGGATATTGGCTTCCCTTGCCCAATTCCTCTGGTTCTGAGCCAGGAAAAAATGCTATTTGTGTAGAGGTTCAGAACCTCAATACCTGCAAAGTTAAGAAGTGAAATTACTCTCTGTAAAGATTGCTTAGATGGAGCTCAAAGGAAGAAAGGATTGTTTTATATGCTCATATACCAGCCTGGTTGTGACAGCTGTGGGTGGTGGGGCTGAGCTACAGGCATATTGCTTATAACTGATATGAACTGTAAAGTAAAATGTGTGTGCTGCTTTTAACAGGCACTAGACCATGGGGAGGGACTGAGTCCTTACTCACTAATTAGTCTGGTCTGTCTCATGCCAATCTGCCCTACTGATAGCTTCTTTCTTCAGTAAATGTACAAGATGTCCTAAAACAAAGATGTCCTTCTGGCATACAAAAATCTATAATTTGACAGTGTCACCCAGGAGATTACAATGTGTTCTGGAATACACTCAGGTACCAGGGAAGGGCCATCAGCAATGTTTCACAAAAATGTTGGCCTCCTCCTCATTCTCATGGTTTAGGTATAAGCTTCTGACTTTTCTTTTTATTTTTCCCTTTTTTATTTTTTCATTTGGATTTTAAATTTTGGTTTAAAATTTTAATTTCCTGGCTCTCTGAGCTCAAATTGCACTTTTAACCAACTCTCCTTCTCCTTATTCCTTCCCTTCCCTTCCCTTCCCTTCCCTTCCCTTCCCT
>JANPWX010000064.1:2834802-3029659 GCA_024734555.1 Trochalopteron elliotii
ACAGAGTGCATTTTTAAATGCTGGAGGAAAGGTACACCTTTTAAAACATATGGTCCCTTATTTGTGAGATACACATACAAAAATGCATATTAACCCAAATGCTTTTATGATGAAGAGACTTGCATCAAACAGTAAATTGTGTTAATCTGTGAATATATACATAAAGAGGTATTTCACTTGCTGTAGAATTTTTAAAAACCTTCATTGCCCAAAACTCATTTTGAGAAATAAGACATTGGTTCTACTCCTTAATACATTTTAAACAGTACAGTCCCCATTTTTTCTGCACTTAGACTGATACTAAACCAGAATGATGCTAAAGTCTGTTTTGACCTAGGAACAAAACAGTAAACTTCAATTAGTGCAGTGTCTATGGAGGCATTTATTGAGATCAGGTGTTGGTTATCAAACCCCATAACTTTAATACTTTGTCATCACTTGGGAGCATCTGCACTGCAATAAGCATTAGACATACTGTGCTATTTGTTCTTCCAATACATTCCCAGAAGTGTCTAACTTATTCCAGACCACTAGGAGCAAATCAAAGCTGATGTCTGGCTCCAGTGACAGAAAAAAATTGAATGCACAGAGAATTTTAAGTATGAAGTGAATATATGAAACTCTCATCTTGACAGTGGAGAAGAAGCCAAAAGATGAAAATTAAAATTACATGATGAAAGATGAAAAGGTTGAAGCCACTGTTTTGACTACTGGACCTTGCAGGAAAGATATTTGGAGAAAGACTGAAAGAAAAAGTTAAGTGGGTGAATCGCACATAAAAATTACCACTGATGAAAATACTACTTTCTTTGCACATCAAAGGCAATCTTCTTATTTTCATAAGTTATTTAACCCCATTGGCAATCTCTGCAAGATATAATTTTTTTCTGATGGAATGAAAAGTATCTTCTTACTGGTGTATAGACACTATATGGAGAGCAAGTTGTACAGTATAAATGTTCATATAAGCAAAGATGCTGCCAAACCACTGACTTGATGTGATATCGAAAATGAAAATATAACAAAGATATTATGATTTTCATCTCCTTTTTCTCCCCAAATTTGGACCTGGCTGTGTAAAGAAATGCACCTGGAAGATTGTGTTTTGGTTAGGTACAGAGAATTCAAATGAAAGCTCCTCAAACTCGACAGTTTAATTTACTTCTCTTAAGCTCTTTAATACCAAACTTATCAGTTCTCTCTGTTAGGCATTAACTTGTTAAATGAGTCTTAATTATACATAAGCAGATGGAGATTTGAATTAAAATTACCTTACACTCGAGTGGCTTTAGTTCATTATAACATATCTTCCTCTTAATCATTTAGGCAGTCTCATCATCTTTCATATATAAAGTTATTAAAGTATTCCAATTTCCATATTTCTTCAGATACATTCACTATTAAATGGCACATAATACACATTAGTTGGTGACTTATACCATTCAATAGTTAGTGAATTATTCATGTCAGTAACAATTTTTACACTTTTATGTCATCTGTATTATTTTATTTTAAAGGGTTTATATTTACAAAATGTCTCATCTTTTACCCCATCTCAATTTTCAGTGCAGATTTGTATGCCTCACCATTTCTACTGGTGTGAAAAGAATTAACATCCCCTGCTTGTTTTGCACTCCCATTGTCTGAGGAATGGAAGTGGATTCAAAGTGGCTCCCACTACCAAACAAGTGTATGCTTACTGGGAGGTTTGGGAGTGAGACAAAAGAAGGCAGCATTATTCTTTTCTTTTGTCTTTCTTTTGCATTATCATAATATTTGGATTCTCTAAAACCAAGGTGTTCCTTAGAATTTGCATGTCCTGCAAAATTAAAAGGGAGAAAATGCCTAAAGGAAAAAATTAGAAAGTTTTTGCAGGCTTTGGTGGGTATCACCTCACCGGAGTGTAATGACCTCAAAATTGGTATACTAGTTAAACTAGCCATCTAGGTTAAGAGTTGAAGTTAGCTCCAGGAATAGAGAGAAGATATCTCCAAAAGACAGCTGATTTTTCTCTTCATGAAGGATGTCCTGTGGAGGAAATTTGTCCAACTAATTCAAGCTGGACCTCTAACCTTTATATAGCTTTAGAAAGGTAAAAAAAGTTTGTCTTAAATTATGTTAATGCCTTTCAAAAATGGATACAAAACAGGTAACTGTGTATGAAATGCTCCTCTTTCACCTGCTTTTAGAGAATCCTAAATGCAATGCTGAGAGACTCATGTATCTGTCATAGACAGAGAAAAGCATCAAGTGATTTAATCAACTGTTCTATGTACCTTGTGGGGAAAATCAAGAAAGAATTGGACAAAAAGTATCATTTTAGTTCCAGTAAGCAATTTACAGCCATTCACAAAGGAAAGACCAGTGGGACTTTTCAAAGACAAAAGCATCCAATATTCCCTGCTAAAGGCAGAATACTATTCTCAGTATTCCTTTAGCTGATGTATTAACCAGGTATCTTCAGTGTCAAATAATGGGTCTATAATACAGAAATCACTGTGTTATCTGGATGATGGATAATGACAGCTCAGTCAAAAGGCTGAGCGTTGCCGTGCCTGTTTTTCAAGCTGGCTGGCCTCGGCACAGGTAGCAGCTTTTCTTCCAGTGAGATCCTTTTCGCTCGAGCTGCTCCTGCGTGGCGATGGCTGGAGGATGAAAAGGGGGGACTCCGGAGAAGCTGGGTCACATGAGTTTATTGGAACACTGGTGTGGGGTCCTCACCTCGAGTGTCAGCGTGCCCGAAGACCCTGGCTGACTCTTGGGTGAGAACTTATGACTGGGGGTGTAACCTAGAGAGGGGACAAATATGGTTTTACAGGGGGGTGGCTCATATCATAAACAACATATAAAACAACCATACAATGAACATTAGAAGGTGACAATCAGGATTCTGTCCAATCATTCGATGCCTCTCTCAGAATCTTCCAGAAGTGGGGAGCGACCCCAAAAACGATAGACAGCAACAGGAGGCTGTCTATGAAGTGATGGACAGATAACTGTCTTTGGTGGGGGGGAAAACTTAGGGAGAATACAGAACCAATCACAGAACTGTTACTGGGGAAAAAACAGGGATAAATCAAACGTGGGTTACAAAAAGAAGTACAGAGAACAAACCAATTTACAAAGAACATTAACTTATGAATTAAACTTAAAATTAAAAAATGCACTCCCACAGCTGAGGTCTCACTGGCAAACACTGCATCAAGCAAAGGGACGGGCTGTGAGAGGCTTTTGCAAAAAGAGGATACTGACATTGACCTGAGTGTTTTTGGAGGGAAAGGAGACACTGCATCCTGGGAGCCTCAGCCAGACACTTTGACCATGTGGCAATTTCACCCCCCAGTTCCTCTGAAAACACTGATGCCCTATAAGATGTGGATTTATTATGGTTAATCTCAATGCATTTCAGTTCTGTTGGGGAAGATGAATCAGGTAAACCTTATAAATATGATTGCTTAGCAAAAGATTCTGAAAATATGAAACCTATAATCAAAATAGAAATGAAAGCTTGCCAGCTGAAGGCAGGGACCTTTTTACCCACGACCCTTGCAATAAAACCGCGTGTTCTAGAATGTCTCAGGTCTGCAGAGTTCCCTCTCCCTGCCGTCCACGGATGATCCAACACAGTTCTACTTCCTTGAGAGAGAATGCTGCTGCTTGCCTAGGAGGAGGTTTATGAAAATAATACCAAATCACGTGAGGCCCTGAGGGGTTTGGGAGAGGAGATATCAGTTGGAAAGGACCTACAGCCATCATCTAGTCCAGCTGACCAACCAATCCAGGGCTGACCAAAAGTTTAAGCATGCTATTTAGGGCATTGTTCAAATTATTGTGGCATGGACCACATCTCTAGGAAGCCTAGTGTCTGACCGTCCTGTCAGTAAATAAATGATCCCTGATGTCCAGTCTCAACCTCCCCTGGTGCAGTGTTAGACCATTCCCACATGTCCTATAACTGGATCCCAGCTAAGATGAGATCACAGCCTCCCTCTCCACCTCTCTGCTCAGGAAGCTGTAGAGAGCGAGGAGGTCACACCTCTGCCTCCTCCAAATTAGCCAAACCCAAAGCCTTTAGCCATGCCTCATAGTACATTCCTTCCAGCCCTTTCACCAGCTTTGTTGCTCTCCTTCAGACACATTTGAGTACCTTCACCTTATTCTTATATCGTGGAGTCCAGCACACAACACTCCAGGTGAGGCCACACCAGTGCTGAATACAGTTGGATAATCACTTCTTTTGACCAGCTGGTGATGCTGTGCTTGATGCATCCCAGGAAGAAGTTTGTCCTCCTGACTGCCAGAGCACTCTGCTGACTTATATCAAGCCTGTTGCCGAAGAGCACACCCCAGATCCCTTTCTGCAGGGCTGCTTGCCAGCCACATCCTCTCCTTCAGCAGGATGCCACAACACAGAGATGTTCAGTTGTGAACATGGCAGTGAAGCAGAGTTGAAATATGAAACTCCTTATGAACATGGCCTAAGAACTTAGTGAAAAAAATCAGCTTAGCTTAACTTAGCTTCTATGAACCACTAAGGTCAGGGCATGAGGAGTAAGAAGGATGAGAAGGAGTAGCTGATGTTGTGATGGTCTCTTTTCTTCATGGTGACACTGAAGAATAAACATGGTGCAGTGTTCTGCAGCTGGAAGATGGAAGTGGTAATTTCAGCCCTTAAGGATAAAGAAGATGATTTCTTCTATCCTCTGCCACATAGTTGGCATGCACAGCTTAGTACCAAAGCACCAGTTTACAGGAGGTTGTATTTGTACAGAAGCAACAGTGCCTACAGACCCCCTGCATAGACTCACATTCACAGCAGCTCCTCACCATGCCACAGTGGGACCTACTGTAACTGCAGCAGTTTTTTGCTGAAAAATGTTAAGATATAAAATGTCAAAGATAAAACATATCACATATCGTTTAAATACACTGCTTTACACCCATTGGCAAAAGTACTGTTCAAGGCAAAATGAGCTTCTTTAACTTAACTCCTCTAAAATGTTACAGGGAAGTGTGTTATTGTGTTTATTTATACTATCTTGATGGGTGAGTCACCAAGAACATAATAATCCATGAAGGAGGAGAGGAGAAGCTTCCCTCACAGCAGGAGATTTGCATTAATCCCATTAATAGTGCAGAAGAGATATGGACAAAGGTCCCCTCTGCTTGCAGAAGGAGATCAGTGAAATTGACTGCACACTTTTCATCACCAATCATACACCTACATGGGTTCATGGACCTGTATAAGTCCAGTGGATTGGCATTCAGTAGAGCAGCAATCAGCATCCAGGCAGGGTGAGCTCAACTAGATTTGTGGCTTTGAAGAATATAGTGACAAAAGCCATAAAGTTTCCTTAGCCATTTCCCCCACCTCCTCTGCTTAACTCTTCATTTGTGACCTGGCCAATGTGACAGAGTGCACCCTCAGCAAGTTTAAACCATACAAAACTGGAAAGAGTTGCTGACACACCAGGTGCTTGTGCTGCCATCCAGAGGGACCTGGACAGGCTAGAGAGATGGACAAAAAAGGCATCTCCTGAAGGTCAACAAAGGGAAATGCCAAGCTCTGAACCTGGGAAGGACTAAGCCTATGCAGCAGTGTATGCTGGAGGCAATCTGTCTAGATAACAGCTTTGCTGAAAAGCCTGATACACACTGAGTTGAACATGAGCCAGAAACATGCCCTGTCCATGTCAGTGGAGGGTGCCATATCCAGTGCTGGGTTCCCCCCACAAGACATACGTGGACATGCTGGACTGGGTCTAGTTAAGACCCATACACATGATTAAGGGACTGGAGCACCTGTCAAAAAAGGACAGGCTGAGACAGCTTTGTCAATTCAGCCTGGGAAGAGAAGTCTCAGAAGGACCTAATCAATGTGTATAAATACTTGATGAGGGAAGAAAGACAGTGGAGTCAGAATGCTCTCAGTGAGGATCAGCAAAAGAATAACAGGCAGTGACAAAAACCTGAAATACAGAAAAATCTGATTAAACAGAAAAAAAGCTTTTCTTTGATGTGCATGGTCAAACACTGTCACAGGATGTCCAGAGAGGCTGGAGAGTGTCCAGCCTTGGAGGTATTCAAAACCTAATTAAACACACACATTCCTGATCAAGCAACTCTAACTGATCCTGCTTTGAGAAGAGCATTGGATGGGGGGATCTCCAGATGTGCATTCCAGCCTCAGTGGTTCTGTGATTCTGTGGTCAACTAAATTACAAGCACAAAGCTTTTGAATGCAGGAAAGGACAATAAGAGCTGATCAGTCATGTGGGCTGTCATGAAGTGCTTTGCTTTCTGACTGGAGCTCACACAGAGCTCTTGGCACATTTTATGTATAAAATCCAGCCCATTCCCTGCAAATGATGAAATTTGGCAATATCCTAAAGGACACCGACAGAACCATTCCAAAGGATGTGATCTCACAGACAAGCAAAGCCCATCAATCCACATCTGCAAGAGGGTGCCCAAACCCACAGCCCTGGGTTTCTGTAAAATAGCAATGTATTTTCGATTGCTGGGGTTTTTCCCCACAAGCAATCTGCAACCAGTATGTGAATGTAATGTTAACTTCTAATTGCATCATATTAGCAGTTTGACATTGCATCTTATTAGTGCTTGTTTTTCCAGGATATAGTGGAGAAATATAATCATATTAACACTGTGAAAGCAAACACAGAGGTAGTATAAATTGTTAATGTCTCCTTTCAAGCAGCTTGTTTGAACAGTGCACTGGTGTATGAGAAAATGCCTGCCTCTCAGTCTTCCTAAATAGTGCAGCGCTTGCAGTCCGCTGCAGAATAAACATATACATTCTGTTTAAAGTAACAGATGTTCATTTGCTGTATGTTCCCATGAGCGCCCAATCTTTCGCCTGCATTCTGCTACCATTTGCCTGAGACCCACCTGTCAGCCAGCACAGCAGTTTCTTAGACATGAGGTTGCCTCACTGCTATGTTCATGTACAAAAACGGTGGAGTTTGTAGATGTATATTCTTGTAAGTCTTTCTCTGTTTTTCCTTCCTATGAGTGGGATCGTTAATTCTTCTGACTTGCATCATCAGACTGAAAATGGCAGTGTCCATGCATAAATGCTGCAAAGCTGTTTGGATTCTTCAAACTCTGAAGATCAGCCTTTAAACAAACTAATTAAGTTTTCTGCTTGCTGCCATTGAAAGTCTCACTCAGATATAATTAAAACTGAGCAGCAGATGACAGCAGTGGCATTTGTCGGAATCATCAGTGGTTCAAATACCACTTCTGACAGAAATGTCAGATGATAACACTCCCATCTTCCCCATGCATGCCAGGAAAAGCAGGAAGAACTTTTATTATAAATGCCTTACTGATAACCTTTATAAATCCCAGAGCACCAAATGCAACACACAAAATTTCATTATCCCAAGAGAGAATGCTCATTTCCAATGAAGTACGTCCTGCAGCTCGTTGGGGTTCCTTGCTGTGTCTGTGCCTATTGGGACACTCGTTCAAAAATTTAAAGAGGAAAAAAGCCCTGATCCTGAAGTGTGGGAGATTCCACCCTTGCAGACAGCTAAGCTGGAAGAGATTCCTTAGGGAGTTAATGAGCTGAAACCAAATCAACATATTCCTCATATGGAAAGGGCAAAGCCATAACACGGCTGTGTTAGCTATCCTTGAGCTGTACAGAAAGGTGAGAAGACAGAGTCCTTTCTGCACAGAGTTTAAATGGAACTGTTATTGCAAAAGATCACAGAAGAGCAGAGTAAACAGCAGAGACAGCCAAGAACAAATGAATAGGGGAAAATTGCTTTTAGAAACATTTTGAGATTACATTTGCTGCCTCTTCACACACAGGTTTTTCCTATTTTGTCTCATCAGTTTTGCCAACAGATTTATAACACGGTCTTCTTGCCACTCTTCCTTCCGTAAGAATTTGGGTATTTTCTTCATATTTCTTTTTTGTTTAGCTTTGTTTTAAATAAATGGAGAGCAAAAAGAAGAACATGTCAGAAAGGGAATCAGTGGCACTTTGAGATGACAATGACACCACTGCTGCTGCTCCAAAATCCCTCGGCTCTACTCTTGCCTGTAGCAATTACGTGTTGCCTGCATGCTGCCAGAGAGCCATCATCACAACAGCAAGCCCAAGGGGAGGGATGTGCTGGCTGTGACTTTTTGGCAGTCCCCAGAGGAAGACCCTGGCAATGGGTGGCTCAGCTTGGCCTCAAGGTGCTGATCTAGGGCAGTGGGATGAGCAGGGAGCAGCACTGTTGCTTATGATTCATCTTGGCTGCAGAGGAGGAGTAGCATCAGAACAGAGGTGCCCATTGCAAATGCACGAGTCGGGGTTTTTACTTACTGTAACTAAGATGCAAAGACATGACAAACCCTTAAAAATAATAATAATAATTTGATGCTTCTACTGAGCAGTAATTAGACCATGGCCAAAAAAGAAACCACCCGCCCTAATGTACTTTTTGAAATGTTGTATTTGTAGAGGTGAACCTGATTGCTTACTTTTTCACTTTACTACTCCATCTTATCATCAGGAAAATAATTTCTCATGGGCATAGTCAGACCTGAGGCCATGTTTTGCCCTGAGAGATTTTCCTGCTGGAGTTGAGCAAATATTTCTATTATATTTCTTTTTTGTATGGTTGAGGAGGAGCACACAACTACCTCTTCTACCTGCAGGGGTACTTCTATTGCATTATTCACCTAGCTCTGCAGTAGTTTAGATTTGCAGATGATGGTGTGTGACCTGACCAGGAGCAGCACTACTCTTTTTCTCTTGAACTCAGCAGACCGCATGACACTGTATTGTGCACTGAATGCAATGGCACAGTCTTCTGTCTGAGCTCTTTTCTTTTTAGTAAGAAATCAAAGAACATTTACACTTTCTTTTCTTTTGACCTTTATTAGATAACTGGGCACCTTAATCAGGATGTTTTTAGGTGAGAATGAAGTCTGGAAGGATTGTATTCTGGGATGTAAAGGTCTCAGGGATCACTCTTAGTGTTCGTGGCAGAACTGCATTGAAATTAACATATTACAACAGTTTGTGTCAGACTGAATTGCAAACTTTTCTGAAGCAGTGTGAACAGAAAGGTCACATTCCTCTTCAGCTCATCTATCAGACTGCATGAGGGTACCTGAAGAGCTTAAATTCTTCTTCCAGGAAATAAAATCATAATTTCCCATTTTCAAGTCCCAGCTGTGCCTCTGAATTTCCATTACTTTGAACAAGAGCTAGCTTCATTGCATAGGTGTATTGTTTTGGTTTCAGAAAGGATCCTTGTTTAAATTATAACAAGCCATTAGTAAAGATCCTTTTGTAGTGACTGCAGTTAATACAGAATTCTTTTCAGTCTTGCTCACCTCGGCACAAGTGCATATTGTGCCCTTTGTATTCTGCCAACTGAAGAACCTTCCGAATGATCTTCTGCCCCCAAAATTGATTTAACGCCTTTTGCTATTATGCAAATAAAAGGGGAAAAATAGGTTCCTGATTTCTTTCAATGGGCTGGAGCTGGCAGCTCGGGACTGCTTACTCAGGTAGCAGGGTACAATAGGAAATGCCTACACATGTGTGTCTGTCTGTCAAGCTGCACAACAGGAGAGCAGCCGAGCACTGTGGCACCATCCCTGCTCAGGGCTGGGATAACAGCACTGCAGCTCAAGTGGAAGGATCAGCTTGCCCCGGCTTCATGCTTCAGCATGCTATTGAAGTGACGGGCAATTGTGGTTGGTGGTTTGAAAGTCTTTTTATTTTATTAATCCTTTCATCAAGTAACAAAGCCAGAGGCTTTTCTTCTGTTAAACACTGCTGCAGAATCTCATAGCTCCCAGTGACTCTGGCCAAGCCAGGTAAATAGATGGGCTCCATTTCCCTCATGCCCACCTTTGCCTCCACATGCCTGGGCCAGTGAGCAGTGTCAGCAAGCTGAAAATGTCAGGCCATTGCTTTGGAGATGCAGCCTGTTCTTGTGGAAACAGAGGTAGCCAGCTTAGCTCATGCAGGAGATGTGCATGAGCATCTGCCATGCTTCATGGCACAGTGAACAATGCATGGTTATCACCAAAACCCAATGAATTCTTTTCAGAAGTTATCTTCTCTCTAGAACACCTTCCATAGAATTACAGCCCAATCCTAGATAAAATACATTTTAATATTTTTTCCTTTTAATTTCATCTCTATCCCTTTTTTCTTTTTCTTTTCTTTTCTTCTTTTTTCTCTTTTAAAAAAGCATGCTGTCTTTCAATTAACATAGTAATGACCTATTGTCACCTGTTACCATGCTAATCCTGAGCTGGTGTGAAATTACTTTATAATAAACACTATGCAGTTCTGACTTGCAATTAATTTTTCCCATGCTGTGCTAAATCAGATTAACTGTACCCCACCCTTTTGACCACAGACATAATTCCTTCCTTATAATGAAATAGAGGATTAATTTATATGAAGCATATCTATATACATTTGCAAATAAATGTAAAGATAGACTTTGTACTATATTTGCACTGCTCGCAGTGTCAGGTTGAATACAGACTCTGAGATTATTAATTATTACATTCACCGGGGTGCCAAAGGATATTGCTAATTTATTATTATTATTATTATCATCATCATCATCATCATCATCATCATCATCATCATCATCACTAAATATCTAGAACTAAAAATAGATAAACAAATTGAGTGCTAAAGGACTGGTACCTTTCACAGGGAATTACACCTAATGCTGTACAGCATTATGATGATCCCAAAAAAAGTAAACACTGCAAAATGAAGCCAATCACCATTAATTTACTAAATTGCCTGTCATCCTTCTTGGATGTACATATTTACAATGTGACCAAATATAATAAATGCAACTGTGTTATCTTTTTAATAGTCATTAACATTATGAAGATGGTTGATAGCCTGAGTTAAGCCTTTCAAAACATGTATACTGGTATAGGGAAACTATAAGGCAAATTTTTTAAAACACCTCCATCTTCAATCCAGAAAAATCTTTCTAAAACTTTTTCTGGTCTTAGTAACTTCCAGGATGCAGTAGACTGCTGTGCCATTTCATAATCAAAAGCAGCATAAATACAGAGTTGACTCTTGATTTTTCTCCACACAATCATTTTCTCTCTCTTGCTTAATTTTGAAGGTGCAGAATTATTGCAGATATGAATCTTCTCCTTGGAAAAATAAAAAAACAAAGATGAAAATAAGGTATTTCTACAAGCTTATGGATGCCTATACTTCCTTGTGCTTATTGCTCATTTGATTCAGTTTAGCATACCTAACTGGTCCAAAATATGAAGGTTTTCATCCAAATTTAGCTCCTTGAGAATCATGTTGTCAAACTATCAGGCCAAACCCCAGCTCAAACAGTTGCTGTTTTTGTGTTTTTATTCACAAGCTGCATTGTACTAGACACTTCAGAGCTAGGCTGGAGCACGCTGCACCCAGGAGGACCACTCTGTACAGACCCCCTGGTTCCTTGCATCCAGCATCAGGAGCAGCATCAGGACTGTGCCAGAGGTTCAGATTTACCTCTCATTCACAGTCCCTCATTTCTGGAGCAGCCTGTCAATCACCTTTTGCTGATTCAGCAGTTAATCCAGGGGGGAAAATCAGGGGCACCCTTTGCATTAGTAAGGGTGAATGTCCTGTCCGGTGGTGTACCTTTGAGACAGTGAATGATTGACTTCAAGCAGACAAGACCAGGACTAGCTGAGATTAAATACAGTTTTCTTTTGTGTTTCCTACTGATTCTTTGAGACAGTACCACTGCTGTAGACAAGGAAAAAGTGATTGCATATTCAGTGTTTATTGGCTTAATACTGAAATTTCAATGCACTCATTTTATTGTTTTTCTCATACTATTTGTGAAATCCTAGTGTAGAATAATAAAGCAGAAAACCATATGCATACCTGGAAGGGTAAGAAATGGCAAAATGACCTACAGGATGCAAGAGCTGGATATTCTTTCCACTGTGGTGCAGATTGTATAAATAAAGTGAATATACTGGCATTAGCATTTGGAGTAATATATTCCAGGAACAACAAAGTGAGCTAAACCTAGTTAGATCAGGTCAAACAAGTACAATCTCCACAAGGGGATTAAGGAGGTTGGAAGATACATCAAATTATTTTTTCATTTTTCTTAGGAATTTCTATTACACAACCGTAATGAAAGGCCTTATCTCTGTCTTTTGCTATGTAGCTTTTTAACTGTATGTATGATCTGACTTAAATTGATTCCAGCTTTGTTATTATTGAAAATCTGCTTTCAAATGCAAACATAAAAACAGCAATGTAATAGCCAGTACTCCGTTTTCCAGTAACAGTACTAAATGAGTGAGTCATTAATAGCTTTTTTACTTTATTTTAATAGCTTTTATATTTTTTATTTACTTTATTACCCTATTACTTTATTACTTCAAAATGTTTTACCAAATATCCATAGAACTTCACCATTACCACCACTTCCACCCAACTGCAACTACCACATCAACACATTTATGAACTGGTTACAAGCCTTAGCCACATTAATATAATCTCTCTCACACACACACATTTCTTTCAACTATCTTCTTTGCTTTGAAGAAAGCAAAGAGAGGAGAGATCACATAAAATTCTCCTGCCATTATAGCTGAGAGAGGATAAATACTTTCAATTACAATATTCCAGTCAGCAAAGTTCACTCCAGTTTCCCAAATGTTGAAGTATTGACAGCTCCTGTCTATCCGTGTGCTGCAAATCAACATGTCCAAAAAATAAACTGGTATATAACAGCAGTCCTCTCACCTAGTAAAGCAGACCACCAGCTCTCTACTCCCACTGTATTGCCTATCTGCTTTAGTAGACACAGGATATTAACTAAAGTCTCAGGGGGAAGTAAAAGCAATAGACTGCATTTCAGTCTAAAGGGGTTAGTAAGCACTGATGATCTTTCTTCTTATGCCTTATGCTTACTTTCTACACCTTTGATCATATGATGTGATGGGGAGTGGTGCTGCTGAGCTGCCGTGCTCAGCACTGGGCAGATGCACAGTGATGCGTAGCGAGTTCTACCACTCCATGTTCATCTACCATGAGGTGTGAAGTGGGGGGAATGTTGCTGAGCACATACATGGGACCTCTTCACCAAACAGAAGTATCATTGAGTTACCTTCTCCAACAGAGCCTATTCCAGATTTACATTTGCTGTGAGATTTATATTTGTTGTGATCCCCACACCTGCCTGACTCCGGACTCAGCTCTGCCCTTTTGGAAACTAGGTCCACACAGAGAGGTGAGGGCACACAACACAGGACCTGTCTTCTAGCCATACAGCACTGAGAGGAGAAGGTAATAAAACCCAGCTGCTGTGGACGAAGGACAAAAACACAGTAGGGGGAACCAATCCTGGGGTGGTGTAAAAGGCATTAAAATCAAAGAGACATCAGTAATTTAGCTTGGAAAAAAAAGAGAAAAAAATGTATTTTCAGAGAGAATGGGGTCATGAGTTTTACTGATGATGGGCAAAGACAAGTCTCTGAGTTTCAAATGTCATGCAGTACTGCTCTGGGCAATAGGTTAATGTGAAGCATCACTGTAGCTCATGAAAAATATCCAAAAGTAACACGAAAATATTCTTCAGACAGAAGGAGAGGAGGAAGCATCTTCTCGAATAGTATACAAGTGCATTTTGCAAAATCCATGTAAAAGGAGAAAGTTTTGAACTGTCTTCTGGTGGGTGTTGTATTGTTGGAATAAATCAATTTTTCACTGTGAATATGCAAGTGAAACAAAAACTGGCTGAGTACCAGATCCTTTCACAGGTATCCACACATAAGTACATTGCTCATTAATGACATACAGTGAATATAAAAACATCATCCCAAACCAGGGGTTGCTGTCAGACCATGTGCCTCAACAACAGGAGAAAGTGTTCATTACAAGCTGTAGAAAATGAATGTGTTTTCTTCTATCCAGCTCAACACCCAGGACAGACATAATTCAGCTGGCAATTTTTGTGCTCAGGACATTTGAATATAAAAGCAGCTATTCCACTGACACTGTCAATGAAGAAGAGAGCAAGGGAGCAGGTATCTTATATGAGTTCAAGCAGTAAGTCATTAACAAGAAAGTAATGATAATAGAATTGGTTTCTGCAACAGCAGATGGAAGCACAGGTATAACTGGATCCAAAGCTTTGCTGCTTATAATCACTAGCAAGCACTCTGTGGAAATGTGAATGACTTTTAACATTATGGGAGCAGTAGTAAAAACAAAAAAAAAACCACCTCCATTAACTCCATTTGAGTCAGAAGCCTTTGTGTTTCAAAGGCTGCTTGATTAAGCTGTTGCAGCTTGTAATGATCTGATTTTACACACTGAGATGAATGAGCAAAGGTGTGGTTTTGCTGTGGCTTTTCCACTGCTTAAGATCAGCAGTCTTTCAATCAGTAAATGAAAACTCTCTAATGATCCTTCTCAAATGAAGAGTTTACTCTTCATTTCTTACTTCTGAGTGACTTGGCTACAAGGCAAAGGAACATAAAAGTTGTTAGAAAATGGTATAATATTACTGAGATACTTTGTGAAGTGAATAAATTCAAATGTGACTGAATGAAGAGCTCAGGAAGCAAATACTACAGTGTTTCATGCCTGTGTGAATCTCAGAGAACTGTGAAGGCAAAAGTCAGTGGAAATGCCAAGAGGAATCGTGACCCTTTCATACATACTGGTAGGGCAGCTCTGTCTCTGGCTGCCCTTGAGTGCGGCAGTGCAAGAGCAGGACTAGAAAAGAAAGCAGAAACCTCATCCAATCCTCCAGACCAGGGCTTATGCTTTGTAATGCCAGACCTGCACTGTTTCATGCAGAAATCAGATGGCAGGTGGTGGCTCTGGTCTGCAAGTTTATGTCTCAGAAATCTAACTCAGGTCTACAAGACAGAATCAGCATTTAAGGGGAACAAGCTTTGGAAAAAAGCCATGTCAGTTTTTCCCTGTGCTGTACTGAGTATCACCCAGTGTCCTGGCTGCCAAAAACACTCCTGGCCCATCCCTGTGGCTTCAGAGGACTGTGCCTTGGCTTTTATTCTCCACATGTGTCAGTGTGGATATATCTGAGACAATCCCCAGGTGAGCCTGGCCTAGGAGTAAAGGAGCTTCCCTGCTCTAGAAAAACCTTCTAGAGCCTTCGCAAGGTGGGAGCGCTCCAGAGATTCTGCCACACAGTGTTTTGCCAAGGTCTGTCACCTCAGCTGGGGTCTCTGAGTAGCTGTAATAATTAATTGCACCTCCAAAAACAAGGGAAGATTTTTCAGGACCTGTTCAGAAAAAGGTGCTCTCCCTTGCCTTCAGGGACCAAAGAAATGCAGGCAATCAACTCAGGTGGCTCATGGTTCAGTGCTATCACGTGACATATTGGCAGGTTTTGAGCTGCTGTCCCATGAAAAGTTCAAATGCTTGGATTTAAGTTCAATAGTGCATCAGGGTGGGAGGTTAGGAGTTATGTGTCCCAGGTACTATGTGAGTTAAAGAACAGACCTCTGTAACTCAGTGACATCTTGTGGATTTTGTTGCTGTACTCTCCCAGTGACACTGGTGCAGGACAAAAAGGCTCTGTGAGGTCAGTTTGCATAAGGTGCAGCTTTGCTACAAACATATCTTTATGACAAGATAATCTGCTGCAGATGAAGACACAGCAATAAGTCTTCTGCTCTAGCAGTATCTTCTACATGGATTTCCTGACTCCTGCTTTGTTCTCCTGCACTGGAGAGCCGCCTTTCTACACAAATATCTTTCCCTGAGAAAACCTCTTGAGAAATCTCAGTATTTTTCAACCAAGTTGAAGTTACCTGTTTTACACTGCTGTTTTTCTCCTGTAAATACCTTTTCAGCTGCTCTCCTCTTCATTTTCTTACTTCCAGGAATGGTGAATTCTTACAACATGGTTGCTCTGTATAGAAGCAATATTTGGAGTAGTTTACATAAGACATCTAAAATACATTAGAATTTTAGAAGTTTAAACTTTTTTTTTTTCTAGGAATTAAGCATGCAATTTAAAAACATCATTTTCTAACTCAGGTGCTTTCATGTGCCATATCACACACAGTGATCCAGGTAGAAAAGCTATATCGGTCCACTTCTAGAACCCACAAGTAGAGAAGAAAAGTTGGATCACTTATTTTATGTATGCTGTATAAAACCAGAAAACTACTCATTTACTGTAACAAAAATTAACCTAACAAGCAAACTAACCAGTCTTAATTCAATCAAAGCATTTACATCTGCTAATGTGCCATTTAATGTGCTGCGTAATACCATTACGCATTCCTAATTGAAGAAAATTTTATATGTGCTATATCAAATGTCTCATTGCTTGTATTTCAAAAGTCTCCCCAAGTCTAATTATGCACCTGCACCAGGGAAAAAAATATAAGAAAATTAATTATAACTAGTTCCTGTTAAGTTGTCTAAAGTGAAATAACCATGACTGTAGACATGATCTGAAATCCCCAGAACCTGAAAGTAAAACTCTGCTGAGTTCAGTGGGCCTTGGCTCCAATTTTCTGCTAACACTCTTGTGACCATATCTGTGCTCCACCAGCATTGTAGAAACAGGTGGAGAGAGCCCAAAGTATTCTGGAATGCACAGGCCTAAGGGCAATATTAAAAATGCCATAAACAGCTGTTAATCCCTTCATAGATGTCTCTAGCCTCATGACAAATGAACACAGCTTTTGAGCAAGCAGGGAGAAAAAACATAGACAACATGCTTACAAAATGCATTAAGACTGTTCTGATGAGAAACTCAACTAACTGAGCTGTTTGTGGCTGTGACAAAGATTATCAGATACTGTCAGCTTAGTGGGATTTTTTTTCCTTATGGTTCTTACAGCATTCTCAGTGAAACAGCTCTCAAGCAATAGGATTTTCAAAAGGCTTATGCTAAATACAGTGTGATGCATTTTGACTATGAAAAAGGTTGCATCACTTTATAGATATTTACCTCTGGTGCACTGAGCTATTCCAGTTGCCAGTAAAAAGTGGGTAGGAATCCTTTGTCTGTTCCCTTCAGCTGAATTGCCTTACTGCTGACACCTTCCAAGTGTCTATCATACTGGACATCAAAATAAGTGCTAGGATGGTGTGAGTATCAACAAAACAGAGTTCGGTTTACCTTTATTATCAAGTACAAACAAGTAGGCAAAGCTTCTGGAGACATTTATTTCTCAAAAAAAGAGAGGCCCATGCGAAAGCTAACCTTCATTTCTTATAGTAATTCCCTTGCAGGTGTGTTGTAACATGAAATCAGGAATTCCTGCTCTTGTGAGCAGTCTTACTGAAATAGAGAACCTACACAGTGAGTTCTGCAGTCTTCAAGCCTTCCTCTTCTCTCAGCCTTCAGTGGCAGAATGTTCGTCAGCTATAGGAGAGGTACATCATACTTAACTCCAAAAATAGTGATTTTAAAGCAGATATTTTCCTAAACAATGTTTTCTCTTCTGAATCCCAGCTTCTATATACTGTGAAAACAAATGCATTGTGGCAGCAAAAATGTGAAACTCTTCACAGGCTGGTTTGATACATTCCTGGATAAAAGAAAAACCCACTGTCTTCTGCTGAAGAATGACTCTCACTTTCTGTAAACAAGAAGCCATACCAAAGAAGGGATGAAAATTAATGAGGTTACTCTGAGAAGGAAGCTGTAACCTTCACAGAGACTTTCTTTCCAGCTGTTTTCAAAGGCACTGTAATGACTTCAGAAAACTGCAGTGACTCATTTTAGTTGATGACTACATAACTATTCATTTACACTTAATGAGTTTATTCCATCAGGTATTGGACAAAGTCTAAACAAATAATGCCACTGAATCACACACATCAATAAATTTGAGCACTAAACTGATTCTGGGCAACAAAGGTAATGATAGAGAGAGCGGAAGAAAAGCTTCTTCCAATTAATGAAAATGCCCTCTGTATTTTCTAATGGCTCAAACATTAATTTGAAAATGGCTTTCTCGGCAATAATTTACAGACAACCACTTCATAATGGGGAAACAATTCAAATTTATGTGCATTCAAATGGTGATGATCTGATTAACTTATTAAATTCTTGTTGATTCTACAGTCCAGATGAACTGTACCATTCTTCATGGGTTTCATACCTTGCAGTTTTAAGTTCTCACATTATCAGACTTCAGGCTTCAGTTGCTAGTCAAGGTCTTTTCTCTGGGACATCTTCTGGTGTAGAGTGGACAGAACCAAGATCCCAGGGATTGATTTAATTTGTCTCTTTCTATTAATTCCAAAGATATATTCTCTTCCACATTGGAGGAGCACTTGATTAAATTTAGCACGAGAATTCACATAGTCCTCAGCTGCTGTGGAGTATAATTTAAACAGTGTGAAATATTAGATACACACAATTCAAGTTAAAGCTGATTCAGTCAGAGGATATCCATGCTGAATTTAAGTTCAAGAAGCTTAGCTTGAACCATGTCAAGCTAAATGTCCTTCAAAGGAAGCGAGTTAGCTTTTGGAGCAAGAGAAGATAAAAAATTATCCATGGGAAAAGACAAAAGAACACAGTCAAATCAGTCTGCCAAATCTAGTGTCCAGTGGCTTTAAACAATGATCAGTAATACCAATTTATCTGTAACGTATTTGTCAGCTGGAGCTACCCCAGCTTTAATCACCATCCCCTTGGAATTTTTGTACACCCCAGATAATTCCAAGGACAGTACAAAGTTGTCCAGACCCTCAGATATTGTGTAGAAAAGACTACTGAGGCACCACACACTAGCATAAATTATTGTAAATATGTAACTATACCCAGCACCCCTTTCACAAGAGAAGAGAGGCTTCCGGTGGCTATGCAATGTGGCACATTAAAATGTTCAACCTATTGGTATTGTTATAAATGAAAAGTAGCCAATCGAATAAAGAAAATAAATTTCATTTTTCCATTTTAAAATCTATTTGGGACAGCCACAAAAACAACATTTGAATGTTGGGTGAAACAGACCACCGACAGCAGGGCTGCAATCTCGCACTCTTCCACGATTTTCTGGTGTTTGGGTTCGGGTTCTTATACTGTATTTTGTGCCTCCCAGCAGCAGAGGTATTGTGTCTTCAAATTCAAACCCAGTCTTTTCACTCGGTGATGAATCCTGAACAGATTTCCCGGCATTGGACCATGTCTGAAAGGACTTTCCAGGAATCCTCTTTTGGGATGTGTGGTGGTGTGTTTTTAAGTTTCAAATGGGTTTGAGGTATTGTTCAGTTCTATGTACCCCATTTTGTTCCCTGGAATCCATTTTGTTTCTATACCCCATCTTGTTGTCTGTAACCCTTCCCCCATATCCTTCCCCGGCATTGCCATGTGCCAATCATTTATAATGTATCCCTCCTGGTCCTGTCAATCATTCCGGGGCCTCTCCCAGAGTCTGGAAAGTTCTGGGGGAGGCATCGAGTGATTGGATGGGATCCAGCCTTCCCACTCCCACTTTTCCCTGGTTTGTTGTAACCCTTGCCTGTTAAAGTATCAGCCACTCCCCAGTCTTCCCTTATTGGTGCTCTTTGTAACCCATCCCTTGAACCCACCCCCCTTTAAAAGGGGCTGTCTCACCGAGCTGAGTGTCTCTCTTGGGACACCAGCAGTGAGGTGAGGGCTTCTGCCCAATAAACTCTTGTTGTGTTTTCACCCCCAAGAGAGTCCCTCCTTTTTTTGCTCATCTCCGTAGCCACGCCGACGTGCTCTTCACGAGGCACGAACCACCGGCTTTGCGGTGTCCCGGGGCTAGCTGAGGGTGGTGACACCAACTCCCGAAGGGATGTTGATTCAGGGACCACCCTTGAGATTAGTGTGGATGGGTTGATGGCCCAGGTGTCCAAGATCTGATTAGCTCAAGGAACCACATCCTGGCAAGCCACCCTCCTTTCTTGTGTAAATCAAGGTGTTAAGCTTGTACATTTATAGTTCACAAAGCGTGTCCTGGTATTTGGAAAACGCCTGCTCCATTCCGGGGACCAAGATTAGTTTTACATTTACAGGGTTACAAAAATATATATTCTATCATCTACTACATTTATTACAGTTCCTGTATTTAATTGCACTAATTTATAGTCATATCTATCACAGTATTGAGTAAACATGAGCCCTAAAATAATCAGCCCTTCATTTACCGCTGTGCTTCATGGTTAACCTTGCCACTTATTCCCTGTCCTATTTCAGCCTTGGACCATTCCAGCCTTGCAGGGTGTTATCAGTGTAGTTCAACACTGTTCAGACAGAAGGTGGACTTGAAGCATAACTATATTTTCAGGTGTGACTTAGGTGTCATGACTTTCTCATGCATAGCCCCCTGAAGATGTAATTGCCTATATTCAAGAAAGAGAGAATTGTTTAAAAACATCCAAATGTTTTAGCCTATTTTAGACAAAACTTAAATTTCTTTCTCCAAAACTGCCCTGAGTTATGCTCAGTGTACGTAAATTCTGAATAAGCCTAGTTTGTTTACTGGATGAGAACATACATTTTCCCTATACATTGAACATTTATCTTGCTTTTTATCAGTACAAAATTCCAGTTTTGTCCATTTACTATATTTGCCTGTTAACATTATCAGCCTCAATATTTAAGTGTATAATGTCACTTGTTACTTCCAATCATTCTTACACTGTGTCTGGGAGTCCTTCCTGTTCACCCAACAGAACACCCTCTCTTTTTGGAGACCAAGATCTGAAGTTTGGATCAGTCCTTCCTTAAAATTCTGTGGAAACTTAGAAAGTTTGATTCTTTGTCTGAGTACAGTTTATTTAAACGGAAGTGTCAGTTTGGCAGAAATTATCTGCAGAAATCCAGTTTAACTGACAAGAGTCACTAGCTGTGTTCACTAGCATTCCTCTGCACAAGGCCACCTTGGAGAGGGGAGGTACATGATATGCAAATGTGAAGTCAGCATTCTTACACTAAGCTTCTTCTAGAAGTTATCCACAGCCAGTAAAGGACATTTTATTTCCAAGTGAAAGCAGCCACAAGTGGTTTAATGTTCTGTAGCTTACTCATGTTTTCTTCCCTTGTTTCACTTCAACTTCCATGACCATTTCCCCCTTGCTGTTTGTCCACAGGTTCTTTAAAATGCTGTGCTGTTGTGGCTGAGGCAAAAGACAATTTTTGTCTGTCTTCATTAGAGCTCTTGCCATAGCAAAAGTGAAAATCCTGCCTGATACAAATGTTTATTCTATGTTTCAGGCAGGACAATTCTTTTAAGTGCACCACATGAAGCACAGCTAGAAGCAGCACCAAATAAATGAAGTAAAGCTAAGTCATATTCCATGCGCACAGGTTAATTCTACCTACATATAGGAAAGACCATGATCCTAGTAGCTAAATATGTCACCAGCATTAACATTATTCCTGTCAGACTGGGATGGGGTTAATAATGGCTCAGCTTTTCAGTCAGTGCTCAGTGACACTGTATTGTCAGGATGACAATCCTTTTTGTCTCTGGCATGTAAGCAAGGCAGACACCTTTCTTCATAGCTGCATGCATGTTCCTCTGCATGTTCCCTGTACTGCTAGGAACTCTTGCTGAAAGGTAGTCCAGCAAAATTTTATCGTAGTCACTAAGGTAAGTTCATTCTTTGCACATGTAGAATTAAAAAAAATCCAGCTATTTGAGATGGGAAGGCTTTCTTTGGTTAAATGAGTCTGCTTATTGGCTCAAATCTTGTAATACAGGTTGCAGCCCAAAGCACGTTTTTATGACCACATTTCGGTGTAAAAAAAAGATCTCATGGCCTCTTGAAAATACAGTATCTCTGACAGCATTGCTGCCACAATCTTAGCTAAAGCAGTATAAATGCATAAATAGAAGGAACAAGGTGAAGGCCTTCAGGGCATTTCCCTAAAATAGTAACAGGTCTCTAACTAGGTATTTAAAATTAATTTTCCCCTAATAGGAAACTATATAGCCAAAACCAGCTGTCATTCCAATCAGGTGACAAAAGGGCAGTATCCTCTTATCGGCCGACTGAAATTATCACACAGAAAAAAAGCTCATTTTTCTTCTTTAATTCAGGTTGCAAGCATATTTTTTTTTCCCCAGAAAACTTTCTACAGAGAGACCTCCATTCATTCTTTCTTTGGCACTGCCTGATGAGTTTTAATTCTGGTGGTCAGCGCTGGGCTCTCGCTGAACACAACTCTCAGCAGCCGTGGGTCCATTGGGACAGAGGTCAATGGCAAATGAAGTCATATAACACTTGTGCATTGCTAAATGCAGGTCACTGATTTTACCTATGCCATCAATTTTAATGGTCTGATTGCATCAGGATGAGGTAGATTGATAAACTTCCACTATCCAGTAATGCTGAGGTGTGAGGAGCTGCCCCTTGCAGGATGGAGAATGTCACTTTTACCTAGTCTAGGCATCACTGGGAGCTAAGGTTGGGTGTGCAGGCTATAAATTAACTGTTGCAGCAGCCTGAATCACTTATGTTGCATTTCAGGAGCCATATGTCAGTGTATATCAAAATAGCAATATATCAACAACTGTCTGAGTTGCAAGACAGGAGATAAAAAGAAAATGGGATAATTAAAAAAAAAAAAAAAAAGGATTGGGCAACTGTGAGTTGCTGATGAGCAGCTTCAGAAATCATTGGTCATATGCCAGCATTTGCTAAATTGGTTCTGGTAAGGCTGTAAGAAAGGAGAGAGAGAGGGACTGATGGACCTGGGTACAGCATAAGACCCCTCAGCTCCAGCAGCTTGAGCTGGCCCTTGGTTTGGCCTCGTGCCATATCATTGAGAGGTAGTTAGTCCAGGGTCATTTAAAATGTGCTTGCTTGTTTGACCAAATGCAGCACACACCTCATCAAAATGAGAGGGATTTACATCAGTCTTACCATTTGTATTGAGGTTGATGGTAGCTGTGATGGGAGCTATATATTTATAGATGCCTCCAGAAAGATTTGCTCTGTCATGTACTGCCTGATAAACGAGAGAATGAGATTTTGATACCACATGAAACAAAAAAAGGGGGAAAGGAGATGAGGAATGTCATTTGATGGACACTGATAGGCATTTATTCACCATGACCTAATTCAATGCTCATTTCTGGAGCCCAGGGCAATGAATAACATATTAAGTAATATTAATGTGAAATATGGTTTCTGCTACAACAGCAATATTAGGAAAGAAACTGCCATTATATGTAAAAAATATACGCAACCCTTCATTTTTTGCAGAATCCTTTCCTCAGCTGAGGACTATGGCAATATGGCTAGTTACATTAATTCTAATATTATTACCAACTGCAAAACCTAGAACTTTTCTAGCTACCCCACCAAACAAGCCTATTCTTCTAATTCCATTTTCTTCTGTTCCTAAGTACCTTCCAACCCCTTTTTAATGTATGAATGAAGCAGGAAGGGAGCTTACATTTTTATGTCTCTCAGCACTTTTAAAGATACTAACCAAAACTGTTTATTCCCCTCTCTCTGTAGAAAAGCAGAAGCTTGGAAACAACTCTTTATTTTCTAAAATCCTAGAAACCGGAATGCATGTTCCCAGGTGTATTTGATGTAATATTTTATATCAACATGCTCATTTCTTTCATGAGGAAAGCAGTAAGCAGATGAAACTGGAAAGTAAAAAAGGCAAAAAATCCCCACATGAAATATGATATAAAATTGCAGCAATAGTATTTATAGTCTTTTACATACATTCTCATGAAGTATAAATCAGGATGATGCAGAGATTATACTCCTTCCTCTCGTTAGTGGAAGAAGAAATGCAAATACTCTAGACATTACAATTAATTTCTTGCCTCTCTTGGAAACATATGTATGACACAGAGGATTTTTTTTTTATTACATGAATGACTTGTAGCTGAAAATAAAAATACCTGCACTAAAATAAGAGAAAATTTGTGCATCAACAAAGGAAAACCTTGAAATTAAGCAAACAAATAAAAAAATCTTAAAAGTTTAATGCCTGTTAAACATGGAGGTAATGTTCACTGCAGCTTTTCTAAGTGTGAGATACAAGTACCTGAAGTGTAAAAAGGTTTCAACACATCAGCATTTTAAAGAAAACCTTACTAAGTTTCTTAATGAATTTCTGATTTCTTTTAAACAGGCTTTGCTAACCTGACAAGCTGAATTAAACCTGATTGTATTTTGTGTCAAACCCACTAATAGGTGACAGTGTCAGCTTGCTTCAGATAAAGGTTGTCTAAACTGATCTCCCCTTGCTGTAAGTTTTTAGGGCAGAAGCCTACTTGCCCCAAGGTCTCTGTATTCCCAGTGGAGAGAGAGGAGCCTCTCCAGGAGTGCAGCAGGTCCTCCACATTGACAGTGCAGTCTATGCTGGTATCCTTGCCCTTCATGGCACAGCTGTGCTCCTGCTCCATAGGCAGCTGAGCAGAAAAATGGGTAAATGAAAATGTCCTGGCTTTCTGTGGAGGAAAACCTGGATGCATGGTAAGGAAGAAAGCTACACCACACTCAACAAAGAGTTTGCATGAATTGCAGGCTGTGCCACACACCTCATCTGTATTGCCATATAGATCCAGACTGAGGAGGAGGCTGTGGGGTACAGTTTATCTAAATCAGAGCAAGGGTACTTAAGATCAGTTTTAGCTCCAGATCTAGGCTTGACCCATCTTCACCAGCAGCTCTGTTTCAAAAGCAAGTCCTTGATCATCACCGTAAAGTCCTCAGGACATGGAGCTGGAAGCTCCTTGCATTGGTGCCAGTGCAAGAGACATGTCCATGGCTGTTCAGGCAAAAAGCAGTGGCATGGCATTTGTCCTTTGCAAAGGGACTTGCTGAGTAGAAAAAACAAACTCAAACATCACCCCACGCACAAAAACACTGCATACGGCCGTGATGGGGATCCAACCAAAGCGACAAAATCGTGCTCAGTATTATGAGATAAGGGGAAGAGCAACCAAAGTGCTCAGTACCTCATAAGAATGAGGAAACGAAATTATTTACTTTTGAGGGTTGAAAAATAACCATGCTAAAACCAAACCAATTTAGAAAAGCAATTTTTACAGAGAGAGAAAATATTGAGAATTTTTGCAAATAATTAAGCAGTGTAATTGTAGATTATCTTTACTTAAGGAGAAAGGTTAGGCACCTCCAGAACTTTAGAAGACTGTTCTGTTATTATGTCACAATTGATAGCAGTTTAATTGTTCCACTTGAGGATTATTTGCCTCTTATCCTCATGATTATATCCTTTTGGCTGACAAATCAAAACTAGTTATCAGCAAAAGTTAATAATTTCTCTTAAAGAGAGAGTTTTCTTTAGAGATCTTGTGCTGAGACACTAGTCTTGAATACTTTCTTCTGTAATTTATAGAGAATGGCTTTTTTCCTCCTCAAATTTACCCAGTTCATGTATTCTTTACCACAGCCTAATGGTTTCATCCATCTCAGAGGAGCATAAAAGCTCTTAAATTTAAAAGTCCTTTCCTTTCTCTGAAAAGATAACTTGGTTGAAAGAATATAAGCGGTTTCTGTTTAGCAAAAAGTTGCAAATGAGATAGCTGTCCCTAGATAGCTCTAAAAATCTTGAGCTTGATGTTCTGATCGGGTATCACCTGCAATCCACATGCCACCGTAGCCTCAGGCACTGATGTTCATCATTCCTCTTCCAATGGTCACAAAGGGATCAAGGCATCAGCTGCACTGGATTGAAGCATATAGATATATATATACATGTAGCATGCACACTGTATTTTTTGTTTGCAGTGTCTTATAACAAGAGAATCATTACATTACAGATTTCAATGGCAAACACAAGACTCCTATAATCACACAGAAAGCAACCACCTCTACACTTGCTCAAGAAGAAGATTACCTTTGTTTTCATGCTCTTCATTTCCCCCACCGCTATTGTGCTTTTTAGCAAAATACAAGCCTAAAATGACCCTGTGCTTGCCAATTGGTGGCCCGCCATGAGAGCCAATTTAAGCAGTTAGCAAAATCCCCCATCTGGTATCTGGACTTCCAATGTATGTCCTGCACATTAGCACAGCTGAGCTTCCAGCTGAGACCCTCTGCATTTCCACCAGGTGAGCCAAAATACTAAGCCAGGAGGTGCTTTACTGAACCTGTCTCAGCTGGAAGTTGGTCTCTGCAATATTTTTCAGTGTTATTAAATTAGTTCATTCCATTCACAGATTCAGATGCTATTTTAGAACAGTTTTACTCTTTTCCCCAGGCAACCTGTTTTTTTATTACAAGCTATTTTTGTCTGAGTCTTGTTCTGCAAATTTCTTGGAAGAAAGAAAAATGGTCTCTGAGCTTAAGGTGTGCTCAGTGCCTGCTGCTCACTGATTTATCATATGAATTTGGCATGATGCCTTTTTTCTTTTGCTCAACTGTTATGTTGCTCCCTGAAAGCTTTGTTAAAAAGACCAATACCCAGGAAACACAGTACCTGTGATTTTTATGGAATACATTGTGTAGTTAAAGATTTTTGAAGTATGCTGTTTTTTTCAGAAATTATCTTGTTATTGGCTCTCATGTATTTTCCCTGACTGAAGAGAGGTGGTAATAATATCCATCATGAACGTAGCTGAAATGTCTCTTTGGGTCCTACCACCATATCCAGTCTCATCTCTTTATTTTCAATGCAGTCTATGGCTAGAAGCTTGTGTTATTTGTAGGCCTAATTCCTCCCACCTTTGGACACATAAAAGTATCTTCAGAGTCTAACTTAAAAAAAAGCATTGTCAATTGGAAAGAATAAGCACCTTCATTTAAGTTTGGGCTTTCTTTGTTAGCATCTGTCAAAAGTTTTTGAAACCACTGCCTATTTTGAGACAAGCAAAGGGACAGTAGCATTGTCAGAGAGATCTCAAGTGATTGTGTAGGGGAAAGGAGCTTATTAAGACAATTACCAAGGGTAAACAGAGGGAGTTCAGCCCTGATGGTTATATTCGGTTTGCCTAGCAGCCAAAAGGCTGCCAGCTGTTCATGCATGTGGCCAATCACATCCTGGCCAGGGGCACAGCCTCTGCCTGATCAGCAAGAAAAGCACATTTGGTAGGAGACAACCTCTGTGTAGGTGCAAGATATGTAGGTTCAATGTTAAAGGTACTTTGAGCAGACAAATTTGGTATGGATCAGAGCTGGTCATACAGAGGAATATCGGGGTCAGTGAAGAAAGCTATTGCATGGTTAATTCCTCTTAAAAATAAGAAAAGCTGCTTTACTATGAGGGTGGACACAGGTTGGCCAGAGAGATTGTGGAGTCTCTGCCCCTGGAGGTATTCAAACCCTAACTGGCCATGACCCTGAGCAACCTTTTCCACCTGACTCTGCTTGGTCAAGGTGGGTCAGGCTGGAGACATCCAGAAGTCCTTCCAATCTCTGCAGTTCTGTGACTTGGTGAAGTGTAAAGCACATGGAAGTGATGAGGACAACTGATTAAGTCGGGATGCCAGAAATGTGGAACATGCTTAAGGGTGTTGTTGAAGGCCACAAGGGACATGGAATGTGGGTGAGGAAATGAGGCTGCTGTCAGGGGGTTGTTAGGGCACTGTGCGGCTGTAAGGAGGATGATAAGAGTCCCTGTAAGACCATGGGCTTAGCAGTGTGGATGGAACTTGAAGTACTGAAAAGGGTACGTAACAGATGATGGAGAGGGGATTCACAATAACCAGATGGAAATATTACCAGAGAAGATGAGGAATATAGAGAATCTCTAGGAAACGCATCTTGTTTAGTTCCATGGTCCTGTGAGGCTTCCTCTATTTCAGCATGTTTTCAGTTCCTCAAATGTTTTCTACACCTTTATTCAGAATCTTCACTGCTGGTTTGATTTTATTCCCCAGTTGTTGTTATTGGGGTTTGGGGGCTTTTTCCCCCCTTAATTTTTGTTTTAATGTCATACATCTCAGTGAGACAATTTCCCACTTTCTTGAGTTAATTGTAGGCAAGAGGTGGAACCTGCTTACCATATGTTACTCTTTAATGAATTCTTTCTGTCTGCATGCTACTTTTTGATACAAATTACTTAATTTGGCTCTTTTATTGTAGTTACAGAGCGCTAGTGCACTTTCAGCATGTCATAGGAGTCATTTCTATCAGAAGAGTTTAGCTTTGATCATGCTTTTCTTGTTATCCTTGTTGATTACCACTGTTTGCATATTACTTGATTCCCCGGGTTTGTGATCTGCTGTTTGGTATGGTTCCATCCTCTCTTGTCTCTCCAGGTTCCTTGTTTGCTTTGCTTTCCTGCTTTGCTCTGCTTTGGTGTAAGAGATATTTCGAAACTCATTAATTTCAAAGACAAAAGTTTGTTTTACACATTTGCCTTTTTAACTTTTGGCAGTTTTAGTTTATTTCATTACAAATGAGTCTTTGATATTCATCAGAGATCCTGTGGTGAATTGTTTGCTATTAAATTCCTGGTTGAAATAGGAAGTAAGGTAAAATGACACTGCTTCAAAGAATCAGTGCTGAGAAAATGAGTAAAGTAGTAACTTCAGTATCAAGGTTTTGTCATGGCCAGGTGTTTCCCCATTAATTTTCTGTACAGATGTCATATTTCCATCTGCATGGAAATTTGCAGTTAGCTTCCAAACTCATACAGTGAGAAGTGCCTAGTTTTTGTGGTGTTTGGGACAGTGAAGGTAATTTCAACTATTTGCCTGTGTCTCCTCTGTAGAGCCATACATTCACCACTCTGTTTTGTAATTTCCAGGATGCTCCTCATTATGTTAACTGCCTATGAACCTGCTCATTGGGTAAATGAGGTATTGATAAATGGGAACTAAAGCTATTTGCAATTATGAATGATAGTGCAAGTTTCTTGTCTGTGCCTGTCATCATCTTCTAGTGTTCTCCTTATTGTTCTCCATATTATCAAGTGTTTGAAATTTTTTTTAACATGCTAAAGGTTTTATATCAGTAGTTGGTTATTATTAATTGAGATGTGGTCATAAAATTGAAACAAATTATCAAAATAATTCACTGGTTTGCAAGAAACGTTTACTATATGAGAATACTCTCCGCATAATGAATATAATTCCTCTTCTGAGGAGTTTACTGAGGTACATTTTGAATTTGCAAATATCAAACATGCTAACATAAGCCTACATCTTTTTGATGAGAATTAAATGCACAGATTTCTTTGAGAAGTAGGGTCTTTATCTTCTCTTTCGGAGAACAGATTTTTAACAAGTAGATCCCTGGAGGAAGTGAAATATCTTGGAGGAATCATGAGAAAATGGGGAAAAAAAGAAACATGGGGGAAGAAAAGAAATGAGAGGAAAAAAAGATAAAAAGGAATTCGTGTTGGGCATAAGGAAGATTAAGGATGGCATTCTGACGGGGGGCTTCAATTTGCAATGCAAAGTCTGTATTCCAAAGAAAACATATTAGGCTTATCCCCAGACTGAACCAGATTGAAAAATTGTGTTTTCCGGTCCTGAACGTTTCCCATAATGTAGTATTGTGCAACTGAAACTGCCGCAGTCTCCAGTTTATCATCCCAGGTTTTTTTGTGAAAAGTGCAGCATCAGCCCTTTGCAAGATAGGGTCATGAGATAGGAAAATTGTTGCTTCATTTCAACAATTTTACTAGTTTTCTTTATGTAATCTAATAGTGTGTTATAGCCATAGCCTTCTCTGCCAAGTAAGCACAAAAGGTTGCCCTTTGCCTACTTTCGGTATTTTTCTGTACCTGGCAAGCAAGAAAAATCCATGAATTTTACTAGTTCTTAATAAATACTCAACAGTGATATGAAGCAGCAGGGGAGATGCAAGAGGAATAATAATTCTATTAAATGAAAAGGAGTCTGATCAAGCCAGTTCATTTATGTTCAGGCAGGAGAAGAAATATGTCTGCATATGATAAAAATAAACTGATGAAATTTCTAATATTAATAGAATATTGCTTAAAAATTATTTCAATGTGAATAATGAATTGCCTTTAATCTTCCCATCTGAGCCAGGCTTACCTTCAAGTCTGCACTCTTACCCCATTTCTTTTGTGGGAACTCCTCCCAGTTTCTGCATGAGGGAGAAGGCAGGGCATTAGCCCCCCTTTCCTTGGGGCTGGAAAGGCATCAATACAAATTACTTACTCCCCAGTCTAATCCATTATATTTCTGGAGGTGTAGTAGGGAAGCATTTCTAATCAGAATGTTGCCTTAAGGGAGAGGCCCATGCTGCTAGCATGACTCTGAAAAGTCCCAAGGGCCAAACAGCAAAAAACTGCTCTCAGGATATTGCTTACCTGAGGAGCACTGCACAGCTGCATCAAAGATCCACTAGACACAGTGAAAATATTTACATTTCATGCAAAGTTTAACAATAAAGAATAATGTCCCACTCCCTGCCAAGCAGAACCAGACATCAGTTGTTTCAGTACCAGCATCACTGCTGGGTCATTTTTGGGAAACCAGAAGAATATACTTGACTACAGTGTGGTCTAATATAGCTCTTGCTAGTGGTGCAGTGCTGCAGCAAACCTGAAAGAGCTTGGCTATTCTGGATTCACAGCTCACATCGTAGTTATTCACCTCTCATTGCCACTATTTCAGATTCTGAGGGTTGGATAATACTTAACTGAGTCTGAAGCTAGCATAAAAATTTGTCACTTTGTACTAAGTTTTCCTCAAAAATGTCCATCTGCTGTTCCACTCATCAATGCACAGTTGTTATTCCAGCAGGAAAAAAAGGCTACTTATAGACACTGGGCCACACTTCAGCTCCAGTTTTGTCATTTGGCTTTGTCTGAAACACATTTCAGTGCTGACTGAAAGGTGGATGCTCAGAATGGAGTAGCTGCTTTCTGACCTGGCACCAGCTGGCCTGGCCACACTGCTTCCCTCTTCACCACACCCAGTTCATGCCTGTCCAGCACTGATGGCTGCGCACACCCATGTCACCAACTTTCCTTTGTCTTTTGCATGCTAACAGCCTGAACACACAAAACCCGGTCTTCTGGAGCCTCATTTGATATATTCAGAGTGTTTAATCCTTGTTATAACATTTTTCATAGTGTGTACATGTTGGATTGTAGATGAGACTAAGAACATGAAACAACTGTCATTATCACAGCTCCCAGTTAAACCCATGTACTGTCAGCTTGATGATCAGAGCTGTTATTTCCTCACCAATGTATAACACAGCCGGGATGGGTTGGAGGCAAATGTGCATAGGGGAGTAGTCATTACCACAGGGATAGAAAAAAAAAGGAACAAGTTGGACACAGGAATGGAGGAGGAAGAACAGAAGATTGTAGGGCTGTAGTTTGGTTTGGTGCAGCTTATAAGGCATTTGGTACCTGCAGGGTGTCACAGCTAAACCTTCCTTTTGCACAATGCACCTGTGGGTAGTGGAAGAGCACTCCTACTCTCAGATTAACCTAGTCCATGGATTTCACCTTCCAGCCTCCATCTTTCTAAAAATTCTTCAATGACTCAAAAGAAATCTGGGCAATGTTTTCTGATGATTTTGTCATGGTTCATAAAATAAAAATATTTTTTGACTTCCAGAAAATTGTACCAATGCCTCTGGTGAAGCATCTGTTCTAAACAGGGACTTTCCTCTGCAGCTGCCTACTCAAGCAAAACTGCACTGTCCTCACAGGGGAGATATTGATACACCCAGATAAGGCACATGCAAAGGGAGTCCACTACAAATTGAGGTAGTATGTTAAATTGGTCTTTTGGCATCAGGCTTATAGGCTCCTGAGGAGTGATGTCAATGACGTTTCCCTGCACTGTAGCAGCCACTGTGGAATCCGCTTTCCATATCCTAGTGCCTCACTTCAGCTTCCTTAGTGTCACATCACTACTGATCTCTTGGAGGAACAAAAAGATGAGAATTACTCACTTTTCTGTTAAATTTCCCTAAGACTGCAAGAGTAATATCTGTGATAAAACCTGAAAATTGTGTATTCATACACATTTTGTTCAGGACCTATCACTGGTTATGTTTTGATGTTTACATCCCTCCTCTAATTTCACTTTTTTAATTGTTTCACCTTCTGTCATCAGTCTCTCATGGATCATCATTTGCACATTCCCCTGCAAACAGCTCACTAAATGGAGGGATGTGGGTCCAGCACCCTGCTGGGCTCTTTCAGTGCCAATGCCTGAAATTGCCAGGGTTGGGCTCCTGGGAGGCTGTGCAACTACCTGCCTGCTCTGTCTTCAAGTGGGCAGGAGTTACATCAAACAGGCAGAAGATCCCCCTGGACTGTGCTTGCCAGCTGTCCAAAACTGCTTCCAGTTGGGATGTGATGCTAACTCACAGAGCACAGTAAGGTGTGGGAATAGATGCAGGTGACCCATCGCAAGGGCAATTCACTCTTTCATTCAGAGATGAAGAAGACAAAATGCAGAACACAGCATGCTGTCTATATTCACTCGTAGAATGTATAATTTGTCAAAATAATGTTCTTTTAATACCCAATTAGACTTTCTTACCAGCCTGAGGCACTAGTACTTCTTAGGGTTAATCAAGACCCCTGTTGTCAAGGTAAGTTCTCCTGTACAGCAGCCACATTCTCCCACTTCAATGAGGTAGGGAAAAACAGCCTGATTTTGAGTCAGTTATTTTTACAGGCCATCTACTATCTGTAGATATCTATATTTTCTACCTTCTAGAAGAAATTTGTGAAATACTTAGTATGTTATGCTATGATTTTAGAAATTATTCAAACACTCTATGGAAAAGCTTTACAGAAAAACCTGTGTCAGTAGCTAAATAAATAATGTGTAGGAAACAGATACAAATTTGGATTGTAGTGAGGAAGGAAAAGTTGGAAAAGAGGGTGAAGCAATGCAGCACCCCTTTAGTTCAATCTTCTGCAGTCAAACAAAAGCAGTTTTTAGATCCACGTTCAGTAATTTAAATCTGCTGACCTTTAATTCTCACTTAAAATCTATAAAACAATGTGAAATCCATATTTCAGGTAAATATGTGACCTTGTTCCAGAAGAAACTTGGTAAGCTAGAGACTGAGGGGGTGTGGCGAGGGATAGTCTCTTAAATAAAGCTATGGAATGAGGGGCATTCCCTTTAATACAAGTATTTCACCTCTTGGTATTTACTGTGCAGGTTGTGGCTGTGAAATCTTTCCCTTTGTGCATGGACATTTTTCACAGTTCCCATTTTCATTTTTTCTGTATGCTCTTATTAAAATTCACATCACGCCATAGTTCAGTTCTATTGAAAAAAAAATCCCACTGTATTCTTTCTCTGATACATTCCTGTGCGCAGTTTTGGTAGCACTTACCTCCATTGATATTGTTAAAGTTTCATAGCAAGCCTTCACACTGTTCTGCTTTTGTGTAATCTTTATAGTAATAGGGCTAATTCAATAATATTCACACTGCCAAGTGAAGAAGCCCATAATGTAAAACTCAATTACCTTTTCCATTCCTTTTCTGAGTTGCTCTTCTGCTGTGCTTAGTCTTTTATCTTCTTCACTGTAAACAGGTAGCTTATTTAAATTTAATGGACACCACTGCCTTTCTCATTTCTTTTTTTTCCTTTGAACCTTCTAGACACTCTCATGAGATGCTCATTCACCTTTGTGTAATACCATAGTAATAGTAATACAGGAAAAAAAATGTAATGATTGCATAAAAGCTACAGTAAACGCCTAATGAACACTTTGTTTATGAAGAATTTTGCTTGGATTCCTAACTGCACTTTGGTAAATTATGCAAATTAAATATTCATTACATTGTACTTCATTAGTTCACATTTAGAACGTTTTTTTTTCTTTATAGTAGCCTGAGGTAAAGGTTTATTTTAATATGGTTTATTCTGTTATTTTTTTCAGAAAATCTTTAGTTAAAATATTAAAGGAAAGTTGTATTTATTCCACAACAGCCCAGAATATCCATATATTCCTGAGACTGAGTATATTCTCCCACAAGAATATTCATGTTCACAAATTGTTCCGAGTTCTTATTTCAATAACCAAAGTAACTAAATATTTAAACTTATTTTTGCAGTAAGTTTGCTTACTGGTCATATCCCCACTCAGAAACAATTACAATTCCATTAGCATGAGCAATATCTGACAAATGGGGAAGCACAAAGCATGTGTTCTGCACTGTTGCCTTGCATTGCTCACAGTCAGCGCCGGCTGTGACCCTTCAAGTAGGTTTATTTGGTGCAGGAGGCAGGTGCTGCTCACCAGCCTTGAGAAAGTGGAAGGAGCTACAAGGAAGGTGGAAGCTGGGGGTCCAGAAGTGTTGTGATATGTTTTTATGTTAAATGGGCTGTATTTTGTCCACTATGCTAATAATTTAGTCCTAAGTTCTACCCTGGCCTTCCCCTGTACTGTTAGTACTGCCTAGCTTGCATTCACCTATTCAGCTGTCAAGCCTTTCCTAACCCTGCTTTTTCTTCCAGACTGTTCCCTATCAATCTCCCAATCTTCGATGCCTTATTAGTTGTTTAGATTGTTCCCCTCCCTCTATGTTTCTTTATTGGTTTCAGTATTGTAATTCCCGCCTTGTTCCCCTCTCCCTATTGGATCCTTACCCTGAACCCTGCCCCCAAAGCAGTCACTTAAAACCCACTGCCCTGTCCTGAGGGAGGGATTTTTGCTTTCACTCTTCTTTTAGAGATTTTTAGGTCCTATTCTCTGCTCTGTCTTCGAGTTAAGTGATAAGGGAATCTTGGAGCTGCAAGCGAGGCCCATCCCACATTCTTTATGCTGATCTGCCAGTGACCACCTGGGACACACGGGGCCCCGGGGCAACGTGTCACACCCCCATAAAGAGCAGTAATGTCAAAGAGTGCCGTGACACAGTAGCTCTGGTTGCCCCCTGAAGGAAGGCAGCCATGGGATTGTGCCTGCCCACAAGACCCTAGCCAACATACAGAATTTGTTCTTGCTGCTATTTGAAATGTTGGAAGGATGATAACGGAATGAAATCTCTTGAAAGGTTTAGTGCTTCTGATTTGCTTTCCTCAATATTCCTTCATCCTGAGATGTGGTATCTGGGGATATAGTCCATATCCAGAAAGTCTTCTCACAAGGTGTGCAATGCTTTAAAGCGGAAAAGCATTTTCTGATTGTTTATGGGCAGTAAGCCATGTCAAACTTTGTTGTTCAGACTTGAAACTAGGAAGGCTGGCAATTCCAGCTGAATTTCAGATGCACTGCAGGGAGGGGATTCATTAAAATAAAATCTTAAAAGAGCTTAGGTTTAGCTAGTTGGTTTTCATTGAGCACACGGTGGATAGTTGTAAACAAGCCATCCCTGATGTGGTGATTAGTAACAGCACAGAGAGAAACAATTTCCTTTGTAAGTCAGCTGTCATACTCCTTGCCAAAAGAAATATTCTTTTAATTCTCTTTCCAAGTAGTCCTGGGCAATAGGATGTGTGTGCATGGGTGATGGGATGAGATGAGTGTGTTGGCCTATCTATACTCAATCAGTTAAGGCTGCAGAATGCTGAGCTGCATGTTGGATGCTCAAGACCCTATGTTGGGTCAAGTGGAAAGCCAAGCCATTGGTGGTTTGGAGAGAATATGAATCCAGGCTTGCAAACCGTGCTAAATGTGATTTCACTGAGGTTACACATTTACCATGGACAAACATGAAGAATTAGTGTCTTGTGATTGCCTTCTCCATCAATAACAATTTTTGTCTGTTCTGCCAAAATGCTGTGTGGAAATAAAGTGTGATGCTTTTAGTCGTTGCTATAAGATGCAGCAATAACAGAGTAAACCTGTGTTTAAATGAGATTGTTACTGCTTGAGGTCCTCAGTCTTCCCCAGCCAGCAGGCACTGTGCACATTTTGGCAAGCCAGCTATTCTTGTTATGCCTCTGGCAGTGCAAGTGAGAAACTGGGGAGAGAATAGGACATTGCTGAAAAGAAACAGTTGCATCTGTACTGGGTTAATAAATCAGAAACAGGCAAACATTAAATCTGAAGTGTCCAGCTCTCTGTGTGCCTGCATTTCGCTGCATACTAATTTTCTCATTTTTTGCGAGAACTGCATCAAACACAGATCAAGTTCTACCTCAGAGGCTGCATGAAAATCAAGTCACATGTAGATTTGGATTTATTTGCTGGGAGCAGGCATCTCCAGACTGTGTTTAGAGCTTCTAGGAGCTGCAATGGAAGAGGTACAAAATAAGGTAAGATGCCTTATTACCAGTCCCTTTCTTCACAAGTAGTTGTTTTAACAGCAGTAAATAGGCATAATTTGAAAAGTTTAAGGCAATAGCCAAGAATGGATCGGAAAAGCTGCATGCTTGGTCTTTCCATGTTTTATTAAGCATGGTACACCTGATAGTTTTTTCCAGTATAGCTGGACAGATTGCTATGTTAGAAGCCAGCCCATTAGAGCTATGCAGCCCAAAGTCTCTTTAGATTCTTGCAAAAAGGCTTCTTTTAAAAGATGTGCTGCTGTGTTGTTGGCATCCTGTCACATTGTACACACACATGCAGATCTGAAGCCTAGGCAGGGAGCTCCCTCACCAGTCAGAGGATTCAGTTCCTCCTTCCTTGTGTCCTCTGCTTTAATGGACTGTAGCACTGGTTTGTTACTGATTGCCTTTCCCTAGACTTTTCACCCTTAGACTTAGAACCAATGTCTATTTTCTTATTCACCAACTAACTTGAGTGCAGCTCTTTCCAAAATATGTCTATATCAGTCCCCAGTTAAGAGCTGTCTATCAGTTCTCATTTGCACACATCTGTGTGTGTTTATTGGGGTGAAGGCTCTGGCACATATTATCCTCTGATCTGTGTCCAAGTTTGCATCTCAACAGACCTATGTTGTTTGTTTTGATTCAGCAGTTGTGGATTAATGTCCAGGGATGCAGTGCAGTACCTGAGGGATTCTGGGCCCTTCAGTGGAATCAATAAGGCTGACCATAAGTTAAGTTTTCTTGAATTACAGTTTTCTACTTCAGGAAGGTATGACAAAAGCAGCACAGGCTCACATATACATACCAGGGTTTTAAAAGACACTTCTTAACTGAGCTCTTCTAGTGACTGGAGAGCGATGCTTCTCTCTTGCTTGAGCCACCCCTTCCTCCCAAGGTTTCTCATATAATCAGTCCTGAGGAGTCCTGGCCAAGCTCTCTTGAGGGTGTTTGAGGAGGGCATTCACCTGAAGTGTCTCACTTTACATCCACTGGTGCCACAGGACTCATCGACATCTTGGTATGTTGAACACAGCCAAATTTCCCCAACAAAGTGGTGATTAGTTATGAACTTTGTCTAAATAAAAGTGAGCAAACACCAATTATGGAGATGGCTTCTCTAGTGGAAGTAAGCAGATTGTACATTTAATGCAAGAAACACACAGAAATACACTTCTAAACATAGTGAGTGAATTAACATGGTCCCAATCTATAAATAAAAACATCTGATAACACAAACATTAACATACAAAATTAATATCTTCTGCAAGGCACTTACACAGCTTGAAGCACGACTCAGGATACTTAACAAATCCCCTCGTGTATATTATCCAACAAGAAGACCTGTGTCTTCAAATATTTTTATTGTTAGTTGAGATTGCTTACAGTCTATAATACCAGCTGTATTCAAGAGCTCAATTGATTTCTATCTGAGAGCTAAGTGATTTCTATTGCATTGTCTCCAAGTAAAACAAAATCTTAAAAAAAATTAATACTGCACTTACATCTAATCTAAATCATGCAGAGCCATATGAATTCTGTGCTTAGTTCACTATGCTTTTAACATGTTCGAAATTATGTAGCTAGGATGGATCTTATACTTCATGACTGTTCAGGGAAGATGGGAATAACGGCACAGCACTATTGAGCTGGAGGGATTTCACCATATTTGTTCTTAAGTGTCTTTACATCACTAATCATCAAATAAGCAAACAAACAAATACATAAATATTATCAGTAATGCAGAGCCATTTCAGAAATAGCATAAAAAAATGAGATGGTTTAGAGCCATGGTGGTAGAGACATCAAATGCAGACAATATTCAACATTAATTCAATGTCCATTTTGATTCACTGCAGTCAGGCAGGAAATGAGCTTTGAGTGACAACTTTATTTACTAAGTCATAGGCTGCTAAATATTTGCAACATCCATGCAAAACAGTGAAGCTTTTCATTAACAAGGCTTGATAAGATACAGTGAAAATATGAGTAATTTTCATTAGCTATTTTTCAATAAAGGGCATGGAAAATAAATTATATTAAAACCCTACTCTGCATAATTCTGTCTTTGTGTTTGCAGAAGAAACTTTATCACAATACCTTTTAATAATATGGAACACCTATTGCAGAATTTGTTGTTTTGTCCATTTGTTTCCGGAAATGCTAACAGTTCTCTTCATTTTGCCTTCAGCCAAAGCTCCCATTTGTGATTTAGAGCAGTAGCTTCCCCAGTACTCTTATATCAGTGGTGCCTACGAAATACATGGCAGTTTAACTGCTGTGGACACTACTTTAACCAAAGGTGCATTTTCAGATGCAGACACTCAGCTGTTTTCAGAAATGCTGGTATGTGTGCAGTGGTGTGCGTGCCCTGCAAGGACATTCATATTGTACCTAATGCTGAATTAAAACCAGCAGAAAGAGTCAGAGATAAAAAGGGTGAGGAGAGCACAGCCCCAGGGCACCATAATGAATATCACTCTTGTGGAAGATGTCATTATTGCTGGCATTTGAGATTGAAAATAGGAAAAGTTATTATAAACCTCTCATAATTATAGTAATAACAATGCTTTAGAATAATTTTTAAATTAACCTTATTAGTAAATTCCTTTAGGTTTAGTCTTTCCCTGGTTCCCAGCAGAGGAATTCTTTAGAGGGCTAACACCAGCTATGTGTTTCCTCCTCTCCTGACAGCTTCCCTTGAACTCTACACAGAAATCAGTTTACCTCCTCAATATTCATACAGGTGGCAGCTTCTACATAGAAATATTCCTTTAAACAGGAGCAGATTAAAGGTCTGGCAAACTGTTTTCAGAAAAGAAAGCTGTGAGTTCCAAAGTGCTGAAAACCAGAGCCAACTACAAAGGAAAAAAAAAACAAACCTATTTTCTTTTTCCAATGTAAAAGCAGACCTATCCTGGTGCAAGATTTTTCTAAATGACATGGGGCTAAAGAAAGACACTGTAGTTAAGTATAGAAGAATAATAATTTTCTTTGGCTTTATGAAGTAGCACACAAATATCTGTGAGTAATGCCACAGTGAGCAGGATACTTTATAAAACCCAAACAACTGTCACACATAGGTTATAAGGTCATTTCTCACACATGAGATAAGCTGGAAATCCATCCCATGGATGGAATCTGAGAAAATGTTATGAAGTTTCAAAATAAAAAATGAGTTTCACATGTTATTTTATTTCTCAAGGGCATTTTGCTAAACATATGCATACACTCTCACAGCTTACCCACAAAAGAAAGAAATCAGTATCACAGTTATTTCAAAGATGAAGTGCTCTTTAATTGCATGGTATATTATTTTTGATTATATATACAATGAAAATGCACAATTATACAGTGATGCAGATCATGGTGTTATTCACTGCTTTTTCCTGATTGTACTCAAGATACTGTTGGTATTATTTATTTATTTATTATTGCCTCATGGAGGATAAAACTGAAACATGGAGTTCATGGTCAAAGGCCATAACAAGCTATCTCTTGTTTCCTAAATGAAGCATCCAAATCCAAGCCCAGTGCAGTAAGTGTGTAGCTGGGCTTCAAGTAAAATGTTCTGCAGCTCAGCATGTAACTGCTGCCCTCTTTGCATTTTGAACTCATCAGAGGCTGTAGATGTTCAGCATCTCTGAAAACCAGAATTTCCTGATTCACCCTTTAGGGTGAATAGGCAACCAAATTCAAGCCTCTTGTTCTAAATTAAGTTCTTAAAAATTTCTGAGGGAATGACTGAACAAGTCCGGAGCAGCAAACCTGCTGCTTTAGCCACTGACCAATGGCATGCAGGAGAACCTATGAGGCAAGGGTCCCTTGGTATGAGTTTTCCCAGGGCCTGCCCTCACTTCCAGAGGCCTACATCGTGATGGCACTGCCCTGCTGGTAGCTGCCACCATCCAGCTGAACATAAGAAGTCAAGTTTTCACCAAAAACCTTGGCGTCCTATTTACACTTGACTCCCGCGCCAAGTCTGACCTCTATTCATGATAACGAAAAATATAGCCTGGGGACTGAATATCTTGGATTCCACCTTCCACCACATGCTCATCCGTGGCAACTGGGGTCATGCAGAGTGCTGCCACTAGCAATCCTCATATTTCAGTAGCTCCTCTGCAAAAGAAGCCCCCATGCATCTAGAGGCAACCTAAACTCAGATATCTTTCCAGCACATGGGATGTGTGACATTTCCGTCCTCTGAGATGGGGAGGGGGAGTTGGCAGAGATCTCCATTCCACTTATCTTTCCGTCTTTTGCAGTTGAAAGAAGACAGATACTTGTGCATCTTATTAAATTGCACCAAAGGTGCTCAATAACACACCTTTGGTTGATCTAAAAAGAAATAAAACTTGCTCTGAGGAGGCTATGAGAACTCCAGACAAGTATAGATCTGAGCCTGAATAGTATTTGGCTTCAAGTTTTGCAGCACAGATTTGAATCTTCTCAGAGGTGAGAGAGGGAAACCCCCTTAACACAGGGCACTTGCTTGGCAGCCAGAGCAGCCAGGCTGCCCCTGGTGCAGCTCTGCTGGTCTCTCCTCCCTGTGTTCCACACGGAGGGTCACTGCAAGCCCTGCTGCCATAGCACCCCTTGCTGTAGTGTCGTCCTGACTTGCAGTGCAGAATTCAATAAAGCAAAATGTCCTGTCAGAGAAAGACGGATGGGCAGGGCAGACACCCTAAAAATGGTAACTGAGTGAGGGAGAGAGGGGCCCTCAGCTCCCCTGCCCATAAGCTCTGGGTCATGCAGCTGCAAGTAGAAGACAGAAGTCCATGGGAATGCAGATTTCCTTGTAGGATGCGGAAGTACAATGTGACACAACTTACCAAGCATTCTGTCAGTGTGCTACGTGTATCTTTAGGTGTGCAAGCAATAGAAGGAGAGGGGGGCAAAAAGGGGTTTAAACCATGAAGGGACAGAGACCTATCTCTGCAATTCCTTTGGCCCCACACTATAGTTTGGCTCTTGTGGGCTGCTTACCAGCTAAGCGGGAGTTCCCAGACCAACTACAACAATTTGTGGGTTCCTCAATCTCCAGGCTGCACGTGGTTTAAGGCTTGGAATAACGGAGCGAGCTCTGGCGTGGGTTTGGGAAGGTGTTCGTTCCATTGGTGTCCACATGGCAGAACAGCTTTGGGCCCTTGTCCTCTCTTTTTCCAGGGCACAGCCTGGGAGGGGCAAACTCTGGGACGATGAGGGAAGGAAGGAGGTGGTTTAGAACAGGGTGATACCATGTGATTTTGGAAATAAGGGAGGTGTTTCGGAAGGGGCTCAAAGGAACATACCAATCCAGACAAATAAACAAAATACATATACAACTTTGAAAACCTCAATCATGCACTGCAACACCACACCTTGCCACAGCTCCTCTGGGCGCCACACCATTGAAACCTGTAAAACACTAGAGTGGAAATCAGAGCATGAGTAATAGGACTTTTTCAGCACTATACCATTTCAGACACCCACATAAAATGCATATCATGAATGATTGCCAGGATCAGTGAATAGATCTTGCCATGGTCTCTGTGACCAACAGGGCAGAGCAGGAACTTCCTGTGCCCTTGGGCACACCCATTTTGATTAAACATCTGAGAAATTTCCCAAAAGACTATTACACTCAATCAATATGACATTGCTTCAACTAATGAAATTCTTTTAACATCCAACAACCTTTGAATTGTGGATTAGAGAGGGCAGGTTGGTTCAGATACTGAACTACATTTTAAATTACATAATTATCTAGTAATATCACTGTATATATTAGAAGACCTATTTTCAATGGAAAACCCCAATGTTCTTGAAATCCTGTTTTAAAAACTGTAAGAACTGATTATTTTAGTATTTTGAAATATTTTGAAAGCTTGAACAAGGTTTCAGGCTTTTTAATGTCATTCAAAGTAAATTGCATATTCTTTAACATAGGAAAATAAATGGGTACACCATGTAATTATTACTAAAATCTAAAACTCTTGAGGATAAGGCAGGCAAAAGCGTAACTGCGTAACTCCTTACGTGACTGTATTTATTGCTGGATTGTGGACATTTTATTGTTAAAAAAATATTTTTCTATCATGTGGAACATGTATATTTCATTATATAAAACAGTTTTCTAAAGGAAATTTTATGAAGGTAAATAAGTAATAAATTATCCAGTCTTGATTTTGCTTGTTTAGATTGCCATAAAGGTTACCTTGGGTTTTGTTACTGCATTAACTGTTCATATATTTAATTTTTTACTTTATTTTTCTTTTGTGGCAAATAAAACATTGTGGTTTACTGGAATGTGGTAGATACTATACTGATAAGACACTGGCAAATGTTTTCACAAAAAGCCTCATGCAAAATTCTAGCATGTATAATTCTTTTAATATTATGGCCTATCACAGTTACATTTACAAATGCATTTTAGTCCAAGTCTCCCACAACTAGTCTTATATTTCAAATTAGTAGGTTATGTCATTGAATGAGGTACTGCTTTTCTGTGAAACTGAAAAATGTCGGCCTAACTTTTTTGGACTAAAATCTTAAAAGGTCTCAGGATTATGGGATTAGGTTTGGGCTAGGTTTTTGTTTGTGCGTTTGGGAGTGGAGTGTTCTAAAAAAAAGAAAACAAACAGAGACAAGACAATGAAGCTGAGCTCAGTTTTTGCAGGTGCAGTGATTATGGACATAAAAGGCCATTTCTCATCCCGTTTTATTACAGAATCACAGAATGGATAAGATTGGAAGGCCCCACAATGGATCATCTGATCCAACCTCTCTGCTCAAGCAGGGTTATCTCCGAGCACATGGCACAGGGTTGTGTCCAGGCAGTTCTTGAATATCTCCAGCAAGGGAGACTCCACAACCTCTCTGGGCAATCTGTTCCAGTGCACAGTAAAGAAGTTCTTCTTCACATTTAGATGGAACTTCCTGTGCATCAATTTCTGCCTGTTGCCTAATAATCTAATAAAACTGCCACAGGCAAAAAAAAAAAAAAAAAAAAAAAAGGTTTATCATAAAATTATTATGTGTGCATTTAAACTTAAATAATTTTTAGGATGAGATGAGATTGAGAGATGAGATTGAGAGATGAGATGAGATGAGATGAGATGAGATGAGATGAGATGAGATGAGATGAGATGAGATGAGATGAGATGAGATGAGATGAGATGAGATGAGATGAGATGAGACAGAAGAATATTTGGGGCTATGCCTTATTTTTCAGTGGTGTCCATTCAGAAGAACCATAGGGAAAAGGCTAGAAATTGAATGGCAGATCTGACAACTCTTTGGGGAAGTTCCCTGAAGAGGTGAAGGAAAAGGAAGAGGAAAACTCTTAAATGTTCAAATCAAAGGGATTTTTCTGCTTGAAAAAAAAATCAATGTGAGTATACAGATTATTTTTATTAATTAAAATGGCTAAAATATTCAGTGCAAGCAGACTTGATTTGATTATCAGATCATTGAATTCAAGCCCTTTTGACCCTTACATTAAATGAACCACAAAGAAAAAGCAGTATCTTTTCCCTAATTACAGTTCCATCATAACTCGATCACAATTTTTTATAGAGCAGTGTCAGTTGTAACTTGCCACGCAAGTACAAATATTCCCTAAAAAAAAGAATGCAAGCCTGTATCAGGGAACTGTACAGATCACAGCTTGGCTGTCAGCCTAGACCTAATCTATAGATATATCCAATTCTTCTCATGGGGAAGTATTTTATGTCATGTCAAATTTTGTCTGGCGTTATAGAAGGATAAATGTATAATGCAGGAAGCACTGTACTTCAAATTTAATTTCTTTCATGGAGCTAGGTAAAAGACTACTTCACCAATAAACAGCACTTCCCAGCTGTCTTGGACCATATAAGACAACCTCATGGACTAGATTCTTGCTGGACTTTCAGTCAGAACAGTGTCTCTCCAAGTCCTTGAGGACTGCAGTAAGCATGTACCATGAATGTTTATTTTAACAATGAATATTCTAAAAATCTTGGGTTGAGGAAATAGAGGAATGAAGAACAAAACTGTCATCAGAACAATAAGGTGATGAAGACATAAAATAGATAAAAAAATGTATATGGGAAACAGGCAAGTTCTCATATTAAACTTCTTCAGAAAAGTTAATAGCAGGGCAATCTGTTCATCACACAAACACAGCTATGAAGCATTTGTAGAACACTCACCAGCTCAAATTTAAGGGATATCTCATCATTGGTTCAGCTCCATAACATGAAATTTGCTAGCCTTTTGAAGGACATCTCTTCAACAAATACATTCCCTGCTTTCCTCCATCCAAATTGCTTGTGTCCAAAGTCAAAAGTCACTTCATTGTGGACTGTGGCTGAGGGCTGTTTGAGAAATGTCTTCTTCAGGTTGGAGTTGACACAGCAGAAACACAAAGCCTCACAAGTCTCAGAGCTTTTGCAACTCTTTCTTTTAAAAAGCTGTATCACCTTAATTCTGAAAACTTCCCTTTCTTGCACATGTTCTCCTTCAAATACCTCTGATCAGTGCTTTTTCCTCCAACAACAGAGGCAGAAACTGTGAGGACTAGGAAAAGTGGGACTTTTAGGACTGGGATACTCAGCATGACCAAGGACATCGATTTCTCACTATTGACTGATGAAGAGGACTGTGGGCATGAACCGATATCCTTTAATGCAGGTGGTAAAAGGTATGAAGGAAACGGCACAAAAATATGAGGGAAAAACATCCTGGTTTTCTGAGTAAACAGTCTCCTGCTTAAAACAAGTTTTTCCTCATAATACTACAGTTTTCCCTTTTAAAACATATTCTTCAGTGACTCAGTTTCCCCAGATGTCACATCAAGAATTTCAGTTTGCATGGGAAACATGGCTGGTAAATACACCTGCAGGAAAAAGCATCCCTGGAGCACTAAATAGGTTATCAGTTATGCTTACTGTTAATATTGTTGTTATGCTTAATTCTCTCAACTGACCAGCTTCTATCAACTGACCAGATTTTTTTTTCAGTATAATGACTTAATTTATTTAATGTTTATAGTTCTAAGGCTTTTAGTGGAATAATTTCAAAATATGCTTTCAGGGTCACTTTGTCTCTATTAAGCTTTTAAAATAGATTAAGTCCAGGGTCTTTGCTTTCTGAGTACAAAAGCAGATTTTGCCTCTGAAGCCAAAAACAATTTAAAACATATGAAATGCTGTAAAATTAATCTGTCCAGAACCAAAAGAAAGACTGTATTTATAGCAGCTGATTTATTTGTTTGATATACAGTGTGTGCTCTGGTTTATAATTTTTAAGGTGTGTGAAAGGGTCACATTATATATTACAAAAATAGCAAGGCAATGATTTACAAGACTTCACATTGTGCCTATTGACCTTCTCAATAAGAAAGCTTGCTGATTGTAACGGTGCTGAAAAATTAAACCCATGGGAGTCAATTTAATATAGTATAAACTCTTTAACAACCAGCAAAATAGCCATATCAGCTGTTTCATCCTTAGATTATGTTCCAGTTGTAAAGTGCAGTTTTTAATAAAAAGTGCATGAGCTTTCTTTATTCTACAAAGCTTCTGTTTCCTCCTGCATGGAGGCAGCTGCTCCTTACTTTTCTTGTGGAAAAAATGGAAGTATTGTGTTATCACTGGTCCTCTCACTGGAAGAAGAAGGAAAACAGAGAAACTGCTTAACAGCAGTGCAAATCATTTTATCTGGTTCCGTTCTAAAAATTAATCTCTGAGCTCTGAAGAAAGGATGTACATCTGTTTCTCCTTTGTTGTGGACAAATACATTAGTCTGTCCACAAGAAAAACAATATTAGTCCATGTTTAGCTTGAAATAATCAATATCCAGACTTAACAATTGGGTAATGCTTCATGTTAACACACACACTGTGAAAATGAGCAGTTAAGGACAAGAAATCTCTTTTAATTATCAGAGCTGTGTTTTGTGGACATTCCAGAAATAATGGTATTTGAACACATCTATGGCATTGTCAGGTAAAGGAAAGACAAAAAACATTAAAACTGTGATGTTCCTCATGATTTACCTCATTTTTTGCAGAATTATCTGGCTGCCTTAGTAACTTGCACAAATGAAAGCTGTCAAGAAAAAGTCTTTTCTTATCTCTGGTTTATCATCCCTAGGATGTTCACCTCTTTTTGTGAAGAATCAAACAAAAATGAGTTTAGAGATACACAGAGATTCCCGAAGCTATGTGTTAACAGCCACTGTCCTCTAAAACAAAACAAAACTATCAGCAAAATAATGTAGCTAATATGTCAGGTATTCTGATTCTGTCTTACACCTTAGGAGGGGACTTCCAGAGTGAAAGTTAATGGTAGACACACAATATTGGAGATAGAGCTAGCACCTTTGGGCTGAAGGAAGTATGCTTTTTTGATTTTTTAAGAAAACACAGCCTTTTTCATAGCCGCTATTATGATTTTGTGAAATGTGGAAGCTCACTGACGGTCCATGCATTACAGTAGAATTTATTTTACTGACTAGGGTAGCAAATGGCAAGACAGTTGAGGGCAAGAAGACTGGTGTTTGTGCAGAAGCATATGACAGACATGAATAAGGCAATCTGCATCATGCACGCTGGTGGGAGTTCTTTTTCAATTTAACTCATCTATGTGGGAAGTTCATTATGATATTTCCTTTATAACTTATTTTTCTTACAGAGTAGCAGGATAAAACAGTTGATGGTGTAGCAGTAGACGTCTTTTTTACATCTTCTTGTGAAAGATTGGTAAACATTCTGCCTCTAATTCTCATTCCAGTTATATACTACATATGGAAAGAAGAGATCTCTTCAGAGTATGTTTTAAGTCATAGTTTGATGTGCTGTGTACTGTAGCAATATCCACACATACATTTTAAGTCCCACTCGATCTGTTGATTATAATGCCCTGGAGAGACAGAATGGATTAATATTTCAGCACTGTGCCTATTAATGGTTAACAATTTCATTGGAACATGATATTCCCATACTGATAGTAGATGAGCTGAAGTAGCAGGGTTGATTGTATTAGCTTGTCAAAAAAGATATAGGCATAGTTAGTGAAGCTTTGATAACAGTTAAAATTAAGGAAGTACCATAAAGTAATAGATGTCTCTGTGCTTTTCCTGATTCTAAGATATTTTTCAGATCTGAGAAAAACCTATAAATGACAGGTGAAGATGTCTGTTACAACCAGTCAGTGTTAGCAGCAGGAGAGGAGGTTGTACTATTGCTGGGACATGAGGAAAGGAAACAAAGATTTAAAAATTTCAGATTACTAAGTGTGTTTTTCTAAAACACTCGTTTGTCCTCCAAGGCTCCTGTTTTGCTTTGTTACAAAATCCCAAATGAAGCAAAACTAAGTTAAATGCTAGCAGGGTGAACAGTGGTTTCAGCACCAGCTTTGAAGAAATGTACATGACCATCTCAAAGAAAAGATGAGCGGAAGTAGATTCTCAAGTTCTTTACCACAATGTTAAATACTGTTTTAAGACATGGCTATCAAAGAAGCATTTTCCCTTCCCCTTCTTTGTTGTTTGCTCAGAATTTTCAAAGTGTTCAATGGGTATCTGAATCTTTAGAAAGACAAATCAACCACTATATCGGTAGCATTGTCTGGAGTCAAGGGGGCAATGAAAGAGATTGTATGTCTCCTTTGATTTGTAAGGGCTTTCTGAAGAGGTAGGTTTCTAACCTTCTGTAGCTGAGTTCCCTAGGTTGCGCACACCTGAATATAACTCCCCAAAACCTGTGAGAAAGGCATCCCCAAGCATTCAACCTGAACAGCTTAGGTCAAAAATTAAAGAGAAAAAACAGGGTAAAAGCAACTCCAGAAGATTTGTCTTAAAGGTCCTTGTATTGCTGACCATATGGCTGGTGGAGATAGAGGATTTCTAATCATTTATTGTCCTGGCACCACAGCAAGCTCATGCTGGGCCTTCTGAAGTTTCACAAATCACTGCAAAGTAATAATCATGTGGAAGGTCACGTAAGAAATGTTCAATAATGCAGCAACTGGGACAGTATCTTGACATTTGTGATTATAAATATTATTAATAACATCAACTAGAGTTCAGAGAAACACCTGAACTTCACATGTCAAAACTGCTAGTGAGAAGTATTGGAAAACATTTTAGACTGACATTTTCCAGGGAGAGGTGATCAGCTCCAGGAATCCTTGTGCCTCAGGCATAATTCAGTTCCATCTCTATCCTTCGTCTCCTTGATCGCAGAAATTAGAGCTGGAGGAGACTCCCAGGTCACCAGACTGCTATATATTTTCAAGCCTTTCCAGTGCTCATTTAATGAGAGAAAGTTCCCTCATAACACTTGTACCATTTCTTTCAGGAGACCATTTCACATCTTTACAGGAGGGAAATAACTCCTCTTGTAGCTTCTTCAATGGCCCCTAACAGCAGTATCTGGTAAAGTGTTGCTGTACTGAGAGCTGGAAGCAAATTACATCTGCTTTGCAATTTCCAGTGGTGTAACTTAAGTGCACACAATGTGGAGTGACATAGAATCTGGCCCCTAGGATTTCACTTTAGAAAAGTGCTGTAGTCGTTGAATGTCTCCACTCTTTTGCTTTTTCTTTCAGTTTCTTTTATAGATCCTGTCCATTTGTGAAGTCTTATAGCTGTAGTCATATACCACATCAGTCATTGCAGAGTGCAGAGGGAGAAGTCTCAAGCCTGTGTTGACTAATATTTCTAAGCACTGGTTTGTTAAAGGATTTTGCAAACAAATACATTAAATTGATAAATTGATAAATGTACAGGAGTGGAAAATCAAATTTAAAAAATCACTTTAGATCTACCGTATAGTAGCAAACCTCCTAGGCCCAGATAAGGCCAAGATAAAGAACTCAAAACAAACAGGGAAAAAAAGCTGGTGTTCAATGTTGTAGCTTAATAAATCATCTCATGTTTGTGTTCTCCTGTCTTTGCTGGTGTCATGTACCTGAATCCATAAGCAATTCAGGTTATGGACATGGAAGTCCTATTCAAATTTTAAAATGGCTTCAGTTCTCCTAATTTCAAGGCCTACCTCTTTCTTGTGATTTCTGACACAAGATGAACCAAATATCAGATGTGAGAAGATAGCCACAAGCAGCTGAGGCTCTGTAGTTAATTTCCATGGGTTCCCACTTGTCATCGAGCTGGAATGGCTTGATGTACGTGTATATGTCACTTAATCCATGGGTGAAACAAAAAAGCATTAGTTTAAAACATTGCAAAGGTTACTGTTGCCATTTTGTGTAAGTAGCATTGAGATGAGGTTCAGTAAAATAATTTCTTTCTTAAGAAAACAAACCACCTTCATTATTTTAGCTAACACATTTTACTTCTCACTTGTAACAGACAAGGAACATTCATGCAAATAGACAGCACAGCTTATCTGCCAGCTGGTAACTCCTTGCATCTCACTGATTTGGTTGCTAGGAATAGTCCTGTTATATCCATAGTTTGGAAGACACAGGAGACAGGCTTCCCAGAGACTGAAAGTTGTGAAACCTTTCCAAAAGGAGAGAATCGTCATGGAGCATTTTTTGCTCTTCGTTAATGTGACACATCTTTCCAGACCACTGCTCTCACATAAGGGAATCACATGTCAAGCAAGAGGGGTCAGCCAGCACCAACACGTCTTGATCACATGTAGCTTAATGCCATGAACATGAAAGGATGTCTGGTTTCTTTATTTATACATCAGTGAAGGTATGCTAGGTGGGTAATCATAGCCAAATAAAACCTGCCGGTTTTGTAGACTGGCATTACTGGCTGGAGCATTCTCATTTTACTTCTAAACACTGAGGGAAGATCGCTTTAATGATGATGCAATGCTACAAAGCAAACTGTAAGATCTGTTATAAGCAGCAGTTGAAAAAATACACATTCTGCATTGAATAATTGCTATAAATGCCTTGAGGTTTAAAAATATTTTTTGGGATGTTGCAAATAATTTGGCTGGATTTAAGCGCAGTTTGATATGTCCATTCTGCTGGGCGTGTTTTGCACATAGCCTGGCCCCAAATGTCTTTGCAGGTCTGCTCTTCAATCAATGTTAGCTACAAAAGCAGCAGTACCTGCATGTACAATATACAAACATCTGGGTCAAGCTCAGGTCAAAGCTCAACTAAAGGAGGTAGTATGCAATAAATATAAATGAAGTATATTACTATGATAAATAAAAGTGGGCTACATTAATGCAAACAAGCTTGACTGATCGCGAGTACATTTCCAAGACACAGGGTCAAGCTCAGTGCATCAGTGAGGCTGAGAAGCTGAATGAGATGTATTGCTGCAAGCAACTTAGAGATAAAAATCCCCACATAGTCTATAATAAAGTCATCCTGTCAGTAGACGTTCTGTTCCTATTTTCAAATCTTAGCTGTCACTATCAAAGAAAGTGCTATTTCTTTCCTGCTACAACTTTTTTTTCCATAAGCACCTAGAATGGGTAGTTTCTGTTTGGTTTCATCATTGAGGCTTGCTCTCCTATTTCTTTCTTTCTTCTCTGCAATACTTATTGCCATACAAATGATCTTTTAAAAACTACGTGAGTTTCTTTAGCTATAGTATACCAATACTGGATGTTTTTATTTAGAAGACGCATAGTTTGGAAAAATATAGCAGGAGTCATTTCTGATGGACCCTTGACTTTTTGAAGTTTTGTGTGTAGTTTGTATCCAGTGGTGGACTGAGTTCTAACAAGGACTAACTCCATACAGTGTAACTCTGTGCAGACAGGGAGCAGTTCATTCACGAACCTACCTGCAGGGTAGCTTTTCGATGAGGGTCCCTGGGGTACTGTGAAAGCAGAGCCACTGCACAAAATGTGGACATACTTTGTGCTCGAGCACTTAGGATGTTGCTGGAGGACTCAACACTAAGCTGAGTATCCAGAATTGCCCTCTGGGGGATTGCGGTGCAGTGAAGCTCAGTGGGGAAAACTTGGACAAGACTAGACAAGAGAAAACAAACAAATAAACGAACCCAACAACAACCACAAAAGGGAAAAAAACCCCAAGAGGGACGAGTCAAAAGATTATGGATAAAGTCCTACAGAAGGAGCGGGAGGCACAATTTGTACCATATCTGATTTTTTTTCCCATCATTTAATAGAGGTCTGGAGAATGAGGAAAATGTGATGAAGTGGTAAGCAGCAACACACAAGTCTTCTGTATTTGGAGTGCAAATGACTAGTGACATAGGATGTTCTGTTAAATGACGTCCATGAAAAGCAAGCACATGGTGAATCATTTATCCACACAGGTTTGCAAAAAGACTGTTGCAGAACTCATCTCTGGGCTGATATCACTGCTGTTTAATGTAGTTTTTAGCAAGCCATTTCTCATATTTATGGCTACATCTAATCCTTTTTACTATGTTCTTTTTTCAAAAGTTCTCCTAGAGAAAGGCTGTTCCACAGCTTTATGAAGCTATGAACTGGAGAATAACACATGACCTAAAGCAAATGGAGGTGAATGATGCCCACATTACACTGGTTATCCAGACCTGTCAAAGAATGCCAATACATCAAGCACCATTGACCAACTTTGCCATGCCTACAGATTTTAGAGTAAGTATTAAAATGCAATTGAAAGTGTGTGGACAAAGCTCCCTTCATGTTATTCTGCATAAATATTCTCAGCAAATATGTATGCTTGCATCACTTTTTGAAAACAGAAGTCTCATCTTCATCTGTGCATGAATTCCTGGGTTTTCAACAACAGAAAAGGAGCACTGCCTAACCCTTTCTGAATAACCATTTCGTCAGAGACTACACTTGAAAAAATTATTCAGAGCTTGTTAAGAATGTAGCTGGCTTTCAGAATACTAAGTGTCTTTCAATAATTTGGATTGTTGAATAAAATCCAAACACTGAGTAGCATCTGCTGGACCACACACCATGTGAAAGAAAGAAAAAATGTTTTTGTTGAGAGATTTCTCAGGAGTTTCATACCATGCAAATCCTTCTGCTTCAGCTAAATCCCTGGAGGATGTAATCCTGATACAGTTAAACTGTTCTTGGATCATTTACTTCCCAAGAAGCTTACTTTGTTGCATGCTTGGTGTGCAATTAGTTATGAAGAAAGCCCTCTCCCTTTGCAAAGCAGAAAACAGCTTGTGGTATCTCACTTGATCTGCATTTCTTTTCTTAGAAGCAAAATTCATTGGAATATTACATAGATTCTCTGAGGAGATAGGAAACATAACAAGAACTTCAGATTGCTTCTATTAGATCAGACTGAGTGTTCATTTTCCACTGTATCTGGGATAAGCAGGAATATAACAGTAAGGGGCCAGTGATGCTTCCTCAGTTTCCTGGATTTCCTGAGCCTCAACAGCAGAGACAACTCTCTGGTTAATTGATGGTCTGTTTCATTAATTTTTTTCAATTACTTTGAAAACCCATTGATATTTTGGCATCTGCTACATTTTGTGGCAATTAATTTTAGCGAAGAAATGAACATTATCTTCAGTTATCTTTAATGACTGCAAACTTAGAGAAAATTCGAACTTTTCTGGATTGGATCCTTAGGCTTCCAGTGATTTTGTTTTCCTCTTCTTCAAAATTTTATATTGATACTCACTCATTTGTCTCACTGGTATGAGTAATTCTATAGTTAATTTTATTAACATTAGTTAGTGCAACCTGTTGATTCAATAGCATGTGTTAATCTGAACTGAAGATACTTAGGTAAGGTGTTACTAATTTCTTGATTTTCTTTTTAATTAGAGCTTGTTCATGACAGCTAAATTTGCACGAACTTTTAGTATGTGTAACTGCATGCAGAACATTTCCTCATGCTGGCCAGTTTCCAAACTCTACTTGATGAGTTCTACATATTAGTCAAGAGGGAGAATTTGTGAAATATTATTGCTTTAAATTATTACATAAACTTTATTTTGTAATTAGAAGTTAATCTTGTGGAAATACTATGTTACCACCTATACTTTTCTGAGTTTCTGGTATCTTTGTTCAACATACTTTTAATATTAGATTCATGCCAGAACGTTTTATGCATTATACCTCTCATTTGAATCTTATAGTTGCACGTGTCTAGTACGGCTTAGTCAAAGATATCACTGGAATAAAAAATATGATGATGCAAAATGTTCTGGTTGATGGACTGACAAATAATAAAAGAAAATAAGGGATTACAAAAACACACTGAGGAAGAGAAAATCTTCATTCATTTTCCCCTAAGAAACACTGATAACAGAACTAAAACATTAATGGTACTTCCTGCTTCAATTTCCCACGTGAGTATGCACAATCTGAAGATTAGGTCAGACTGTGCTAACTGAGCTTCTTTGAGTTTTGAAGAAGATTCAAACCAGGTATTTTATTTGTCTACTTCCATAACAACATTCTCTGATCTAGGTCACAAGGGAATGGATTTGAGTCAGTGTTAAGCAATGAGAAGCATCTTCTGTCCATGAAGCTGCCTGGAGTCAGCCAGTAGAATAATGCTGAAAGCAATGCAAGGTAAAATTTCACTTGTACTGGACAGCATTGTAGGCAGAAAAAGAGCTTAAATGGTGAATGCAGACAGGCAACACATGCACACATGTGTGAATGACTGTTCAAAGCTGAACTTCGGAATTCTAAAGCAGGAGCCTGTTACTTGCCAGCTCCAGATAGTAAGGGCTAGTCATAGGTTTTAATAACACCAGCATTAGAAATACATGGCATATCTTGAACAACCCTCTTGATAAAGGCACATGGGACAGGATGACAAGTTAGGGGGCTGATTATATGTTTTGCTCCTGCACACAGACTGTCTTGGCTCTAGGAAAGAAGCCACACAAGAACAGGGATGAAGAGGCTGGAGGAAAGATCCTGGAAGGGGCTGAAGATTCAGGAGATCAGGGAGGTGGATGAAGATGAATGCTAGAGGAACATAGACACCTTGATGGGTGATTCCTATAAGCAGTGGTAAAATAGGAATTGACACAACTTTCTGCCCAACATTCCTGGGCCAGTAGTGTTCACCCTGTGGAAAAGGGAAATCAAGATCAAGTGGCACAGCGCTGGGGGAGCCAGTGAGGCTGAGACAGTCAAGTAGGGCAAAAGCTTGAATCTTGCTAGTTCTTAGACAAATCCTACTGTTCAGATCCACCATCAGTTGCTGCTTACTTTGTCTTGCCTGTGACAGGCCAGCAGAGCACACATGAAGAGCCCATAGCTGGCAATCAGCAAGCAGTTTCGAAGTGCAACATACTTTCAAACTAGTTCATGTAGAACAGGCTGCCTCTTATATTTTGTCTCTCTGGCTTCACCACATATAGGTGAGGAGGATCACATTTCATTACACCACCCAGCACAGTTTTCTTCAGGTAAGTGTAATAAACAGAAGCCTGTTGTATTGGGTTTTCACGGCCAGGTTTTAGCAACAGGAGTGGAAGTGCAGAGCTACAGGGGTGGCTTTTGTGAGGAGTTGCCAGAAGCTTTCTCCACATCCAGCAGAGCAAGTGTTAGCCTGTTCTAAGAGAGATGTGCTGCTGGACCTTGTTGGACCAATGAGAAATGAGGGTAATGCCTCTGTGATAACATGTTTAAAAAGAAGAAAGAAGAGTTATTGCACAGTTGTAATTGCAGACAGAGAAGAGCAGAGTGAGAATGTGTGAGAGGAATAACTGTGCTGACACCACAGTCAGTGAAGAAGGAGGAGGAAATGAGTGCTCCAGGTGCCAGAGCTGAGATTCCTCTTCACCCTGGGGTGCAGACCATGGTGAGGCAGCTGTGCCCCTGCAGCCCATGGAGGTCTGTGGGGATGCAGAGATCCACCTGTACTCTGTGGAGGAACCTGTGCCAGAGCAGGTGGATGCCTGAGAGGAGGCTGTGAATCTGTGGGAGGCCTGTGCTGGCACAGGCTCCTGGCAGGGACCTGCACACCCGTGTAGAAAGGAGCCCCTGCTGGTGGGGGTTTCCTGATAGGACTTGTGACCTTGTGGGGGACCCACAGTGGAGCAGGCTGTGCCTGAGGGATTGCAACCCATGGAAGAGTGACCCACGTTGCAAGCACTTTGTCAAGGACTGTTGCCCAGGGAGGGAGACTCACGCTGGAGAAGTTTGTGGAGAACTGTCTCCCACAGGAGGAACTTCATGATGTACCAGGGCAAGGATTCTTCTCTCTGAGCAGCAGGAGAAACAACATGTGATAATCTGTTCATAACCCTCATTCCCTGTCTCTCTGCAATGCTGGGGTAAGAGGTGGAGCTGGGAAGGGGGGCAGGGCAGAACAAAAGTGGTTTTGAGGTCTTATTTTCTTTTTCATTATCCCGCTCTGATTCTGTTCATAATATATTCAGTTAACAGCTCTAATTTGAGTCTGTTTTGCCCCTGATGGTATTTGGTGAGTGATCTCTCCCTGTCCTCCTCTCAACCCATTAACCCTTTGGTATATTTTTTCTCCCCTCTCCAGCTGTGGAGAGTAGTGATAGAGAGGCTTTGGTGGGTGCCTGACATCCAGCCAGGGTCATCCCAGCTGGCCTTTCTTTTCCAGTACAGCTGGAATGAGAACACAGCAGCTGATGGCTTCTTCCCTTTCTCAGGGGGACCTGCAACTCAGCCCAAACTAGACTGTTGTAGGTCCAAATGTGTCTCATTTAGATCTACAACTCCCTGCTCCTCAATGTCTACAGAAATCTCCCGTTCTAGCATCTTTATGAAACTCCTCCGTCTGCAAAAAATACTAAAACCAAACCAACAAACAAATTCAAACCAAAAAAAAAACCCAAACCAAACCAAAATAAACTCCCAAACCAAAATAAACAAAAAACTCCACCAACAAACCAACCAACCAACCAACCAACAAACAAACAAACAAACAAAAACCAAACAAAAAACCAAATCAACCTACCCAAACAACAATAGCGACCGAAAAAAAAACAACCAAAAAAACCCAAAAACAAAAAATCATCAAAATGTGAGAGCAAGGGTGAAAGATAAAACCCCAAGTTTACCAAGATGTGTTATGTGCCTGTCCTGGGCTCCAGTTATTGATCTGTACTGCTCATCCATTTTTCCTAGTGGCTGGTCATAGCTTGCACTTCCCACCAATCAAGTTAGTAAAGGAGCCCCCCACAATGCAGCTATGCTGCCTTTCTGACCCTGGAACTTTTGCACCAAATGATGTGATAGTTTAGTCAGTAGAGTTTGAATATACCTTTTACATTGGCTTGTTGGTGTTAAACTAGTGCCTAAGAAACCAAATGAGAAATTGTAGAATTGAGTCTTCCTATCTGGAAGACAAGGTACCTGCATCTCTTGTCTTGATTGATAGAATGAATCCTGGTAATGGTTTAAAGAGCAGCATTCTACCCTCCCACATCAGAAATCCTTCAAAAAGAAGAGGCTGCTGCCTTTTCATTTTTTGTTTCATCTAACCTGGGAAGGGGAGCAGAGGGCACACAGTAAACACTTTTACAATTTCCTCATTGCTTAGGATGGAGGATGATATATTCTAAGCAGTGCTTTGGGATAGGCACATGAGAAAACCAAGGAGACTGTAAATTAAAAAAAATTAGTCACAGTTATTGAGGTGCCTCTAACTGTCTTTAAATCTGCCTTTCATATTTTGTTAATAATTTCATATTTTCTTATATTACACCTTAGTTTGTTTTGGAGGTGGTCAACCCAGTCATTATGTTAGTCAACATTTTGTCAGTGGTGGCTTTTTTGTTTACTTCTGTGCCAATGAATGACACAAGATTCTGCAAACCATCTACATTCGCAGATGATTATTGGTGCCAAGTTACACAGGTCTATCTATTAGTGTGACTTCAATCCATTCAATGCACACTTCATTGATGTTGTGTGGTGGCATTAATTGTGGCAGGCAGTAATAAGACAAATGCCTTACAAAAGCCTGCTTAACCAGACCAACAAAATTAATTATTTACACACATGTAGTTGAGACTATTACAAAATCATATTTGTTGTCGTAAGTAACTGAATCCTACCTTGATTTAGTACTATTTTGTCTAGGTCTGATTGCCTAAAGACTACCTGTGCTAGAGACACCGGGATAATCTCACACTCTTTTAAGATCAGTTTGCTGGAGGTTTTAGGTACAAGTTACTCAGGCCTTGTGGGAGTGCATTTTTTAATTTTAAGTTTAATTCATAAGTTAATGTTCTTTGGTAGAATGGTTTGTTCTCTGTACCCCTTTTTGTTGCCCACTTTTGGTTTGTCCCTGTGTTTTCCCCAGTGACAGTTCTGTGATTGGTTCTGTATTCTCCCTAAGCTTTCCCCCCCAAAGACAGTTATCTGTCCATCACTTCATAGACAGCCTCGTGTTGCTGTCTATCATTTTTGGGGTCTCTCCCCACTTCTGGAAGATTCTGAGAGAGGCATTGAGTGATTGGACAGAATCCTGATTGTCACCTTCTAATGTTCATTGTATGGTTGTTTTGTATGTTGTTTATGATATGAGCCAGCCCCCTGTAAAACCTTATTGGTCCCCTCTCTAGGTTACACCCCCAGTCATAAGTTCTCACCCAAGAGTCAGCCAGGGTCTTCGGGCACGCTGACACTCGAGGTGAGGGCTCCACGCCGGGGTTCCAATAAACTCGTTGTGACCCAGCTGTCCCGGAGTCCCCCCTTTTCATCCTCCAGCCATCGCCACGCAGGTGCAGCCAGAGCGAAAAGGATCCCACTGGACTGGAGTGTTACCGGTGCAGAGCTAGCTGGCTTGAAAAAACAGGCATGGTAACAAGGCCTGCTGATTTGAAGCAATTATTCCCACATACAAGAGTTGTATTTTTAAAATATCTTTCTCAGCTCTTAACTGAGTACTTTAGCATCTTCATGTGAAAGAAGAACTTTCTCTAGTTTCATTTCAAAAGCAGAACTGGCATTTATTTGTTGTACGCTTCTGCATTTCCTGTCTCATTATTAATGGCATTATCATTTCTAGTTATAGGCTTGTATTACTGCTGGGATTTCATTTGTTCCTACTATACTTTTAAAAAGCTCCTCATTATATGTTGCCCAGAGACATGATGTTATTAGCCTCTCTTACCAATTATGTTCACTTCTGAAAATATATTGGTTATTATTGATTTCTTTCTTTTCTCTTTTTTTCCATTCTATTGGATTTCTCCCATTAATGATAGCTTCTTTCAATTCACACCTGCAAAAAAAAGCATCTAGGGACAAAATTTCTTCTCTTTTGACTGTGAACTCATAGCTATCTTGCCATATAACAAGCCTTCTTGAAGAAATCTGAATTGAGCTTTACAATGATTTTTTTCCTAGTTGACTCTGTTGTCTTTTGACTCCTTCAAAAATACCTGATCTGTATAGTCCAGATTTCCCTACTCTTTGGCCACAGTAAATGTAATCATCACAATTTTGGCCTCTATACAAGCACATTCTTCCAGTTCAGTGATTTGTTTATCTTCACATCCCACAATAAAACTGAAAATAAATTCAGTTTGCAATGTCTTCTGAATTAAAAAGAATTAAATTTGGGTGTTTTAGTAACTTCAGTGATCTTGTACAAGTGATAGAAGGAAACCCTTAGAGTCCATGTCCCCATGTTAGGAGTCTCTACCATCTACCAGCCTTCCTTATGCTGCTTCAATTTAATGATCTCTTGGCTGTGCCATATAGCACTTATATAAACAAAAATTCCCTCATAGGTGTAGGATTCAAATTATTACATTATTAGGGGACAGAGATGGCAAACCTGTAGTGTAGATGGAGGAACGAGCAATGCCTCTGTAGCAGTAATGTAGTGCCCTCTCCTCTGCCCTCCTACTCAACCCTGCTCCTGAGAGGGCAGTGGGTGCACAGCTGCCTCTGAGGGGTGTTGGGTAGAGCACAGGAGGGGAACTTCATTAGCCCCATGAGCTTGTGTGTGCACAGAATGGTGATCTCTGTAAATACAAAGCACTCCTAATGAGTAAATAATGCAGTTAACCTAAAAACATTTTAAAATTAGGAGGTCTTATCTATTGCAAGATCTGTGAACTCAGTTATCTATGGTTGGTCTACCTTCACCTGAGGTCACTGTGTGTAGCTTCACAGGAAAGCTTTAGAAGATTTTTTAATGTCAAAATAATAATATGAAGCTTCCTTTTAAATATGTGAGAGTTTATTTGTTGCATGTAAGCAACAAATAAATGCCATTCTGGCATATTTGTTTTATGCCAGACCTTTGAGCGAAAGCGATTAGTGATTTGGAATCTAATGGTCTTCTTTGTCTTTGGCCTGAAGCAGGGGAATATGATGATCTTGAAGTCCAAAATTACATTACTGTCATCTAAATCAGAATTTTGATGATGTTGAGGAAACAAATTATAACATGGTAGTTAAGATTAGTATGTGACACTATTGGCAGTGGTATGGGAACAGAGCCCATTCATTTTTTCCCCTATAGCCCCACTGCTTGAAAAAATATGCCACACTGATAGTCAGCTGGCTCTAATTTTGGATTTAATGTGGTCCTGCATTTTTAAGTGTTGCCTGTTGCCAGAAGCAGTTTCATTTGGAAGCATTCCTGTAGGAGCAAGAAAATTAAAACCATTCAGCCTTTGTTGTTTTAGCAGCTCTTCATGGATCCTGAACCTTGATTACAGCAAGTGGAAAGTAGACATAGTCTTTCATAGAATCATGGAATACCAGCTTGGAAGAGACCTCAAGGATTGCCTGGTCCAACCTTTCTTGGCAAAGAACGCAGTCTAGACAAGATAGCCCAATAGTCTGTCCAGTTGAATCTACCACTTTCTTGGGGAGGTTATTCCAATGGATATTATCCTCACTGTGAAAAATGTTCCTCTTGTGCTGTTAAGGTCCAGATCTTAAAATTATTAGAAATCCCTCTGCCCAAATTAAGGTGCAAATAAGACCATAGTCAAAGTTAATAGTATGGATCTTTAATAGTAAATAATGAGAGAGGGAGAGCTAGAGAGAGAAAAAGGAAGAGAAAGAAATAGAAAAGAGGCAGGGGAAATGGAAAGACAGTGACAGAGATAAATTAAAGAAAATATCACCACTCTGGGGATCCCACTGACATCCTAATCCTCTCCAGCTGGTCTTCTTGGTGGTGAAGGTCCCCCAAACAACACAGAATCCAAATGATGAATATATGTTGAGGCCAGGTGGGAATGCCCAGGTACTTCCCTGGGCGGGGGGCGGGGGGGGGGGGAGGTGTGTGGAGGAGGGGGAACAAATTTGATATAATCTCTGGCAACAGTGTCTGGATCTCTTGCATAATTTTGTGTCACATGCAGTCCTGTGGAGCAAGGCCTCAAGAATAAGTCTGGGGAGAACTTCAGGGTGCGTTTGATGGGTTATGACACCCCTTCAGCTACTTCTCATGTGAATGTCCCATGTATGTAGCCTTCCTGGAGTTGAGGGTTTCATAGAAGGAGCCAGTTTCTGTAAGGAAGGATGAGTGTTAACCTGGCCTCTGTGGGCTGTGACCTACCCCAGCCCAAACCCAGCCAGGGATGATTTTCTGCTGGGCCTGGCTTTTCTGTGGATGCATTCATTTCCCTCAGCCTTGTTTGTGTCTCTCTAGACCTGAGATGATTGAACAATAATGTCCCCTTTATCTTATCTACATGGCTTAACTCACAGGCCAAAGTTCCAGTCTTCAGGGAGGGTTGGGCCATGGTGATTGTAGCTTCTTTACAGTTTTTGCTATAATGGGCCCAAAGCCTTTATACCAATATTTAAGGCATTAACCATTTCAGTCTCTGACATGCCCTATTGGAATGTCCCCAGAAGCAACACATTATCCCTCATCTTTTCCATGTGATTCCTTGGAAAAACAGTGTGTCTATCTTTTCTATAGCCATCCTTTAATACTGGAACATCGTGCTAAGATCTCCTTTAAGCCTTCTCCTCTTGAGGCTGAACAAACCCAGTTCACTCAGCCTTTCCTCACACCGAGATTTGCAGTCCTTTTGTAGCCCTTCTCTGGACAGTCTCTAGCCTGTCCACATCTTCTTGTGTAGCACGGACCAAAACTGAACACAGTATTCCTGATGTGGCCTGACAAGCACTAAGTAGAGTGGGGTAATGACTTCTTTATAATGCCATAAGAGCTGGTGATGCCCTTGATGCAGCCCAGCATGCTGTTCACTTTCTCTGCCACAGCAGCCCTGTTTGGTCATATGGAGGAGCCATATCCCCAGGTCCCTTTTCACTAGGCTGTTCCTCAGCTGGGTAGATCCCAGCTTGTGCTGCACTTGTGGATTATGTTTTCCCATGTGCAAGACCTTACACTTGTCCTTGCTGGACTTCATAAGGTTCTTGTCAGCCCAGTCTTCCAGTCCATCTAGATCTTTCTGCAGAGTGACTCCCCCTTCTGAAGCGTCCACTTCCCTACTCAGTTTGGTATAATTGGAAACTGTCAATGTACACTTGATCCCATCATGCAGACCACATATGAAAACCTTAAACAGCATCAGAAGCAATATCAAATTCTGGAGGAACCAACTTGTGGCAGGTTGCCAGTTTGAAATATTTACCACTGTCCTCTGGGTACAGCCTGGCAGCCAGTCCCCCACCCGCTGCACAGACCACTTATCTAGAGCCTCATGTATCAGTGTCTTCAGGAGGAGGCTGTGGGAAAAAGTATCAAAAGCATCAGAGAAATCCAGATAGACAATGTCCGCCACTTGCTCCACATCAACCAAGCAGATTACTTTGTTCTAGAAGGCAGCAAGGTTTGTTAGGTATGATTTGCCCTTGGTGAATCCAAGCTGGCTTTTCCCAGTCACACGCTTCATCTAACTTGTAATAGCACTCTATGGCTTGAACTATCTGCTGATACAAATACTACTATTCTGATGAAAGCATTTCTGTAAATCTCTTTGGGCCAGTCGTATGGTCAAACTGAGTCAAACCTTTCATCCCTCTTCTACCTGTAGCAAAATGTCAGATAATCATTGTCTTAAACTGTGTAATATTCTGCAACTGTTAACCCAGCTAAATCTGTCTCACATAATGATATTACATCAAAGCAAATAAAAGAGGGTTTCTTGGGGTAGCCATGAGAAAAGAAAGAAGTCATCCAGTTCTCTAATGCTTATTCTTGTGGGATTTTTTTCTGCTCTGTCTTCACATTGTAACCTCAGAAATCCTTCTATCTCTATTGGTACCATTCACCTTTGTTTTCGTTAGGTATTGCATTAATTGCTATGTTGCATTAATTATCACTTTAACCATGATCTTTCTCCTGTATCCATGTATGGATAAAATTTAATTTTCTGCTGTTTTCTGGCTTTGATATGAATAAAACTCATCCATTAACTCATCATAATTTCAGCCCCCAAAACAGGCTTATGGGATGCAGATAAGTTCAAGAGATACTCTCCAACACCAAAAGATGCCTGTATAATTAAATGTCTTCTTCATTCAATGGCTCTCTTATTTTGTGTGGAATACAGCCTATTATCCTTTATATGGGTATTTTATGTAGCTACACAGTTAGATGGAAGAGTAAGTATCCCCTTCTTGCCCAGACTGTGATATCCCTTGGTTAAAGTATTTTGAATACTAATTAGGTTTTCACTGCCCCTCTCTTTAGTGTCTGCTACAAGTTAGCTACCCTCTAGTAACCACCTTGAATTTACCATAGATCTTGCTAATTATCTGTTTCCCCATAATTCCAGTGGGTAAGAATCTGTCCAATTTGTGACAAAGAGGCCTAAATTATGCAGTAAGTGCCCTGGATTCTTTGGCTTTCTACCGCAGGAAACTGCAAATACTGCAGCTTCAGGTGAATGTAAAAGAATGAGATTATTATTGCATTCAAATGCAATAATAAATGTATAAAATGAATAATCCATGAAAGAAATCCCTTACATCATTTGCCACAGTAAATTAAGCTTGTTTTACCCTGCACCTGCATTTCTGCACTGTTTCTGAAATGTAAGGGAAATGAAGAGCTGAGAGCAAAAAAACTATCAGGCTCAACAACAGCAGTTATTCTGGCTAGAAGATAATTTGGGATTTTGGGCATGAGGGAAGCCCTGGGAAATTATTTGAGACTCAGGACTGAGAACTTGCTGTGAATGCTTCAGCTTTAAAGACAAGCCAGTAAAAAGCTTATTTGGTTAACATATTAAATGGCATTAAAGAAGTGCAATTTCAGCCTGTCTGCAGATAGGAAAACAATGCGGACCTGCTTGTACCTGTGCTAAAAGATTTGGTAGGATTTCACTATACAGAAAGCAACAGTTTTACAGCTATATCCCCACATGGGGACCATAAATGTTGCATAGCTTCAGTTTTAGGATGGAAGGATGTGTCTTGAGTAGTTAGGAGGAAAAACTGAAGAGAGAGTGTGTCTTAAAGGTGACACTTTCCCTTAGAGTGGGACAAGAACAGAGATGGATCAAGATGTCTCCTGACTCCCAGGGCCAGCCAGCACTTTTGCCTGAGGGACTGGGGTTCCCACCTCAACTGTTCTCTCAAAGTCACTGCTCCTGTCATCAGGCTGGAGGCAGCCTCAGGATGGAAGGGAGGAAGAAATACTGTCCTCTCTGGTGTTGGTGGCCAACTTCCCTCACAGAACTGTGAGGTTCTCTGATTTCAGTCCACATCAAATAACTTTGTAGCTGAAAACCAGCAGCCTACCACCCTTGCTGCCAGGTGAAGTGAAATGCCTCTTGTGCTTCAGCTCTTCTCTTCCCATCATGCTGATGGGAACAATAAATATTCAGTTCATTAAGGCAAGGGGAAAGGACAGGCATGTGTGAAGGCATCTCCCCACTAAAATGTTTCTGGAACCATGTGAGGTCTATGGCTCCAAACTACACATGACGACAGGAAGAGTGGTATCCAGGGAAAGCTCTTGGTCCAAGGCAATGCTGCTTGCTTTTCTGCTTGCTTTTGTGAGTCCTGATAATTGGTGAGCTCATGACCTCACTGGGTCAGACTGCAGGCATGAGACATGCTGTCTTCAGAGGTGCTGCATGGACAGCTTGGCTTTATGCCCATCTGCCTGTGCAGAAAAGCATGTTGCATTTTGGAGGTATGGCAGTGTCCCTGCTTAGAAAACATTCCTCTCTTTACAGAATCTTAAATATTAGTCTTTTTTGTTGTTTTGTTCTGGTCTTGATTTTATCAATTACACGCAAGGTACTCCAAACATTTCCATTCTGTTTTTTGGCCTGCCCTTCAGGACAAACTGAGGAGATGTTTAGAGCCCAGATACATCCATACTTAATTACTCTTTACTAGCATAAATAGAAAAGGATTGTCATGTTTAAGACCGCCTTCTAGCATTCTTACTCTGTTGAAGTATTAGCTGATACAGGAACAGATGTATAAATTGTCTGGGCTGTCTGGTACTGGGGTCTTTTCCACAGGGGTATGTTATGCACTCACAGTGAGGATTAATGCTCCAAAAAGCTGTTGTTCTTCTTCTCAGTTCTGCTCTACATTAAATACTTGACTTGAAGATGGCATACTTCTCTGCTTAAATGATAGCTAAAATGGAGGACTACAAGTCCTCTCCAAGTGAATATGAAGAGACAGTGGAAATGTCTGAAATAATGCTCAAGGTGAGAATAATAATTTATTTATTTCTAGCAGTTCACAATACAATGGGCTTGTTCCTTTGCATTAAATCTTTTCCACTTTTATTTTCTGATAGAGAAATGTAATTTGCATCATATCTTTTTCCCAGGAGGCAGATGCTAGAAGCTCCTTAGGAGCTGATTAAGATTTTTCTCACTGAGTTCACATTTCTCATGTAATGATTTGTGAATAGCCTGACTTGTTTGAAATACTAATGCTAAAAGTTTGGCTTAATTGACTAAGCCCTGGATTTTCTATAAACTTCATGAATTCTTTACTAATTTCTTTCATTCCAGTGGCCTGCAAAGAAGTGGGTCAGCAGTCATCATTAAAATGTCATTTATATTCTATGTAACTTCATTCTCCAAACTTGCTATATATTGTACCTGCAAGATGGAATTTTTGTACTAACTTCTGCAAAAGTGACAAGACTATCACAGAAAAGAAGTATATGCTGAAAACACAAAGAATTGTGGTTAACTTTGACTCCAACAGAAGGAGTTTTATAATGGAACCATACCTATTGATCTAATATTTGTGATGCTTTCCCATTATCCATGCAATCAAAGACTCCTCGCTAAATCATTTAATTCAGGTCCTTTAAAGACTTCCTTTACATCACTGGACAATGGCATACCTTTCACACAATTGCGCCTCTTCATGTATTAGCTACCAATTAATGCCCTTGGAAACAGTTTCTCTGCTTTCCTCTAACTAATCAGGCAGAGTCCAGCCTATTAGCCAGTACATTGGTGAATATCTCAACATTGATATAGAACAAGTAGACAGAGCTAAATTTGTCTTCATTAGGTTTCAAGTCAGTTAAAAATAAGCTTCTCTTGATTTTGAAATTTGCTGGGATTCCAGGAAACTTAACAGAGCTGCAAGTCAACCCCTTACTCTGTTTAATGCTTCTGTAAGAGTTTTTGTCCTGCTCTTTTTAGTCTACCATTCTCTCACATATTCCTTCACATGTTTTTCTGTTAAATTTTCCTAACTGTTTTTCACCCAGGGTCTGAACTACTTCAATGTCAGCTGTTAATCTTAGTGTGCAGTCTGAGCTTTTAAAACTACTTTGTCCATCAGTTTTGCCTAGATAGGAATAACTACTTGCAAATGAAATACACTTTGTGCTTACACCTCTGAGGTATACCCTGTTTAACAACCATCAAAATACCCCTCTAAGTGTAGGAAATGGTGATTTCTTCAGTTCTGCTGAAGATTGAGGGTGGTAATGGAACCATTAGGATCAAGGAAGAATTTTAAGCTGCTAAAATCCAAAAATCTTCCTAAAACTAGGAAGAGCTTACTGAAAACATCACAAAACTGCAATTCTAGTAGTCCCTGTGTAAGTATACCTTGGGTTAACTAAAGTATTTTTTGATTATTTACACTGGTGTAAATTATTATTGGCAGCATATAAGCCTGATGTCTCACTGCCCAGACCCTTAGAAGCATATATTCTCCAACTATGCCTGAAACATACCCACAGAATTACGTTTCACAAAAGAGACATGTTCCAAACCTTCTTTTGCGTGAGAAATGCAATAGGAGATCTTAGTGTGTATTGACCTAATGGCTATCATATTCTCATAGGAAAAGGGACTCCTGCACAACTTCTCCTTCTGTCCAAGGGGACTCAGATCTCCTTCAAACCTCAGTATTGATTGGGCCAAAGAAAAGGATAAAGAAGGAGCACACCTGTATCCTAAAATTACCTTCACTTCTTCAGGAGTGAAGAAGACAACATTTTAATCACTGCTCCTGAGACCATGACTTTTTAATAGAAAATTAAAAAGCAGTGCTGGGAATGGGTTGGGGAAAGTGAGGTTGAAATACCTCAGGTCTCCTCGTTTGAGGGCAGATATGGTTGGACATGATCTCTTCCTCTTTCTCTACTCTCAGCTGACATACTTTTGCAGGAAGAAATGAGCCATGCTTGGTGCTATTAAAAAGAAGGTGTGTGTCTGTCCTGAAGAGCTGGCTGTGGGCTCCCAGGTAAAACGAAGATAGGGAACTCATGCCCCAGTACTACAGCATGACACTCAGCTCCCTTACCTTCCATGGGAGGCTTCAATTTCAGTGTCTTGACTCTTTAGAGTTGCCATTTTGTGTCACTTAAGTCCCCATGAGCTAAACGCTAGGCTTTTTTAGGGTTCTCTTGTCACTCCTGGACATCCTATTTCTCTAATCAGTGCTTCCCCTCTTACTCTGCTGAACTCTGTGCTCATTTATCATAGAATCTAAGTGGGATTATAATTTTTTACAGTTTAATAACTATCTTTTCACTAGTATGGTCTGATATACAGCATAGTGCAAAAGCCAGGGATACTAGAGCAAAAGCCCATAGTTCTCTACAATGTGTATAAGGCATCCCACCTACACATGTCCAGAATCTCTCTCTCTCTCTCTTGCTCCAAAGTTCCTTTTGCAGGAATTTAACACTTTTTTTGAAGAGTTCCTCCTTCTTTATGTCAGTCAGGTCTGGAATTTCTTTCAACCCTGTGTTATTTCTTCTTCCTCAATTCTCCAAATTATCTATTTTTCAGGTCTTTGCTTTCAAGATCCTGAAGTCTCTTATCTCTATCGGTAACTGTATCTGAATGCCTGTTTAAGCCCGCCTCAACTTCAGTCACTCTACCTTTTATTGTAATTCCCTGAAAGAGGCTTGCATCAAAGCTTCCATTGATGTTAGCTCAGACAGTAATTCTCTAATGTCTGCCAATCTTCCTCTGTTGTACTTTGTTTGCAGCACAACACTGGGCCTCCAGGACCTCCTGGGATCCCAGAGCTCCTCTTTGGCTGCTTGCAAAGGCATTGCTAATACCAGAAGAGCACCTCTGTACAAGTGTGCTGGCATAAGGGATCACCAAATATTTTCGGAGGGGCTTTGGGGTAGTTTGCATTTTCTCAAAATAATTGAAAATGACATACTGATGGCTGCTTTGAATAATTGCTACAGCCTTCAAGACAAGCCTATTGCTCTGAATAGCCTCTACTATCCACTTTTTCTCTTAGATTCCTAAACTTTTCAGACTCTAGCAAAGGGTGAGATTAGCCTCTCTGATTCAATTTGAGGCACATCACTCATGACTGCACCTTCATGACACTTTCACATGCAGATAATATAGAATTACTTAGGAAAATGTATCACAACCCCACTTACCAAATAAAAGTGGCTGTCCAGCCTCAGATCTACAGCTTCAAGCTTCTCCTTTTGCCAAAAACCAAATTGCTGTGATCAGGCATATTACTCATTGACGACTTTCCTGCCATATGAATATGCCAAAAGGCCTAACCCGGCATTCTGCATTTATTTAAAGATGGTCTGTGCTTTCATCCTTCTTCCCAGTTGTCATGGTACTAAAGCAAAGAAGAAGAAATGCCTTCTTTTTCCTCCCCTCCCCTTTCTACACTGTGTTCTAACTACTACTGCAAAAGTCATCTGTTATCTCCTTGAAGTAGTTGTGCTCAGCCTGACACTGTTCTCTCCTCAGCTTCGTTTACAGCCAGTACCTGTCCAGATTGAAATCAAATGCTCCATCCAGTAATGAGGCTGCCTGATGTGTTCTCCCTGGCCAAAGTGAAAAAAGTGTACATCCAGTTATCCAGTGCTGCAGTGCTCAGGAAAACATGCTGTAAAATGACTAAATAGGAAATTCTGAGGAGACAGGTGACCCTAAACACTGTCTTCCTCTGGACCTCGCATGTCTTTTTGTGAGTCACATAGAGCTCAGAGGGGATTAATTTCCCAAAACACCTATCTGGAAACAGATATCCACAGTGTGCAAGAGCACACCACAGGACCTGCTGTTAAAACCATGCTGAAAATATTGCAGCTGTTATCTGCTATAAATTTGGCCTTTGGTAAACAGTACCCCTTGCACTGGAGCAACTCTGACACCAAGGATACAAAGCCCAGGAAGGCTCCCAGGTAGGGCAGAGAAATTGGTAACAGGAAGAGCCCCCCACACAGAAGAGCTTTGCATGAGAGCCCAAACTCACACACAGATCTCAGTTCATACAGCTTTTTGGGTGGCTTAACAGCCTAGCTGTGCTCACTAGAAACACAGCAAAGCAGACAACTGTCTAAACAGTGTCTGCTGTAGCACCCCTCTTTGACCTGGTGGAAACACCATGTGCTTCATCCCAGCCCTGACTATTGCTGCAAAGGCTCTTGCTTTCCCCTGAGAGTGTGTTTGTAAGGGTACTGCAATGAATCCTACAGCTGCTGTGTTCCCTGTCACAGAAACTGTGACACAGCCTAAAGGAGAGAATTCTGCACAGGTGATATTATTCCCCTCTAAATTAAAACATGGAAACCCCTTTTCCCTTTCTCTGGAGATGAAGAAATCAATCGGCAATCCTCAACCTCCAAGAACAGAAATGTATGAAACTGTTTCCTTTGCTTTAATCTACAGGGCATTCTGCTCTTGCATTTTTTGTTCAGTTTTCTCCTGGTCCAAAATCTCATAACCCTGATTTAGGTACTAATGTGCTGCAGTGAGTTCCAATCCCCAGGCAGCTTCATCATCTCCAAGCTGTGCAGGCTTAAACCCTTAACCTGTCATAATACCATGATTAAGACCCATCATCCATTTGAACAGCTTGAAAGCCCATGTCTGCTTCCTCACCAGCCACTTTCACTCTCCGGTGGAAGGCAAAATCAATTGCTTCTCACAGAAAAGAGGGAAGCCAAGAAGGTATTTTCCATGGCCATTTACAGCATTATATCCCAGCTCCCTGACCAGGTGTGTTCTAAACTTCTACTGTTCACAACCTTGCTGGTCTTTGTGGATGAAACAGAATAATGATCTCCTTCACACTGCTGATATTCCCAAGTGACTTAAATGATCATAAACTTACATTGTAATATTAAATATGTCCTATGACTTTTAGATCAAAATGTAGCACTTTGCATTACTTATGTAAGTCATAGGTCTTCCCAATGCATTATTTGTTATTTGGGTATTCCTAAACCAGCCCCATTTCTAACAGTAATCATAAGGATTGAATAACTACATAGTGTCTAGTTTAAGAAGGCACATGATGGTGAGCCATGAACCCATGAAATCTCACTAGGAATGTTATGGGTAGCAGTGCCCTGCTTACAGAAAGGATTTCTTGCTTTGTGACCTGCAGTCTGAGTGTATTCATTTGTGTGTTAGTTACCTCCTACTTCCCTTTAGAGTAGAATAAACGAAGTTGAACTGGATGCTCAATGCCAGAAAACAGCTTAAATCAAATCAAAACAGGAAAGCCATGCTGCTGCACATCTCCACAGATGGTAGATATGCTAAAACAGAGTATTTAAAGGAGCCAAACAAAAATAACTCCATATGAAAAACGCCTCGGTTTTTTTTCAGTTCACATATCAGTCCGATTTATATCTTGCCTTCAGTGATCAGGAAGAAAAGAGCTCTTATTGTTTAGTGACATTTCCGGATATTTATAGTTCTCTGGTAGTAACCTTTTGTTGGGTAGATAGCAGAGTTTGCTCAGTATGTTCAGTACGTCATTAAACATTTGCCTGAAGATCTGAGTGTTAGCATCAATGACAGAGTTTCCCAAATATGTCACATTTTCTTTGGCAGTCATGAAAAATTATAGCTACTGTGACTCACACTTTAATAGCAGCTATTTGTGATACTGTAACCTAATGTACAGCCTCAGAGGAGAAACAAGAGACACAATAAAGCATCTGCCACTGACTTGCTTGAACAGAGGGATTCCAAGCATTATTAGGATGCCAAATTAAAGAGAAAAGTCTCTTGTGTCAAATGTCAAAGGGTCTTGGTCTTTGTTAACTTTACTGTAATTTGTGTCTTATCTCTGAAACCATATAAAGAAAAATAAAAGAAATGTTCCTTTCCTCTCTGGCGTCTCTTTCTCTGTACTTATCTGCATAGTTCTTGTGATAAAAAGGGTTAAATACTTTTTGAAAAGCCCACACAATTAATAATTACACTTTTTAACAATTCAATACATAATGGAAGTATTTATTATCTTCTAGTGTATCTTGTTTTTTCAATGTATATTTTTAAACGTTTAAAAAACCAATTGAACCATATGGGTGTTCTGGGTGCCAAATGGAAAAAAGATGTTTGTGATGTATTTCTCCATATTTTCTCTTAAACATATTGCTCTTTTCTGCAAGAGAAAGACAAAGATATGAATATTTCAGGTGTCTGTAACATGGAAACTGTTCTTTTCCTGTTTATCTACAATCTTTCCCTATTTCTGTCAAAACTTCTGCCATCCTTACATGCATCAAGAAACTTATTCATGTCATAATTAGTCCATGTGTAAATGAGAATAGAAACACTTGCCTCCTTATAAGTTGCATTCAGTTTTATTTGGAAATGTCTTAAGAATTTGAAGAAAATATAAAATAGTGCACAAGTGCACAAATTGGTTTCTATAAATTCAGAGATTTAACCCATGTGATTAGGATGACAATGCCAAAAGCCGAGCCCCAGAGGAAACACAAACAATTGTCACTGATAGCAGCCAGTTAACAGATTTTCCCATGATGGAGCTCTTGAAATCTGTTCTAAGAGCAGAGATTAATACATCATTCTGCACCAACATCATCAGCCACCTAGAAATCTTCACCCTGGAGTACAGGAACCCTTTAGGCTTTATAACAAAGGACAAAATTCTTCAGTCCTGTGTGTGGCTTCACTGTATATCATTTTATTACCTCACAGGAAAAAAAAATCCATGAAATGTGATGTTTTTGCTTGTGTTCATGGACATTCAGTAAATCAGGCCACCCTACAGAAGCTATGTTCACATTTCAACATAAAACCCTGTTATCAGCTAAGCAGCTTTGTGAAATATGTTCTCAATAAACAGGACAGAAAAGCAAAACTGTTGTATGAATTAAAGAACAGAAGATTCTTATGGGAACTTGGATTCCCTTTTCAGACTTTATCATCCAACATACTGTGTCTGTTGGGCTGATACCCGCAAATTTATAAATTTTTATCAGAAATTTGTTGATTGCACCATTTAGCAAGGCAAACTGAATCATGATTTTCAGGAAACCAGAAGTCTGACTGACATCATCTTTCTAAATTTCCACAGAGTGCATTTTTTATTTTCATTGACTGCACTGACCCCTCTGGAAGAAGTCTCATGTGTCTGACTGACATCATCTTTCTAAATTTCCACAGACTGCATTTTTTATTTTCATTGACTGCACTGACCCCTCTGGAAGAAGTCTCATGTTTCTATCAGATGCATCAGCACAAGTACATGCATCACTATGTGCCTTAACTTTGCATTGTAACGCGGCCCTAGATCCTTCCTCACGAAAACACCAACATGCATTTCTGACCAATAACATATAGTTGGGTGGGAGCTATTGTACACTACTTCTTGTAAGAGCATTATAAAGACAGCAGAAGTTTTTTATTATAGTTTGACCACAAGGAATATGTGTGAATGTTGCATTTGTCTCCTCAAAATTTAAATGAAACTGTTTACTACAACAGAAGGATTGCAGCTCTCACACATTGTTAAAAAATCAGAGACAGAACTAAGACTTGGAGCCCTACTAAGATTATCTTTTCAAATGAAGATTGCAAAAAAGGAAAGAGTACAATCTCCATGACAATTCTCTTCAAAACAGGTTTTTCACCACTTTGTAAAAGGACGAGGAGCAGGAATTTGACTCCTAGTGGACACAAATTGAGCATATAGCCCAGAAAAACAAGCTGTCCTTGTGTGGGACTCCACTTTTTGTCTCAGTCCCATGAGAAGTCATATTAGCAGTTGCATCTGCAATGCAATCTCTCACTGGTTATGGCTTAGACTAGGATCCTGTCCATGTCAAAGCCTACCAAGTTCTTCAGAAGACACCATCAGTGTGGTCTTGCACTCGTACACACTGGGATTCAGACAGTTTAGAAACAAAGATCATCTAGCTCTCGTTCGTAGCTCAGTAGCAAAGCATAATTTCAATGTCAGTTATTATTGATCAAAAATTTCCTCTGAATTGCACATTTCCCTGTCTAGAATGAAGAGAGATTTAGCACAACACTCAGAACATTCTATAAAAGCAAAAGCATTCTATGCTTTTGCTTTTATAACACATTCAAATGTTGTGAGAAAGTATATGTGGAGGTAAACTAAATTGTTACTGAAGGACAGAGGAAGGGGGAGAAGGAGGGAGGGAGGTTACAGAAGGAAAAGCAATCTACAAGGTGGAAGGAAACATAAACCATCCTGATTTATACTTTTTCTCCACCCCTTCTGTTGATTGCTTTTCCTTCTAGAAACACATCTTTTCTCTTCTTCTACAAGGTGGGATGTGAACTGATTTACGCTGCCTTTCCAACAGGTAGTTAACCCACCCTCCTATTCAAGAAAAAACATTAAAAAATTAATATAGTGCACCTTGTTCACTAGCTTTGTCTTCACTGCCTGTTTTTTGTTGTTTTTTTTTTAATTTCATGACAATTAGTTGTGTTGGTAAGGCACCACCTAACTTGTTGCTTTAACTAGTAATAATAATAATAATAATGAGTATACTGTATTGGCTTAAGTGAACCATTCAGCAGTAGATCCTTGGAAAACATCAGATGTAAATGAACCTTGGATTATTCTGTGTATCCATTGTGCAATGGGTAAATATTTATAGCACACAGAGCTCAATTTATACCCTATTTAACAACTCTCATGATATAGGTTGCTATTCTTTCTTGCAGAAGTTGCTGAGTGGATGGAGTCGTCACTAAGAAGCAAACTGGTCTAGCAAAGTTGCCCCATCCTTGCCCCCACATGGTGTTAGGGTGAGTCTGAAGGCAACTATATAGGAAATCCCACAACCTTACAGGGAACAGTTGAATTCTCCTCCCAAAAGAACTGAGGCCAGCCCTGAGATCCACAGTGGTCAGGTGGGCAGGGGAAGCACCCACGTGGTCATGGCCTGGATGTAGAATGGATCAAAAGGAGTGTTGCAGTGCATGATTTAGGTTTTTATATTTGTATTTGTATTTTGTTATTTGTCTGTACTTGGTTTGCTCCATTCCAAAATACCCTACCCCCCTACCCCTGATGACCCCGGTAGTATCCCCCTGATGTAACCACGCCCCTTCCCTTCCCTGATTGTCCCAGAGTGTTCCCCGCCCAGGCTGTGACCTGGGAAAAGGGACACAGAGGCCCAGTCTGGCGGTTCTGGCTTCTGGTCCCGGCTCTGCTCTGCATGTGACTGGGCCGCAGGAAATAAACACCTTTCCCAACCCAAGCCAGAGCCCATTCTTCATTTCCAAGCCTATCCATGCTTCAACCAGCTAATTGGAGGACCTGCAAACTGCTATAGATGGGTCTGGAGAACTGCTTGCCGGTAAACAAACCCCACGGAGACCCCCGAAATCTATAAAGGAGGTAATTTTTTCAAGTGTGAGGTTCACTCTTATGTTTGAAACACTGTTTTCCTTTGTAACAGACAGTTTAAATAACACTTCATGTAAACATTTCAACAATACAAGTAATGGCTGCTTGTGACTTATGTGAGAAGGAAGCTTCCCAAACTCAAAAGATAAAATATTGTCTTTCTACAAGAAAAGATTCCACAAGGATCACATCTGAAAAATTATGCAAAGTAGGACAAAAAAAAGCATTATTGTCTTTCCAACCAAATTTTTCAGAAAAATTCTCCAGTTGCATATTAACTTCTCAATACAGCATGAACATTTGAGAAGCCCAGGTGTTATGGAAGGCAAACCACAGTGAGTCAGTGTTTCCAGTAGTGAATTACCACCAGGTTTAGTTTCTCCACCAGCTCCTCTGAGGTTTCAGATCTGACAGTAGCTGTGAAGCATAGGGTATGAACCTGCAGCTCCTGATTTTATGGTACTGGAAAAAGCAGTTTCCCTATAGCACTGATGAGGCTGCCAGGTTGATGTATCTTTTAGCAGGAACCTGGAGCCCAACTGCTCAAGTGGCTTTCCTGACTTAGCTGCCTGATTGCAGACCACCTACACTGGACCTTGCTCATTTTTGATCTGCTGAGGCCTCATGCGTTTGTATCAGAGCCTCTGCCTGCTGCTGTTGGTAGAAGAAGAAAGGATCTAGATGGATCTTATTTCAGTCAGAGTAAGTACAGCAGCATTTTTTCACATTGCCTCCTATGTCCCTTTGGCCTTTTAATGTGAAGTCCTTTTGGGCAGTAGTCTTTGTTACAGAGATTTAATAAAGCACCTGGTTGACAGAGCTGCACTGCCTGCTGGGGGCCTCCAGGAATACTAAAGCTTAAGAGCACATAAAAACAAAGACAGCTTTTCAAAGGTCTCTCTCTCTACAGCCTCCGCCAAAGTGACCTGTCAGGGCTTCATCTCAACCTGACATTTTGACAGTGCTCTTCAAGTAAGAACTGAGAAGACTGGATTTTGTCAGAACTTGACTTGAAAGGATTTTCAGCAGTTCTATTTCTTATTTATTCCCTTCTGGCAAGAAAAGTTTTACATGTGAGAATCTCATGAAGCAGAAAATCTAGCTTTTAAGTGGCATTCCCTCTTGGTTACAGAGGATACTAAAGTGACTAAGTCCATATCATGGCCTCAACATGATTTGTGGCTGCTCACACTCCCTGCAGGAAAGTTGTGTCATTTCTCAGGCAGTCTTTGTCTAGGTGACATATTTTTTAAAAAGTTGCCTTCTGACTCTGCATAAAACTTCCACCATCACCTTCTAGCACAAGCATATTTTTAATATAAAAGAGTTCCCTCAGCTGGGTTCTTAGGTAAGTGATACAGTATGAAGAAAAATAATGTAATATTTCTTTTGTGTTCTACATTATAGCACAAGATATTAGAAATGATACTCTGGCACAGTAGTGCTGACACTTTGAAAATGGTTTTTGTGCTGGCTCACTCACCATATTTGCCTTCCATGGAAGAAAAATATTGTGAAGACACTTAGGAGGAAATGAGTTCTGAAGGTAGTTAATCACTTGTGCAAGTACAAAATGTGGGATGCGAGATAGGATTCACAGGCAGCAAACAGCAGGCAAGACACTGAGAGAATGTATATTCTGAGTGCCATTAATTTGCATTGAGTACATGGGGCTAGAAGAAGTGGTCTGGTTAATTAAACCATATCACTGAAATGGATTTGAAAGAGTTTTAGTTTAGCATTAAAATCAGCTTTAGCCTATACTCCATGTGGGTTACATTGAGGTAATTTATTCTGTATCTAAAGAAGTTCAGATATAGACTACACAGTAACACTGGCTTTGTAGAGCAGAGTTGCTTGTGAAAACATTCCTCAATATCTGTATGCCATTCCTCTCTCTTCACTCATTTGAAAATACCAGTACAGACAAAAAATTAAAGGATGAGTGTCATGGAAAGCTGATTGTTACAAGACACAAAAGTGAACTGGCCTGCTTTTCACCTCTCTGTAACCACTGGAGTTTGATACTGTCTATTTACTCCTTTGTGTTCACCCAGTGAATCGCAATGCAAGCCAGTAGGAGTAGCTCAGGCTTAAAATATTAGCAGTGATGCATGTCTGTGTTGATGAACACTGATGAGCCAGATAGAAGAAATCAGACTAAAATAACATCTATTTGATCAGCACCTGTCTCTATTCACTTTCATTATCTTCATCACATTCCCCAAGCAATAAAATGGGTGTTATTTGTGCAGATAATACATAAGTGAAAGGAGTCTACTATATTCACAGATGGTAGTCATTCATCTCAAATTAAAATTATCATCTTTTGGTAGCCCAAAATTTACTTAAATGAGAGCAATAAAGCCCACAAGAGTGCAAGGAACAACCTTATTGTAGTATGTCTACCATATTTTCTTAGACAATGAAAGATTATCTTTAAATATTTTTTAAATTTTAATTTCATCTGAAGTTTTACCATCTGTATGTCTACTGAACTCCTCCCTGTGCTCTTAATAAGGTTCTCAGTTTCTCAACTTGGGATCTAGAAATAAGGTAAGCTGGAGAGATGTTCAGCAGAGGTTATCAAAATTGACTTCAAAAGAAAATTTTAATACCTGGAAAGCTATTCAATGTGAAGTGTATGCACTCAAATTCTCTATTTTCTGAAATATTCCATTAAAGAAGAATGAATAACAGAAGTAGACTAGAAAAGTTGTCAATAATTCCAAGAATTTTTAGAGAAGAATATGGCTCACTGAAAACACTACTGATTATCTAAAAGCTTGAGCTTACAGTCAGATTTATGATCAAGGGAATGATCATCTTTTCAGTCCCCAGAACAGTTCTGCTCCTGTGACCCGGAAGCACTCAGGACAAGAAGATTAATCTTGTAAGGGTTTATAGGACCAGCTCCTGAGAAACCATAGTCATAGAAGAACTGAAGGTATCCATACCACCAAATGCAAAGACAGTGCATTTTGTACTTAAGTAAAACCCCTGTATTAAAGTGTATTCTTACTTCTGTTATTCAGTGTGTGAGGCAGTACAGGGACAAGAAGGAATTAGATATTGGTGTTGAAAGTGCCTGTGTACAGAGAAGTTGCTTTTTGTCCTGTTCCTAAGCAAAAGAGCTGCAAGCACAGAGAGCAATGAACACCCAGAAACTAACAAAATTGAAGTCTGAGAATATTTAGTAATCATATCAAATGTTTATCACACCCTCCACACTTCCTGCCACCTAGCCATTCAGCTTACTTCATTTTCACCAGTTATAATCCTAGTTCCTTTGTGATCAATATGGTGTACAAATTGCACACTAGAAAAATCATGGTATCAACATGTGAAACAAGGTTCCTAAATGGGACATGACAAAACAATTGGTGAAAATGGAATATCATGAAAGAAATGCTCATCCAGATCAGAGATCAAAAAGAGGTGATTTATCAAACAGTGAGTTAAAATAAATATTTTAAATTTCCATCTACCAACCTCTCCCAAAAGCATGCATTGCTTTTCAATACGCAGTTCCGACATGCAATTTCAAAGCACATAAAATTCCTAATAAGAAGCCATATACTAGTAAGAGACAAGTAAATTCAGATGCAAGCTAGCTGACAGGCCACAAAATGCAAAACACCAAGAAAATAAGCATCTATTTCGTCTCTCTTTGTAATGTCTCCTTTATCTGCAATAACTGGTTTTAGTATCCTGCAACAGACAGTAAAATAGATACCTACAAAACTGACTGCAAATAGGTGAAGTATCATTAATTAAGAGATAATACCCCTTGAAATCAGACATTGCCAGCAGTTTTCGGTTATGACCCATTAATATTTTAACTAGCGTATCATTAATAGTGGTAATAACCAATTCTAAGGAGATTATTGCTTGAATAAACTATTTTTAATGATTTGAAATATTCTGAAAAGCTTGGTCTGTTTTGACTTTAATTTTTGATTCTTTTTAATGCCTCTGTAGGAAGAGCTATTTCTATTCACACTGAAATAGAAGCATTTCTATGAGTGCATAACACAATCTCACATGGAATATATTCACAAGGTGTACAGCAAAAGGTCTCTTCTGCCTGCATTATTGTATCTGTGATGTTGATAGTCAGTCATGCCTTCTGTCATCTGCCTTCTTTCTTTTCTGATGACTGCTGTGTAGCTTGCCTTGATCAGGGAGGCCTGAAACACTTCAGTCATAGCCTCTAATCCAATCTTTGCATCAAACTGTGGCTCTCTTTTGATTTAGCTGGATATGTACAATTACTCTCAGATGAGTTTCTGAGGGGCAAAGAGATATAGTTTACTCCAGGCAACATTATTTTTGTGCCTGTATACACTGTAAGCCTAATATGTAGACTCTGTCCCTCTGAATCTATTAAAATATTCTAATTTATTTTACAGGTATCTCCCCAACAAGGTTAAATCATATAACTCTGGAGAAATAAGTTGTCACAAAAACATATAATTCATGAGAATAGTCCCAGGTCTATATCATGTTCATATGAATATAGCTAACGATAGGAAAGACAGATAAGAAAGATAAGACATAAAAAGCCTCTTACCCCTCTGGAAAGCAGAGATCACTTTCCCTCAGGAGACAGTATTTCCCAGCTTTGATCCTATCACGCTAGCCAGGAAGGAAATGGTGTCTGTTTTATGACACTCCCAAATTCCCATCTCTAAACCTCTACTGGAAATACAGCTTTTTAAGCAGTCAACCCTTTTCTTGACTCAACAAAGGTATCAGAAAAGCTACAGACAAAATCTTGACCTCTCTACTTGTATCATGGGCAAGAGGAACAGGATCTAACACTGTCCAGAAAGCAGATCCAGGAGCAGGCAGATAGCATCAATGCAAACAATATCAGATTTTTTCATGTTTTCCTATTTTTGCTTTCTCACCCTCATTATAGTCTGGCTTTATAAATGGCCATTTTATCCAAGCTATATTCAGAAGTTAAGTCTTTGTAACAGTTTTCTGTTTCTAGAGACATACCAAGGCCTCCTTTCCGATTTTACAATTATTTTGCATTGTGAAGAACAATAAATCTTCTGGCGGGCAGGTCTTCTATTGAGGCTCCATCCCCCAGTGTTTCAGCAACAGATGTCTCCTGTGTTGGCCCTGGCAGTTCCTGAGGGTAGAAATGCTGTCAAACACAACCCAGCAGCACTGTGAGAGGGACTCTGCTGAGGAGTCAGTCAAATAATCTCAGTCACTTTAGCATCTCATAGGGGATGATTTCACACACAAATGCGAGAATGCATGAGGTCTATTCCACAAATAATGAATATACAATCAATTGGCACCATCTGCCCTTCAAAGCACTGCTTGTGTGCATTATGAATGTACTATCCAAGAAAATAAAAGCATGAATGAACCAGTATATTTGATCTTTTGAGACAGAATTGACATTGAACAAAAACAGTACAAATGTATCCACTGGCCCTTTTCATGATTCCTCAGAAGCCCAGGTAATTGCAATGTCTACCAGGAAATCCACAACTTTATTGTGTCCAGGCATTGATGCTTTCCTTCTTCCTAAAGATACATCAGTAACCCAGACCTTACAGGTTCAGACTGTTCCCAATTTCTCCATTTGTTCCCAGTTATCATAGTATGCCTCTCTCCTATTCCTTCTCTAGCTGTCCTTTTTAGGAAAGCTTTTTGTGAAGATAATACTTCCATTTTCATACAGAAAAAAATCATGAATAGAAACACCTTCACAGATAACAGAAAATGTACAAGAGGTTTATAAATTAACTGATAGCAGTCTGGTAATTATTACACTGTGGGAGGGGAAGGGTGATAGAAGACACTGGTAATATGACAAGGAATCTCACTTCAAGTCTGTTAGTTGAATTCTTCCAAGTCAATAGAGACTGAAGGATATTACCTTGTCCTGTTTGGACAATTTGTTTGGTGGCTTGCAAGGAAGTGTTGACAGGCAGTCAGTAGCAGACTTACACACACAGAAGTGGAAAAAAGTACTGAAGAGTTTCTTCATTCTTCCTTCTTTGCTAGAAAATACCAAAGCTCATCCCATTCCCATGCATCTAGTTTTCTGCTTTGTAAAAGGAAATACCTTATGGCAAAAAGCATTTGCTTTCAAACCTACAGACTTTATCACTGAGAAGAAGCCATAGTTTCTGCATGAGTAAGTAGAAGTCTGGGCTTGATACCTGTCAGAGTGTCATGGTTTTGTCTTGTGGTCCTGTATATGTCTCATGGAAATGCTAATCCAAGACTGAGAAAGCCATCATCATATAAAATACAAATGGCAACATAACAAACACAACAAAATACAGAATGGGAGAGCCTTACTGCTAGAGTTTATTCCTCCAGGTTATGGTGAAGCTGGGAATATATGGGGGAAATAGAATAGATTCCAAAAGCAATTGCACTAAACTAACACATGTTGTAGTGGGGAGGACAGAAACCAGCAAAGTGAGGTCAGAGTAAAAATGAAGTTTTGTCTTCTCTCCTTTCCCTGTTTTTGCTGGATAGAAGAGGATCTTAGTTGCCATGGCTGCCAAGAGCCAGTGATGCAATTCACTATCTTTCTGCTCAGAAAGATACAGATCGTAGAGATCAGGCAAAAATGAAGTAATTCCTTCTGTTATTTACTCACTTTCTGCCTCCTCCTCCAGAAATACTCCCAAAAGGGAAGCCGGACATTAAAGCAGCAGGTATTTTTGTGATGATTTATACCTGACCTCCATCAGACACCCTTAGATTTGCAGTCTCCCATGCACAGACCCCTGAAAACAGGACATAACTCTGTGACAAATTCTTGCAACCTGCTCTGAGGTCTAGCCTCGAGAAGTCATTTTCAACTCACTGTATACATTAAGTTTAGTCAGGAAAAGCATTACATGTTTGATGGGAAAGGATAAGGATTTACCTCAGGAATAAAAAGGGTGATAAGTAGGGATGAATAAGAAATAAGATTTGAAATGCATGTGTGATACAGTGAATCTTGTCCTGTATCAATCTGCTCAAGGCCACCTTTGCACAGCAACACAACAGCAATGCTAAACACCAACTGTCCCTGCAAGATATGATAAGATCTGCAGAGAAAAGACCTGTCTGTTGGTGCAGCATGTTCTCATTGTGAGCTTCTCTCTGAGACTGCATAGCTGGGGCACTCAGTGCATAGTTGTGAAGTAAACAAAGTTTCCAATTTTCTTCTTAGCTCATCTTTACAATGATGCTGTCAACTGGAAAAGATGAAGGAAGGAGGCAATGAAGCAATAATATTCAGCCACAGCTGAGAACAGAAAAAGTTGGGGTAAATGTCAATTACAGGTACAGAGGTAAAGAAAAGATTATTTATAAATATATCAATTAAAAAAAAAAAAAAAAAGGAGGGAAGAAAGCAAGAAAGAAAAACATGTTTTAAAAATAACCAAGCACAAAAATGTCTAGAGACTGAAATATACTGCTGAGGTTTAATCTATTTTTCACAACAGAATAATAGGTAGGAAAGCTGAAGAGCTACACAGGCATAAAATTCTGCAGGCTTTTTATGCTTTCTACCAGTCATGAGTATTTGGCTGATGCAGAAGTCTGCACCACAGTTTAAGGGTGATTGTGGCACTGAATGTTTTGGGGATAGTACCTAGAAATCTATCTGTGCATAATTTGAATGTAATTTCTGAGTAAATTGCCTTTCTTAAAACTTCACTTACTAGGAAAGGGAAGACATTAGTTGCTTGAGCTGTGTTTACATTTGGAAGAGCTAGCAGATGGTTTCAAGTTAAAACTACTGCCTGTCCATGCTGCTATCTGCAGGCCTCAAATTAGTCTGTGATTATGAACAACATGATCTAGTGGGTGGCATCCCCCAAGGTGGGGGAGGTTGGAACTAGATGATATCTTCAAGGTGCCCTGCAGTTTATGATTCTATGATTTTATGGTTTTGTGACAGAGACCCATTTTGTAGAAAAGAATGCGTGATGTGCAAATGGCATGGGCATAGGCTGGGGCTTTGCAGAACACTGGATATATTTTGCTGAAAATATAAACTAGTGACCCATCTTCTAGATCTTCTAGATCACATGGCCTTTTTTCTGGTTTCCATCCCAGTTTCTTCTTTCTTTTGTGCTTTCCACATCTTTAAAGTTGTGTGATCCTACTATTTGTAACTGGAGCAGAAGCACCTCTTATTGCTGATAAGTACTTTTATCACCATATATTTATTACTTATTCTGTCTTTTCCTTCTATTATTGGCCTAAATATCCGGTATATATTTGTTGATGTAAAAAGTTACTAAGTACTTATTAACCTTGTGTAAAGCCTTCTTTGAAAGACACATCTTATGTAAAAGGAAAAAAATCCAAAAAACATTTCCCCCTTCAGTCTTTTGCCATAACCTCTATGAACTGTCTCAACACAATATATGTAAAACCAGTTTATTTTGCTGGTGAATTTCCATGTATGCTTGGATTCTGTGCTGCTTAGTAAGATGACTTTTCAATCATGATAGCAAAACTTGTAAATGTAAGCAAAGTCACACACAAACAAGGAATTTCTACTGGCTGTTCACCTCTTGCTATGGAGCAGTATCAGTATGCCTGTTCTGGAAGGAGTGTACACATGATGTGGGGTACTCTGGCAGTTGCAGGCACAAGAAGGAACGAGACAGACGCAGCAGTTCAAGGGAAAGCTTCTCTTCTCCTTTATTATCTGATTCCATTACTTATATACATTTGTACAGAGGTCAAGAGATTGGCTACACAGGTTGCCACCTCTTCAACCTGGATGGTGAACATCACCGTCCATCACATTTCTCCACCCAGAGCAGAAAAATGTAAACAATAGATAAATGCTAAGAATATACATTGTTTTTGTGAAGCTGCGTGAGAACAGCATTGCAAGATTTCAAACACTTGCATTTTCAAGAGAAACTGAGGGCAACAGGGTACCCTTAACATGGTCTACTTGAATTCATACTAAAAACTGCCAAAGGGGAAAACACCTCACATATTATCAAAACCAATAAGAAGTCAAAACATAGTTAATTGCCACTGGTTTCAAGACAAGAGGTGCATTACTGCATTACTGTGATCTAATGCAAGCATTACATGAGACTTGGATAGCGAGTACAGATTTTGGTGAACCAGTTACACAGCAAACTAACATGCCAACTAGATCTATGTGGAAGTCCACAAAGGAGAGAGTACTGCCAGGCACTGCTACCCAGAGAGTTTGAGGGGCAGGAGAATGGGGCATGGATGTGAAGGGGGAAGTGCAGAGACACAGAGACCTAAAGTAGGACCAATATTTACTTTACCACCTTTATTAACAGTCATGAAGATTGCAAAACAAAACCACATTCATTAAATTTGCAGATGATGCTAAATTGAGAGACACTATACAAATCAGGATCAAGAAATGTGATATAAAGCAGCTCACAGAAATACAGGCTGAGAATACCAAAATGAGATTCAGCTTGTAAAAAAGCAAGCTAATGCATGCCACAAGGGAAGAATAACTTGGGCTGGGGGAAGCCACAAATCCAATAGAAGGCAGAAGCCTCAAGGTAACAGTGGGCAACAAATTACATAGAAGCATTCCCGACAGGATGGGTACAAAGGGTAGCACAATTGTGGGCTGCAAATGCAGAGGCACTGGCTCAAAATCAGAGATTCAAGCCATCAGGTTTTATGAGGATCACCAATTTAGCTTCAAGACAAATATACATGACAAGCCCCTAACTCAGATCTATTTGTGAGGTGAAATTTCTACAGATAGCTTCTGGTGTGTAAATTGTCTCTGGTGTTTGGGATACAGAATTTGAAGGCAGGCAAAGTGGCATGAACTCAGAGACAACAACAGTGATTCAAGGATGGTAGGAAGTGACGAAGGATACCTCCATGACCTAACTGTGTATGATACAGCAAAGGAAAGTCCTACAAATGCCTGAAAAAAAGAGCAATTAAATCCTGCAAAAGAATCACAAGTAGTCCTGTTGTCATCTTTATTAACATGAAAAAAAAATTACCGCTTAAACTAGCCATAATATCTGAAAAATCCTATTTATGGAATGTTTTTGAGTAGAAGTCATGAGCAAGCTAACTTTGGAGAAGCAGCACTGCATTGATAGGATGGTGATGACAGAAAAAACCTTTTCCTTCTTTGATACCTATATTAAGTTTAGAAGATCTGTGTCACAGCTGTGTGTTCTGATATTTACTTCCATTAAGTAAACAGCAATTTCGGAAAAATAAAAACAAAAGCAATAAAAGAAGAATAAACTTTTAAGGAATCAACATTGAAATACAGGAGCAATGTTTAAAAGAATAAAAAACGACTAAACTAAAAAAAACTTTTTAGATCTCCTGTTGTTAACTAAAACTAAGGTAAACCAATCATAAGAATAAAATACAGATGTTGAATTGCTTCAGAGTTCATTCTGAAAGAAAATCAGGAAGCTGTGGGGAAGATACACAGGGGAATGTGATCAAAGATGGATTAATATCCTACATGCCCAAAGGTTGCATATGCTATCTCACAATTGATACAGCAAGAGTGAAAATGGCCACTGGGGATAAAAGGAAATTACTAAAAGAGGAGGGCATGCAGAATTATAAATTATGCTATATGAGAAACTGTATGACAAAATCTGGAAGACACTTAATATATGTTCAGTTCAACAACATGGGTTACTACAGAATGCTAAATACAAAAATAAACAAGAGTGTTTATGAAATCCTTTAGTTTTTAACCAAGCTAATCAGGTACATGACAAAACAGTAATATATTTTTTCCTGGACTTTCAATTTTATTCAGGTTAAGAGTTTCAGTGAAGTTGAACAAATAGTGTGAAAAAAATTTTATGCATGAGTGAGTGCGTTCTTGATTTGTCTGACAATTTTTATGCCTTGCTTAACTATTTCTGCATTCAGAAGTGAATGGAAACACATCCCATGTTATGAGAAAATGTCCCCATTCAAATCTCAGCTGGTAAAACTTATAAGCATTTTGTCTCAAATAATCTTGGATGGTAGATATGAAATTTTAATTTGAAAATCCAAGCCACTAACATATCTGTACTCAGTGGAATAATTATGTGAACCTCGTGGTTGATTCTGTGTTATGCATGTGCCTAACTTTATGCCTGACAAGTGGTCCCTTTGCCTTCAGGTCAAAAGGGAACTCACTGCAGCTCCTGGCAGCAGGTGGAACAGAGCTGAGAATCCTTCTCTGTCAGGTCAGAGTAGGTCCCAGCCCCACAAGGAGACCATGCTGGCCCTCCCTGTCCAAGGACATATTTCACAGTAGGGTAAGGCCTTTCCAAATGCAGTTCACTATCAAAAGCTGACTTTGGCAGAAAACAAATCAAGCTTGATGTATTTTTCAGATTGTTAGAAGCAGTTCGGGCTTGTCAAACAATGGAAAGAATTTCTACAGAATTCACCAAATATGAAATACATTACACGACAATGAAAATATAACTGATTTCTAGAGCTTACTTCATTTTCCCTACTGCTTTCTCTATAGAATAAGGCAGCAAAGAGCTGCAAGCTACTATACCTCTTGTATATCCTCAGTGTAATATTGGCTAAGCTCAGGATGAAAACCACTGACATTAAGGGAGCTGCAGGGATGTCAATGAGAGCACAGTTATAAGTCAGCGTGTTACACAGTCATCTCAGGGGGACTAATTTGGCCTACAGGTCTTTATTGCTGCTGATGGTAGGCAAAATGGGGGAAGCTAAGGCTGACAGTAAAAGCCCACAGTGACTTTGCAGGAATGTTAGGTACAAAATCCATCTTTTTGTTTGTAAGCTATGCCTGTTTGAGGAAAGGACAATAAACATGGAGCTATTTTTACAAAGTCACTTTTCCTTCAGAACATAGATTAATTTAACTCCACCTCACACAAAACTCCTGCCAAAGTCTCCCAGTTTTGTGATCCTGCAGGGAATCTTTCTGATGTCAGGCTGTAACTTTCTTGCTATAACCGTGAATTCAGGTCACTTATAACTCAGACATTTAGAGACCCCACTGCTCCTGCACCAGGATGTGATTTTAAATTGTTTTTAGAGAAAAGATAACTGAGATTTATGATTCAGTAGTTTGATTAGAGCATCATCCAAAACTTTAACATAGAAGTACACAATGAGACACTGGGGCAGGGTAGAAAGCATGTAAAAGAAGGTACTGCTAGAGAAGATTGCAGCAGGACAGGAAGAAGATATAGAAACAGACTGATGTTCCTCTCCACACAGGTGGTACATGTTCATATATATATATACATCTCATTAATATATAAATCCTGATTGTTCATCCAGGGGTTTATGGTATAGAGACTTTAAGAGCTCAGATCCTGCAGTGTTGAAGCCCAGCATGCTCCCACACTCAGCTGTGTGCAAATCTGAACTCAGATTCAGCATAAATCCCCTACCTATCTCTCTTGCTCTGCTCAGGAGTCCCCTGGGAAGAACACTGAAGTATTTGCTTTGCTTCACATCAGCTGATATGCTATTTGGAAAAAGACAGAAGGTTGCAGGAGGAGTCTACTTGGCATCTAAGTGTACCTTGGGTATGCTATGAAGTACAACCTGTGCATGTTCCTGGGCATTTCAGAAGAGTGGTTATAGAATCAGAATCAGAGTTATTTCAGCTGTAAAGTCAAAAGGTTTGAAAGTTGACCTTGGGCCAGCTATACCCTGGTTCAGAAAGATATCCCTTTAAAAAGTTAAAATTATGAAGATTACTTTTTTATTGATAATCCTAATTTTATGTATTTGAAAACAGGAAAAAAATTATTGTCATGCTCTCCATACAAAAGTGCAGAGGAGTTGTTGGAAATTATGACAAAAAAGTGTTTCTCTTTCTTGGGTGTTTTCCTATGGCGATACTGAGACATATTGGATTGCATGTGGACCTATAAAAGTAAGACAGTCCATTAAAACAGGGACAGTGGGAGGGAGAGGATGAGAGAGAGAAAATCCTGTTCATTCAAATCTGAAAGTTACTTCTTTCTTTTTACAGGATGACACACCAGAAGGAAGATCAATCACAGCCTTCTTTACGGGTAGTTTTCCACCTTAATGAAGTGGGTTCATCATGACTTGTTATGACAATACTTCATTTTTAGCCACTGTTCCACTCCTTTTTTGACTCTTTTGATTAAGAGGATTGTTCTGCAGTGTCCCACATGATAACTGTATTAGTTAGGGTAAGTAGCTGATCTATTACCACAGGATAATGCAGTTTGAAGGCAGTTTAATAGGGGCTGGCAGATTTCAATATTATTAGAGGGTCATAGAGTGTCTGACATTTCAATTTGTTACCAGACCACTCATATCACTAGGGCAATCATTAAACATAGATTCTAATAAGGTTTCTGCTTTGTAGGATCATTCATTATTGACAAGGAGAAAAGAAATAAATACCTTCCCAGGGGCAGTCTCGGTATGTAATACAGTAAAAATCATCTAAGTCTGGAACCATATTTTCTAGATTTGCTGGCAAATCAAGCATTACATTTTCCAATTAAACCAATTGAAGGACTACAGATAAAAACATGACTACTTAAATTCTGTCTTTACATACTGTCAGAATGCTCATTATAATCATATATATGTATAAAAAAATTGATAATTAGGTCAAGTTGGCTTATTTTACCAATGTTATGGGAGCTAATAATGCAGTTGTGTTGTCTTCAGCTTTATGAAGTCTGTACACCTGGGACAAATTTTGCATATTATAATTAATCATCATATATCAGATAGCTCCAATAGCTATTTAACAGATGAGCCATCTTCACCTTTCAACTAGGTAGGCCTGTGATTCAGCTTGGAAACAAAAGGAATACATTCTTCATAAAAGCTTATTAATATTTTCCTCCTTAGATTAATGTTTGATTTATTTGGGTTATGCTTTAAAGTTCCTTTTTAATTTCAGATTTTCCCTGAATGACCTTAAGTTCATATTCATTTCCCACATCTTTTAAAAATTAACTGTGTTGTACTTTAAACACAAACTGAGAAGAAGAGAAAAAATAGTTTGGAAGAAGGTGAAAGATATCATTAAAAACACAACTAAAAGCATTAGGACAGAGCTATTTAATTCTGGAAATTTCATTTGGAGAAAAATTAATTTGTGATTTTTTTTCTCAGTTTCTTGGGAATACATAAAATTTACACAGAAAATAGTGTTGTTAGGATGTACCACAACATTTGGTGAAGAAAGGGCAGTGTAGCACCAATGGATATAAGCCAGAAAGGGACTAATCTTGCGACTGCATGCTGTCTTAAGTAGTCACATTGGCCTGATGAGGATCCATTCAGAGCAACAGAACTTTTAACCTGATTTTTGAATCCAATACACTGGGCCCAAAAGAGCAGTTCAAGAGAGAATCAAGCTCAAGGAGAAATGAGCTATTTTCATTTACTGATAAAACAGCAGCATCCATGGTGATAGTGAATTAGTTTATAAAATTTCTTCCAGATTTAATAATATAAGGTGTTATTAATAACTCAGGTAAAAAAGGTCTCCCACAATTCAATAAGATGATCTTTTCTTTTAAATTCATGACAAGAGCTTTAATTGGATCAGAAAAGCAACCAGCAGACAAATAAATTGACAATATAATTTAATTCAGCCAGCGTAGTGAGAAGGAATTTTTACTGGCATTTGTTTATCCATTCCTGGGTATCACCTTAGTCAACTCCAACATGACAGCTTCTCTCCGGCTCATCTTTGGGAGTCCCCCAAAAATAAAAATTTAAATCTTAACAGTGCAGTACCTTGGCTCAGTGGAGCAAGTTGTTCTCATCACATTTCCCAGGTCTCTGATCAGGGAAATTAATGTCCATTAAGTCAAGCAAGAGATGCTGAACTATGAAACTGTTCTGCCTACAAGGTGTCACAAGATATTGATGGAGAGGCAGAAAGGGAGGACTGTAGCCAAGATGGCTTGAACATATGTAGAAGAACTCTATGTTAAAGTGTAAATGAGTAGGAGAGACTTCCTGGAATGAGTGGAGTAAAGAAATTTGGTTATACAGAGAGAAGCTTAAAGACTTATCAGCAACATCTAAGATTGTCCAACTTGAAAGCTGATAATCCTAACAGCATTCAGATATGTTGAGATACTTATTTAAAATGTGACAATGCTGTCACAGGCCACTGTCTTCTATAGCCAGTCTATCACAAGCATATCTTATATTCAGTTCATATTTCTGCATAACACTGTACGTTCTGCAATATCAGAAAATGAAGTTTTATGCTATTGATCATAATGTAAATAAGGTGTTTATTTGGAACCATGATTCATATCTTCATTTAGTCATTGTTTCCTTCAAAATAATTTACCATACATCTAACAATTTGTCAACCATAGTTATATTTTTGTCTGGTGGAAAAAAAGTTGTCTTCTAGTATGCTTATCATTGGTAATTCAGGCTTATCAGACCTGGACAGAATTAAAAAAATGTATCTTACAGGAAATTTTTCTTCATATGAAATACATTGACAGAATCATTTAATCACAGAATATTTGAAGTTGGAAGGGATCTTAGGAGATCATCTAGTCTAAACTGTTTTATAGATTCCCAAAGACAGAGTCTCTGTAACCTCTCTGGACAATCTGTTCCACAGTTTGACCCCTCTCCCATTTTTTTTCTCACAGAAGATATGCTCCCATCCCCTAATCACCTTTTTGGCCTGTTCCTTTATGTTGTCCCGTAAGTCCGTGTCTCTCTTATACTGGAGAGCCCAGCACTGGACCCAGCACTCTGAGTGTGGCCCTCCCAGTGCTGAATAGAGGGGAAGGATCACCTCCATTGATCTGTTAGCCACACTCTTCTTCATGCAGCCCAGAATACCCTTCCCTTTCCTTGCTGCAAGATTATATTGCTGACTTGCATTCCAACTGGCATTCACCAGACCCCCAGGTCTGACTTTTTGGCCAACCTACATTCCAGCCAGTCTGCTCCCAGCCAGTCTGTATTGGCAACTGGGTTATTCCTCACCATGTGCAGGATTTTTTTGCACTTCTCTTTTCTTCAGTAGGTTCACGTTGTCACATATCTCAAGCCTGTCCATAGCCCTCTGAATTTCAGCACAGACATCTGGTCTATCTACCACTCCTCTGAGCTTTGTATCAGCTACTAACACATTTAAGGGGCACTCTGCTCCATCATCCAGATCATTCATGAAGCTGTTAAACAGTATTGGCCCAAATAGCCACCCCTAGGTTTTCAGGGCTAGTGACTGGCCTCCAGCTGGACATGTACAACTGAACACAGTTCTTTGAGCATGGCAGTTCAGCCAGTTTTCAACCAAGTTCACTGTCCATTTATTCTGTTTTTTCTACACAGATGTTATGGCAGACAGTGCAGAAAGCTTTACTAAGATAAACAACCAAGTGAGTCATCTTGTAACAGAAATCTATCAGGTTAATCAGGCACGATTTCTCCTTCATAAATTCATGCTGATTATTCACAATCAGCTTCTAGTTCTTCATACATTTGAAAACAGTTTCTGGGATTATTTTTTCTATCACTTTAGTACAAGAAACTCTAAAAGATAAAAGATACACACCCACTTGAAAATTACTTGGAAAATGGAAAGGTGTATTTACAAAAACAGAGAAATGCAAAAACAGTATTGTTAGTAGTTTTGTTGTCCCTTTAGTGGCTGAGAGACTTATGGACAAGTTTGAGAGCAAAGCCCAAAAAGTGATTTTGGAATGCTCCCTGGCTGGACTCAGTCTGAAGGGAGCTGTTGCAGACACAGGAGACATAAAGGTTTCTTTCTAGACAGAAGAGGTAGCGTAAGTATAGTCAAGAGAGTTCCCACTTCTCATTGTGGCACAGAAAGAAAGGATAAATGAGAGAAAGGTAGGGAGTAGGAGTCAATTTAAATTCAAAATCACCAGGATTCCATAGATTTTTCTAGTGGCAGGATCAGGCCCATGAGGTTTAATTGTCTTATGCTCCAGGAAAGGTATGAAACATGCAATTGTTTTTGCAGTTAGATTATCTTGCATTTCCCATTTGGTTAGCCAAGAAATGATACTATAGAGCATTATCTGTTGAAGTGTGAATGCAGTTTCTATGAACCCAGACAATGTAACGGTAGCAGCCCCCACTCACTGGAGAGAAAACAGTAATCCAAAGGCACCAGGAAAGGGGTAGCTGTCAGATCTCAGCAGCAAAAATGAGCACAGCTTGTGCATTTTAGAAAGAGGAAAGAATTCTGCAGAAAAATTAATCCAAATTGATGTGCCTAATTTAATTTACACAAATCAGAAGGAGAAAGGACAAGTAGTTAACATCTTGGCATTACCTGTCGTCTTCAGCACAATTACTGTTACAAAACATAAGGAATATTGGAGACCATAAAAGTTTTTCATTGGCAGCTACTAATTTACCAGCAAAAGCAACCTGCTTCAGAGCTGCTAGCTTCAGTTGAAAACAGCATGTCCTCATGCTTGTTTGAGTTGAATTTATTTGTTTAGATGTTTCAGAAAGAGAAATCAGGTATTTTTATTCATGCAGTTATAAAATATTTCCGTAGTACCAGCAGTTCTAAATTCCTAGAATCCAAACAAGAGCCAAACTAATTAACATCAACACCACTGCAATATCATGACTTTTAGTTTCATGCTCCATCCTACATAATCTTCTGTAACCTAACCCATCACACTCCACTTCTCTTGGCCTTTCTCTTCCTGTGCCTTTGCTTCCATTACGTCCCAGAACCTCCATCAATAGCAGGGATACTGCTGCCTATGTGTTTGTGCTCCATTGCTGGGGAAAGGAAGGGACTGGAAGTGGATTATGTCTAGTTTCCTGGGGTTATTTCCTCCAGCCAAGATAACTCTCTTTCCTTTGCAACAATATGAGGGAGAAGAGCAGCACTACCTCGCAGATATGATCCATCTGATGTAGGGGTCTAAGAAAAACGGTTGAGAAAAATCAGTGCTGGGACAATTGGTGAAGCCACAAAGGGTGATTCAAGTGTTCTAGCACAACATCCTTTGCTGTAACACGAGTTCTCTCACAGTAGTGTGTTTGTAAAGGGATAGAACTGCCCAATGGTAGACCAAAATGTCTTAACAGAGTCAAGATGTTTGAAGGCTTCATGATCCTTCTTGATGTCTGTTTGTGTCTCGAATTCTGCCAGAATAATCTGCTTGGGTTTTATCCATTTAAGTATGGACATCTATAGGAGCAGTCTAATCTTCTTATAATAATCAGGAGAAAAGATATTCTATGGTGCATACTTCACAAGAGAATGAGGCTTAAACAGTCTGTAGGGTAAATAACATAGCCATAGCAGTTCAACTGGTTAATCTTTTCTGATGTAAACAGACAATCATCAGAGACATTGTCATGTAAAACCCCAGCAAATACTTCAAACAGAGAAATGGCCCAAGTTGATCTAAGGCATATCCAACCTGGAAGAGGAATTTAGGTGTGTGAAGGTAATGTCTAGGACATCTGCACAGGCTCAGTATCTGAATTCAGCAGTGTCCGGACACTTAACGAATGCAAGTCAGTTTTCTCTACTTCACTGCCAAAATGGATCAAAATAAGTTGAATTAGAGCTGGTTTGATGTTGAATGAGAATGTCTATAATGAGGATCAATGCAGTTTAACAAATCCATTTTAACCAAGACTATTATTTCATTCATATGTACTTTTCTAGCTTTTCCCACACAGAACAGCTCTCAGGGAATGGTACATCATGAAAACACATTTTAGACACCATCAGTGCCTAAAGGGTGGTTACATACAAAACTTTCAAGATGAGTGTTGCACATCAGGGTCTGCTGCCCCACTCTTACATGTCTATAACACATATTTCATTGGATCTGAAAAGAAATCCTTTGGTATTTGAGAGGAATAAATTTGTGTAGGAGATTACTATGCAATATAAACCTTCCATCATATTCATTGCAGTGCCACAACTACCTGTGGTTGATGGACATGGGGTGAAAAACAGTAACTGCTCTTCAGGGTTTCTTCAGTTTCCTTCCCTCATCCCAACCCACACAAAGGCAGCTTCTTGTACAAAGTCTGTCACATCTGAGAGAATGTGCAATTTGTTACTGTAGCAGTACAGTAGCTGTTGAGGACATGAAGCTGGCTTATGAACCTGCCTTTCATCCCCTTTCAAAGATCTATTTTATGTCTGAGTTTCTGGTTCTTGACCAAAAATGTGAATAGGAAGAATTCAGAAGCTTGGTGAACTTGGAATGATCATGTATTGAGCATAAACACAAAAAAAAAAAAACCCCAAACCAAAAAACCCTCAAAAAACTCCCACGCAAACAACCAAGATCCAAATACACACATACACACAAAAACATACTATAGATAGAAATCAGTGGACATTTTTTATTCACAAGTGGGAGAGTAATTTTGGAGATAACAATACTAAAATAACATTGGACTCAGTTTAATTTTTTCTCCCCAAACAGCATTGACACTTCTTGACTCTCCACATTAGCTGAGAAGTTAAGTATCTCAAAGAAATGTGATTAAATGGAGACTCTTACAAAAAATCTCTGTGGAGGTCAAGTGGGAGATCTGAATTCTGTTGGAGATGCATGGGAAGAAATATGTTGAGTGGTATGCATAAACCACTCTGACAATGGTAAAGACCTTTTGGTGAACTAGAGCTATTCAGTATCCCAGATGACACTCACCTGTGTAGCCCAGCCACTGGGAGCTCTAATGCACACATCTATTTAGCAGTCTTCTGCTGGTTAAAATGGATGTGTTTTTCACTCATTTAATCACCAACCACCTTCCCATAACTAACTCTTTACTTATGAGCATGTTAACTAGGACTGATCACAGCCGTGAGCAGGAAATGTAATTTTGTTCTCCAATTGCCCTATTCATTATCCTCCTCAGCATTTACATTCTGCACATTAGGATGCTGCATATAATGTGATCATTTACTATGTGGCTGTGACTGCCAAATACAATGAACAAAACAGAGTCTTCTGAGAGCTGCATACAGGAAAAGGACAGTTTGTTTTAATAGGAACTAAAAGTGATCAAGTGTAGAGCAATGTTTGGATAATACACAGTCTTTGTTATCAGTTTCCTTTTATATATAAAGTTGGTTAATATGTGTGTAAGTCAAATGATTCATGAAGCAATATACCACTCTTCAGACCAGTGTACGTCAGGATGTAACATGTACCAAATTGCTCTGTTTTTAATAGATTCAGGGATAGGCAAAAAGAAGAGGATGTTTTCCCTCTCCTATTCAGATGATTTTAGATGTAAAAATATTATCAGGCTCTAGGAACTGGGGAAACAAAACTATTGTGCTCCCCTCCTGCCCCACCCAAAAGGCAGCTTCAATACAACCCAGGCAGAAGAGTGAAGAAAACATTTATCAAATCCTGAACCAAGATTTCAGAGGAGCTCTGGCTTACCGAGATTCTTTCTGCCATTCCTTCTCTTACTTTTCCTTTCTCCCTGCCTCCCTCTTTGCAAGCGTTGGTGTCAAGCTCTAGAAACTTTAAAACTCAAAATTGATTAATGCAATATATTTTTCAAAAATGTATTTTTTTTCTGAAGAGATCCTTTCATGTAGAAGAGACATGGGACCATGGAAATAAAATTCAGGTTAGAAAAGGTATTTGCAAAAGAGTCTGTATATTTCCTTGAACAGCTGCATTTTTTTCTGCAGTGGTCTCCTGCATAGCTGAAATTATATAGAGAAATGAATTAATTTCATGGGGAAAAGAATGCACAATTAAGCTTCTTTTTTATGTAAGGGATTTTCCTACTAAAAAGTAGATATTAAATGACCAGTGCCATATAAATGGTATAAGACATATGAGAAATGTAGTTTTCACAGTCTAGTCAGAAGCACTCAATTCTGTACATCATGTACACCTGAATTATTCATCCATTACCTGGCCTTTCATCTGAGGTTTTTTTATGCTTGGAAATAGTCCTTGTATAGATCTCCTGCACAGTTCTTTTACATGTAGGAGAGGTTAAATCTAGTGTCTGCAGCTTTTAAGCAAACAGAGCCTGCTTTGACACTGGCACTGTTCTACTCCAGTAAAACCTATGCTTCTAACTTGAATGCAAATTCAGGAAGAGAACTTTAAAATGTGCACATTAATTAAAAATTACTGGGCATTTTTTGGGAAAGAGTACACTCAAAGAATAATGTGCTAACTTCTGACTGAATTTTTTAAATTTGTGTGGCTGTCTATGGACCTATAGACTACTGTAAAGCATGTAACGTTGTATTGCCTATATAATCCCTGCACTGATGATATTACAATTTTGAAACACCTTGGATTATCATGGGTATGAAACATGTCTTGTGGTGAGCACAACTTGCAAATCTTATGTTGTTGCAGAACACCAAGTTCAAATCAGGTTACAGGTTAGTCACTACTCAATACAAAATCGCTGGCAATACTCCAATACAGAGTTTCTGTGCATTACTTTCAGGGAAAATAATAACAAAGAATAACATTTCCATGTGTATCTTTTTTCAATAAGGAGAAAAGACTGACCATAGGAAAGGGAGACTTGTTTCTGTGGAGATGTATAGTGGAATATTCTATAAAAATGTGTTGTGGTGGGTCAGTAACCAAGGTCTTGCCTATGCAGAGTATGTTTTCTTTACACAGACCGAGTCAAGGCCCTAATGTGATGTTGTGCAACTAGAACAAATTCTCCCCTCACTTGTTTGGATACATTTATAGTCTTACTCTGCCACACTCAGAGGGAGAGCTGAACACTGGGTCAGGGAGTCTGTAGTGATTGCAGGACTGCTACAAGATACTGAGAGAGGTGAATGAAAACTGTCCCACCTCTCAGGCCGTCAAAAGCAGATCCTGCCTTCATCATTTATTCTCTGCACTGGCTGGCAAATCTATTTCTGTTATGTTGATAATAAGCAGGGCTAATCTCATCTAGCTATACATAAAGATATAGATATGTTGATATAGATGATAGAGATACAGACATAGATAATAGATATCTGAATACATACAGAAATAAGAATAGACAAATACACACATAGATCTAGATGCAGATGTAGATATAAGCACAGCTCTGCTTTGTTTACCCTGCCCCAGCACCCTGACACATCAGCATTAGCAACTAGATGAACACCTCAAGCACCCAACAGCTGGGTCCAATTCTGGGAGCAATAAAGGGAAAAAATAAAGCAGAAGGTGGTTAACCACCATGGCTAAGTTGGGCATAGGTCTGTTTGGGGGCTTGGAGGAGCAGAAAACTGTGGATCAGAGAACCAGGAAAATACTGAAGCTGCTGTTCTTTCAGTTCACCTTTCCCATGTTTTTTTCCCAAGTTTTCAGCTTCCCTTTTCTCTTTTGTTCTGTCCTGGTGTGATTTCACATTCTGCAGTGAAAAAGCAGGCTGCAGATGTGCCTTGAGAGAAGCAACACAGACTTCTTTTTTGAAATGACAAAGACACAGTGAAGATCTCTGAAGCACAGGGAACAAATGGCACTCCTGGTTTTTTTAGCATGTAAACACATAAGTTTGACTGCAGCTTTTTCTGTTATCAATCTTGTGATTTTTTTGCAATGACCTTATGTCTCCTTTTCTCTCCTGTACCTTCTGCCTCTTGGAAAAGATGTACTGGCAGATGAAATTTGCATCTATTGGCAGATGAATCTTGCATTATAAATATATTTGAAAAATTAAATCGTTGTATCAAAAGTTAGCAGTTCTGTTTAAATCCCTCTCCAGTATTGCATGAATTTGTGTGTGGTTAGAAATAAATAAAGAGATAGCAGGACTCTTTAACACTGCATGCAAATAGCACCTCAGCTCAATCTAATTGCTTTCCTTTATCTTGCTCACTCCATTTGCTCTCCAAACACGCACAGAACATGGAACAGATTGCAAAATCTGCTTTTGGGGAGCAAACAGTCTAGCTAGAGGCTCCCAGGCCTTGCAAGGGATTTAGGGACTTAGGCTCAGGGCAGTACCTAACTGCATAAGCAGCTCAGTCCCTTGCATCTAGTGGCAGGAGCATCACAGGGCCTCTCCAGAGTCCAACATGTGGGATCCCTTCAGGTCTGCTTGTTCACAGCTGTCCCCATGGTCTCAGTCTGCCACTGGCTCGCTGCTTGGGACAGCTTGCCAGTATCATTCTCCTGCCTCCCTCGGCACAGGCAGCTTGGGGCTAGTAGAACTAATTCAGTATCAGCTTTAACCACTGCCCTTCAAACAGTGGGGTTTAGGTGTTTTTCTCCTGTGGAAGTAACTGTAAAGCTCCAAATTGTCTCTTGGTGATTTCAAATAAAACTGAGGAACATACATCACTAAAGCTTTTCTCAAATAGGTAAAGTTGGCTTTGGCACCAAGTAGCTGTGTGACATTAAACAAGGCAAATGGCCAAGCCCCTTTCCCAAGTTCACAGAATTTGCCCTTCTCCTCTCTTTTCAAAAAGAGAGCATTTTAAGTCCTGAGCACTCATGGACAATCAGTGCTGGGAGCTCTGAAGAGACCAGTTCGAGCCTTTGTCCTCCAAAACCACAGACTCTGAGATCACTACACACAATCAAGTCCCTTTTGCCTAACCGGGTGCTGTGTATCCAATGAGAAATGATACATGACTGGAAGCACACTCTTAGGCCACTTCATTTGCAATGTAAAATGCATGAGCTTAAAATCCCCACAAAATGAAATGGCAAAGTCAAACCTCATTATTTCAAAATTTTCCCACAAAAAAGAAACACTAGAAATGGATGAGTTGTCACAGAGTATTTCAGTGGAAATGGAACTGATCTCTGAGAAAAGACTGTTCATCAACCTGTTTTTGTCCAGTTCTGTCAAAGTAGGCTTTGACAGAAAATGTTCTGTGGGTTTGGTTTTTTTTACCCAAAGGCAAATGAAAGAGACAAATCTATGGTGCTCTGACAGTGGTGTCTGTCGGATAACTTCTAATGATTTGTTTCCTCCATGTGGCAAGAACTTAAAAGGCTTATTGTGTCATGGCAACGAAAATCTAGTGATATTCTTAAGCTGCCATTTAAAATTAGCCCATTATAGCAGAATCTTCTGCCGTATGACCAAATTCCAAGGAAAATATTAGATATGGAATAAGTGATCTGAAAAAATTAGGGGGCGAGAAACTACAACTTTGAAAAATTAAAGGGAGAAAGCTTTTCGCACTTGATCACTTATTTAATTCTCGCTAAAATTCTTGGGAACTAGGAAAAATAGCATCTGGGTTTATTTTTTACCTTTACCTTTCAAGGAGTAAGAACATGTCATCCTAGAAGAAGGAAACATTTCCCAATACAATATAACTTTCATTCTTCAATATTGGAAAAAATAACAAAAAAGCATTTATTTTTTTAAAGAACACAAACCAATGAAAATTCTGTGCTGAACAAAAAAGCACTATAACCAGGAAAATCTCAAAAGGGAAACTTGGCTTTATAATCAAATACCAAAATGATTTGAAAGATCTAATAATCTGCCATAACCCAGCAATAAATAATATATCCTGCAAACACAAACTTAGAAGGAAAAATGCCTTTAATCACAGTAATAGTTCTCCTGCTGCCCAGTATATCAAATTACTTTTTCCTTTTCAAAACAATATATCTTCTCAATCCCATTTATTCCTATAGCCTCTGGGCCAGGTTCTGATCTCACATACACTGTTCAAATCCAGAGTAACTAAACTGAAATCATTCCTTTCAATTGGGACATTTTCTCTGGGTTAAATAGAAATTATTGACCAATGGAGCTGCACAAATAGATTACACAGAGGTCAGTTTCATGTTTCAATCCATGAACTCTCTTTACTGAACGCACCACACAGCATTGGCTTAATTGAGTATTTGCCTAGCCAGCCCAATTGTTATACTGTTTTAAATGCTGTCCTTCTTTGTGTGGAATGCAAGGGGTTTTTTTCCTATTTTGGTTTCAATACTATTTAAATACAAGGAAGTGAGACTGCAAGGAAGAGTCCTGTGAAAAAATAAACCCTGTGCAAGCTTTCCCATCCTTCCCAGACAAACACATCTCTGAATCTTCCAATAGCTTTCAAAACCCCACCTGATCTGAATGATCCCCATAAGCCCACAGCCACCCTTTCTACCACTAACCACACTGTCCTGGCATGGCTGTGTGTCTCCAATTGGCCTGGGAGGCACTGGTGGTCTCCTCCCGCCTGCAGAGCTGAATGCTGTGCTAAGGTACTGGTTCATACTTCTGCTCTCTTACAGTTCTGAGAGGCAAGGTGTAGAAATTTCACAGTCTCTCTGGGTGATATATTCAGTGCTGCAATGTTCCCCTCATGTTTTTCCCAATGTCCAGACCAAACCTTGTGAGCTGTGATTTGTGGCCACTGCCCTGTATTGTATCATTAACCATTTCATGAGGAAATCATCAACGTCTTTGAAACTGGCTTTAAGTATTTTCAGGGCAGCTGTGGGGCTGTCCCAGCTCCTCACAGACTTGACCAACCCAGCAGAGCCTCCCAGGGCAGAGCTAAGAAGGCACTATGTGGTGTCAGTAGCTGAAAAGATGGACTAGGCATCCCACAGTGTTTAGAGATGGGAAGCTCTGAGGAGTAAAAGCTATGCAATGTTCACTACAGCACGAGTACATTAAATATATTAAAGCAGCATGCTTGTGGTGCAAAAGAAAATAACTGATGTTTAGTCTAAGGACGCACCTCTTACTGCTGCCAGGCTTCTTCCTCGGGCACCTTCAAAGGAGTTCTCTGTTCCTTGAAACCTTCAGGTTTAAAAATGAAACAAAGAGGGAGGCTGGAACATGGAGAAGAGGGGGAAGGGTGTTTGTTAAATGAGTTGAAGGCAGCATCCAAACCTAGTTCTGATTACAAGCGTCAAGCCTTTACTGAAATATCTCAGAAGAGTGGAAGTCTGGACAGATTTATGGGTATGCATACTTCACTGGTTTTTATTTTGGAGGTGTATATATATGAGCAAAGATTAAAAGCCAAAACAAATGTTTAAATCATTGTATATTGGTGGTACAGTGGAATAAATATAGCATAGACCTCAAGATTCTAAGTAATGCTGATTGTAAAAGATAATTTCATCTTTGCATTCACCTCACTAAAACACAGAAAAAAATGCCATAAGAATTATGAGAAAAATTTTGTAAGTACTACTACCTCCTCTCAGTTCTTGAAGTGTTCATTTTCTATTTTGATGTGGATCCCATTAAAAAGGGAATGCATTATAGATTTGAAAGTGGTTTTATTTAATATACCAACAGACGATGATCATATTGCATGTGAAAAGTCAGAACTTTCTGAAATGGTAATACCACTCCCCTAAAAAAACATTAACAGATATAAAAATACTGCCTTTTGTTATTGAAGTACCTCCCATCTGACAGGTCCCAAACTGCAACATGTACAGAAATCTTCTGATTATTATTAAAATATTTGGAACAGCTGTAACAAAAATATTGCCACAGAATTTTTTAAGGAGAATGTTGGGAAATAATTTAGAAAATTGTGATCATGAAAGGTACAGTTAAGGCAGGCCACTCGTAAAACCAAGGAGAAACTTACATCAGCAGATTTATAAAAAATGGTCCTTTAGTGACCACAAATAGTGGGGATCATATTTTACATCCACTCCAATCGACATAGGTTGGATTCCTGCATATAAAAAATATCCAATGTCTAAGGCATCCCTTATATGAATTATAGACATAAATAAAATCAGCCAATATCATCCTTCTATACAGAGAATTAACCCTGTAAAATCTGACTTTTTAATTTACTCCTTGCTGAGAAACAAAGATTTAGTGTCCCCGTGTGCATTTTGAGTAACTTGGTCAACAAACACATATACCAACATGTGTGGGAAGTACCAGTACAGATCTGGCTGGATTTTGTATAGCTTCATCACACAACAAAAGCACAAAAAAAGAGATGGTTTTGCAGACAATCAATATCTAGAGGCAACATCTGTGATTATATTTGCGACTGCACTAGGATCTCAACAAACATTCCTGAACTTTACAACAATCCAGAGAAAATATCAAGTTATCGATATCATCCAATTTATGAGTTTAGAATTTACCATCAGGGCTTGTTTCCTGTAATCTGGCAGGCACTGCATATCCTTTACAAATAACAGTTTTATCTGACTAATCTCCACATGATCATCAGGAAAGGACCTGGGGGCTCTGGTTGACAGCAGCTGAACATGAGCCAGCAGAGTGCCCAGGTGGCCAAGAAGGCCAAGGCACCTGGCCTGTGCCAAAGTGATGTGACCAGCAGGGCCAGGGCAGTGATTGTCCCTCTGTATTCGGCACTGGTCAGGCCACACCTCGAGTGTAGTGTCCAGTTCTGGGCCCCTCACTAAAATAAGGGCATTGAGATGCTGGAGCGTGTCCAGAGAAGGGCAATGCAGCTGGTGAAGGGTCTAGAGAGTGAGTACTATTAGGAGTGGCTGGAGGTGCTGAGGTTATTTATCCTGGAGAAGAGGAAGCTCAGGGGAGACCGCATCACCCTCTACAACTCCCTGAAAGGAGCCTGGAACAAGGTGGGGGTCAGCCCTTTCTCCCATGTAAGTGGCAACAGGACAAGAGGAAATTGCCTCAAACTGTGACAGGGAAGGTTCAAGTTAGACATCAGGAAGAAAATCTTCACTGGAAGGGTTGCCAGGCATTCAACTGACTGCCCAAGTCACCATCCCTGCAATTATTTACGAATTGACTGGACATGGCACTTAGTGCTGTGGTTTAATTGACATGGTGGTGTTTGACCACAGACTGGACTTGATCTTGGAGGTCTTTTCCAATGTAATAATTCTATGATGGCTCTCTGGCTGTGTCAAAATAGTTCTAACTGATCACATGCCTGGCTCAATGTGGCATGCATATTCAAACCAAAGTCCTTTCTTGTAGACTATGATGCTTATATTACAAAGTCTGTGAGAAACTTTAGACCTTAGGATTCTCTCTCCATATAACTGAATCATTAAGTAAAATATTTTCAAAGCTCCTGGAGTTTGTTTAGTCCCTCAGGAGTGCCCAGTAGAGCTATCCATTAAGAACACTCCCTTGTTTCTTATAATATCACTAATATATATCTGTAAAACCAGTGAAGTTATATTAGCAAATGCCTGATGTGAGAGGATTGAAAAGCATGTAAAAAGGAGATTTGGATTTGGTTCTTCTGATCCTGCTTCAGACTGGGGAACTTGAAAATATGATGTGACCAAATTTTAAGCATTAGCAGCATTTTCTAAATATGATGCATTTCTGACTTCTCGGAAAAGTACAGGTCCTTGCATCAACACAAGAGCACATCAGTGGAGTCCATATTTATTTTTTTTTAATTGGATTCTTTATTATGTAAAAGTGATCTCAGTCAAAGAGAAATATTTTGCTTCTTTGATTGAGAGTTTTGTGCAAGTATATATGGTAAGCAGAGAGGTTTCTCCTTAGGAGTATAACATCTTCTAGTGCTGATTATAGAACATAAAAGACATATTCTACCTACATTTCTTAGGATTATAAACCACTAAATTGTAAGCTTCACTTACCTTACAAATTTTGATAACAACATTAATAGAATTAGGAGCTTATCTGCCTCACCAGGAGATTGCTAAAAACCGGAGCTGCAGCAACATGAAAAAAAGTCAAAAAAGATGTAAAGACATCTGTTTTTACAGCCAAACCTGGTTGTATTTCTTATGTTTGATGTAAGGAAGTAATTGTGATTTTCTCTTGTTCTGCAAAATTATACAAACCTTTTTAAAACAATGGAAGAAATTCTACCCATTATGGTATGCTTGTTAGGGTTTCATGCATAATTAAAGCTGGACAAAGGCAGCCTCTGATCAGACGCTAACAAGCAGAATCAAAAAAGTCCAGCAGCAACCTGGTGCTGATAAACAGGAATTCTGAAGGGCTGATAAGCAGAGAGCCATTGTTATCCAGAATACGATTTACTAGCCTCTGTTTGGTTTGTTTCCTGGCTTCAGGGCAGGATCATCTTCTGTAAAAAATATTGAGCTTTAATTGCTCTTCAGTATGCCCAGGTTCAATGAGCCTTGAAGCCAGTCAAATTTCCATGAGTTTCAGTGGGACTGAGATCACATTTGAGATGTGAGAAATGTCCCACATCTTTTCTCTTTCCATCTCCACCTTTGTGCAACATTCAAGTGAATTTGAAATGTGTTCCAAATTTATCCTTGCATTGCTTTTTCACCCCACCCTTAAAAAAGCAATAAATTAGAATTTTACCACTTCTATGCAAAACCATAATGTGGTATGCAGTAGTCTCTGAAGCTGTCAAGAAGTGTGGATAAAATGGTTACTCTCAGTCTGGCTACATGAAATCGAAGTAGGATTTAGAAGCTCCAACAAAAATAACTCATGCTGGCTCTGTATGGTGAAGCATGAGGAAGTTAGTGAGAAAGGTGATGTTTTCCCCAGGCTGCACAGAAGCAGCAGCTATTCTGGAAGTATTGTAGTATCTCACACAGCTGATGTGCATGTCCTGACAGCATACAGAGCAGTTGGATCAGCACTGCTAAGGATGCCATCCCACCTCCAGACGGTGTCCTTTTTCTTAGTAAACAACAGTGTTGTTGAACAAAGAACCTGCACATTCCACAATCATATTTCTAGTACCCAGCATGCTCCTGCAACCTTTCCAAGCAGCCTCAGCCTAAGACAGACATCACCTTCTGGCACCTGGAACAGGAAGGAGAGTAGAACCAGGCACATTAAGTAACAGTAAGGTTATTGCTGATGTTGGTGCTCAGAAGACTCTCACAGTGCTGGATGTGGAAGAATTGAAGCCATGAAGGAAAAATTGCCTTATAAGACACTTGCACCTAATAGGTATTGATGGACCAACTTGTACATCTAAACTGAGTGCAGAAATACTGTGCTTTTGGGGTAAAACTGCGCCCTTTCTAAGTATCTCCTGCTTGACTTAACTTGATCTCCTTTTATGACCAGGTGATCCACCTAGTGAATGAGGGAAAAGCTGTGGGTGTTGTCAACCCGAATTTCAGTAAAGCTTTTGACACTGTCTCCCATATCATTCCTTTGGAGAAGCTGAGAGCCTGTGGCTTAGGACAGTGTACTCTTTGCTGGGTAAAAAACTGGCTGGATGGCCAGGCCCAGAGGGTGATGGTGAATGGAGATACATCCAGCTGGCGGCCAGTCTCCAGTGGTGTTCCCCAGGGCTCTGTACTGGGGCCAGTCCTGTTTAATGTCTTTGTCAATGATCTGGATAACGAGATCAAGTGCACCTTCAGCAAGTTCACAGATGACACCAAGAGGGGTGGAACTGTTGATCTGCTGGAGGGCAGGAAGACTCTGCAGAGGGATCTGGACAGGCTGGATTGATGGGCCAAGGCCAAATTTATAGGATTCGACAGGAAAAGCACCAGGCCCAGCACGTGTGTGGGTCACAGCACTTCCTTGCAGTACTAGAGGCTTGGGGAAGGGTGGCTGGAAAACTGCTCAGCAGAAAAGGATCTGGGGATGCTGACCAATAGCCAGCTGAACATGAGCCAGCAGAGTGCCCAGGTGACCAAGGGCCAACAGCATCCAGGACTATGAGGAGTGACTGAGGGAACTCAGGTTGTTTAGTCTGGAGAAAAGGAAGCTCAGGGGAGACCTTATTACTCTCTACAACCATCTGTCATGAATGAGTTTTCAGGTTGCTCAAAGAATCACTAGCAAAAGTATTGGCAAAAGTAATGTAATGTAAAAGTGAAAGTGTGACAAGGTTTGTTGGCAAGTTTCACTCTTCTAATTACTAGATGGTCAAAGCTACAGAGAAAAATTGGACTAAAATCTAAAATCAATCTAAAACTAAAATCAATCAAAAATTATATACATGGAGGCTGGGGATGGAAAAGGATAAGGATGTGAAAAGAGTAAGGATAAAAAGGATTAAGGGAGACCCTCCTTCTGAGTCTCAAGATTCAAAGTGAACCTTCTTGCCAAACGTATCCTTGGACTTGACAGGATTTAACAGCACTTAAACTTAATATTTAATCAACAGCCTAATTTAAATTTAACTAAAGTTTCTATAGCATTTACTATAAGCACAACAGTAACACAGTTACAGGCCTAACAAACTCACAAATCTCATGTACGTGCATGTGTGAGGACACAGAGAGTTGTAGTACCATGTTACCTGAAAAGATGTTGTGGTAAGGTGGGGGTCAGCCTCTTCTCCCAGATAAGAAGCAATAGGACAAGAGTAAATGACTTCAAGTTGCACCAAAGGAGACTCAGTTTGGATATTTGGAAAAAAATTCTTCAGTGAAATAGTGGTTAAGAATTAAGTGGAACAGGCTGCCTAATGAAGTGGTAGAGTCACCATTCCTGAAAGTGTTCAAAAACTGAGTAGATGTGGCACTTTACACTACAGTTTAGTGGGCATGGTGGTCAAAGGTTGGACTTTGTTAACTTGGAGGTCTTCTCCAGCCTTAATGATTCTGTCATCTTGAAGAAATACACTGTAAGTGGTCAAATGAACAAAGAGCATGTTCTGGAGAAAGGCATGAGGAACGTTTTTTTGTGCCCTGGGCATGTAAATTCCCTTTGAAGTACCTGGAGATCTAGCCAGGAGACCCCGGGAGTCTGGAGACCAATTCAGTTTGCTAGAGACACCCAATAGGTTCATGGACTACTTGACAGAAACCCAAGACAGTCTCTCTAGTTCCCTTCCTTGTGCTGACGAGGACTGCCTGAATTATCTATCCATAAGGTCTGGTGGTGCCTGGAGATGGCCTGGGTTATCCATCTCCCCAGAAGTGTGTGTCCCCAGCTCTGTCATGTGTGCCACCTTGAGCAAATACCTGTGGCACCCCAGGGCGTCTCAAGTCGATGTCTATGATCACACGATTAAATTGACTCATGTGTTAGAGGACTCCCAGGAAAAAAACCCCAAACACAGAAGCAGAATTTCATAAGGGCTTTTATTCAGTGCTAGTCTCAGGTTGCATACCAGAAAAGGACTTTGTGCAACTAAGATTGTCTCTGCAGGGGCAGCAGTGGTCAGACAACAAACCCAGTTCATATACAAAATCTGACTTCATGAAATCCCTTGGGATATCACCTCACAATTGGATGGAGTGGGGAAAGCCTGAAAACTAGACATCTGCCAGACCCAGGAGGCCTCAAGATCTTGACCTTACCAAAGGTACTCTCTGTCTTCCAGTCAAACATCTGAAAGAAAGGAAGCAAACATCTCTGAACGTTAGCTCCTCTGAATGGAGTTAGGACAAGACTTGCATACCATAGGTTCCTTTGGAAGAGTGGAGGATTGCCAAGGCCAAGGTTGAGGTTAGTTATCCTTTAAGTGTTTTTATGTCTTTGACTGGGGGATCTGGCTCTCCAGAAGATTAATAAAAGTCTGATTGATCACTCTTGCCATCCGTGATTACAAAATTTCTCCACAGTTTTAAATCAACCTGGGATAACAAAGGCTTGGAATTTTAATAGAAAAATTAAAAATAAAATTAATTTTTTAACTTGCTGCAAAGACATGTGGATAAATCTAAAAGAACCATGGCAATTCATAAACTACAGGAGGTAACTAATTCAGTAAATATTGCTAAGTATTAGCATTTGAAACAACAGGATGCACCATATAGGCATACCTAATTTCTGGTTGTCATCATAGGGTGTGTGAGTAGTTACAAGGCAAGCCCAATTTATGCACTAGACTCCCCTGTGTTGGATTTATCAAGAAAAAGAAAATGAAATAATTTTCTGCTTCTCTTTGTAATGATTGAATGTTAATGGCTAGATGAAAATCAAAACTTAGAATTAAAACATTACACCAAAATAAATTTCAAAGGTTTTAGTCTGTGCTCTGAAATATTTACTCTTTTTGTTGATCATTAAAAATACTTCCTGGAGCTAATTTCACACAGCTCACAGCTCTGAAAACTTCATTCTGGTTTGTTAAAATACAAATTCCCAGTCTTTGGAGTGAAATCTTATAATCTCCCTCAGAAGCTTTTCTTCAGCTTGAGGACTCACATGAGTAAAGCAAGAAGGATTTGGCAATATTTTTATTTTGAAGTAAGCCTATTTGCAGAAATTTGTTTCTAGTCTAGCTTTATTTCTGAGTTGTCTACTATCCAATATAGATTTCTTAAATAGCACTTGTTATCTCTGTTATTGTATATTTTTATTATATTAATGCCTAAAGGGCTTTACAATGTCTGCAATTCTATTGTAGTAGATGGTGAATAAATAGGAAAATAAAAAGATAATGTGTGCCCTAGAGGCCTTAGAGTTGATAAATATTTGGTTAGTTGTTTAAAGAAATAATATTAGGCACATGGCTTGTTTGAAGCTATTTATCTCAGCTGTCCACTGCTGAGTTAGCAAGGGTTACCCTGTGTCCTGCCTCACAACCCACTTATTTTGTTCCCTAACTGGATGACAAACCTTTTAAGCAAAAGAAAGATGAATGATGAACAGTAAATAGTACATTTCCTAGAGGAGTTTTTGGGCAAATGACCACCTGTGCTAAAAGCAGTGTAACACTGAGGACTCATAAATATTCACAAAAACATTTGACAGTTCTCCAAATGTTTGCAAATTAGCAACACGACTCTACAAATAAAGATGACACCATACATTTCTAGAAAAAAATTAGAATATATAGATGCACTGTTCAATTTTGCATGCTTCCAGGTGCTTTCCGTTAACAAACCTTCTCCCTTTTAAATGATTTTTCCATCTCACTTCTAAAAATAAATACTACCACATATGCCACTGTCAAACACTTTCCTGAAAACAGCAGTAGCACTCTTGGCTCCTGGTTTTCCAGTGACAGGGTTTTCCAGTGACACCATAATTTCAAACAGAGTACCAAGCACAAGAAATATGGCCAGGGCAGCATCTTTATAGCGATCTCCAACAGAGATGGTCTGGAATGGAAATTCTTCTCAGGACAGCAATAATTCCAGGAATGTTGTTGTAAACCTGCTGACATCCATTCCTATTAAGCGGAAACATGCATTAAAATTCTTTCCCCTTCTGGAAACATCTGTACACAGACACCCATTTTTTCTCAACATGTCCAGAAAACAGCAGTAGCCAACACAGACCCTTGTGTATCCAAGCAATTAAACTCACTGCTATTAGGAATAGGCCATTTAAGATAGTAGCATTTTCGGAAGATGAAGAAAAGCCACAGGTGGTAAATCATACACTGAAAAGATTTGCTAAGCACACCAGAAAGCCAAAGATATGTAATTGCATACTTTGTTGATCAAACAATGGGAATATAAGCACATCTTCTTCAAAAGAACTCAACAAAAATGGCAAAGAATAACCTGAGATGGTAGTATATAACACAAACCCATCTCTGAAGGGAGTGATTCAACCAAAGTTATAAATAGTACAAGTAAAAGAGGAAATAACTTGTGCAATTACAACAATATATTACTAATAATAACAAAGCAGAAATAGTTCCGTGAAATGAAACTTCTAAGATGTTTTTAAAAACAAGAAAAAAAAGTTGAAACACAGAATGTCAGCCCTTCTTAAATTTACTTCCAACTCAGAAGCAAGCAGAAAGACTGCATACTATTTATATGGCATCACAAAAGTGCATGGCTTCTTTTCTGTGATATATAAGCAATTTTGGACTTTAAAGAGCTCACAGTCTAAGCATCAGATTTCTCAAATGGTACCATCAGTCACAAAGTTTAGTATCCTCAGTACTCCTTTTCTGAAACTGATCTTTAACTCACCTACTGCTCCTGTTCTGTTAGTGTTCATGGAAAAAATTACACACAGAGCATTGTCAGATTGATGCTATGATTTCACAATGGACACCACTCTATGCTAGAAATTGAGTAATCAATACTGTTCCCCAATTACAAATGAGATTGTCACAACAGGCTGTTAAACCATAAAACAATCAAACTACAGACTAAAATATTAATTGCTCATCATAATGACCCCTTCAGTAATACTTATTTTTTAAATGTACTAGGAGAGTTTTTTTCTCCCCTTACATATTACTGGGAGCTTCTAAGGACTTTGTAGCCTTGGTGTTACCAGAGTGAAAAAACCACTAGTGTATTTCTGATACAAAACCCTAATGAAAGTTGCTGAACAGAGAGCCATCTCTCCGGTGCTTTACACAAAAGGGAAATGGGATTTTCCAATGTAGTAGCAACATAGAATATCCCAGTTCACACTGTTAGCTGTGTCAGAAGATGCTGGAAACTTGAAAAATGAGGAGGATAAACTAACAGAGAAATCAGTAGAAATTCTTGTGAGAAAAAAATCAAATTAACTGGATGCTGCAGTCAATCAGATATTACTTGAATTTTATAGATGAATGCGACACCAAAATTTAATTTACTGTACAGAAGGGAAGAGTTACATCTGCAGCCTTCGACTGACTCTTATCACACCCCATCTTTCCAGGGCTCTTTAGAGTTTCTTCTACAGCTATTCATTCCTTCCTTTTCTGTGTTTCATTTTCTTCTTTTTTTTTCTTTTTTTCCCAAATGAAGTTTCATATAATTTTGTCTTTGAGAAGGCCCAGCAACTAGCTTTTTAAGGAAGAATCATTCATGGACATGAGGACATGTAACCCAGGGGAGCTGAAAAACAAGTCACCTGAACTAGGATTTGAATTCAGTCCACCTATGAAGAAATGCTGATATTATCTACTTCTTGAAAAGATTCTTCTGTGCAGACCAGAAAGTGGAGGAGGTAGAAGGCTTTCTGACTACTAAATGTTTCCCATTTATCGTGGTTTCTGTGATATCCTGGCAGAGATTGATTTATAAAGCCAGTGGTGCTTAGTAGTTGCTAGGAAACAGTGCTCTGCACTCCATCTGCACATGAGGGGATGTGCAGCTAGAAACTGTGGTTTCTAATGGAGTAATTCTTCTGACTTTAGCCTTGCACAGAGAAATATCATTGCATGGTTTCCCCAGAACAACAGAAGCAAGTTTTAGTCCTGTGTGCATATATAGTGGGTAAAACCAAGCTCAGCTAAACTGAGCATTTAATAACTTTTTCCCCAGGTCAAATGACCTGGTGCAGATTCCAAGTACAGAATTTATTCATTACAGAAATTTAGAAAATCCAGGGATAAGCTGGGAGGGAATTTCTGGGTCATATATCCAGTCCTCTGATATTTCTGGCTACATGTGTAGTCACATCCTTACATTTATCAAGCTCCATCTTCAAAAAAAGATGGGATTTTATGCACTATAAATTCCCCTGGTAAACAGTAGCCCTCTTTTAATGTGTAGCATAAATTTATTTATGGATTTTTTGGGGGCCTGGGTGTTGTGAACATTTCAGTTTCAGCTAAATAGCTTTCTTGTTCTCTTTTTTCCACATCAATGCATTTATAGGCACTGGTCTTATCTCCTCTAACTCTGCTTTTGTTTGACTAACCAAACCCAGCAAAAGCCCCTTACTCCTGTATTGTGAGTTCTCTTTTCCTGTTGTATTGTGATGCAGCACTTTTCTGTACTTCTTTCTTTGAATTCTTCTTTCTTGAATGTTGGTGAACATAAATGTGCATAGTGATTCCAAGTGACATATGACAGTGCATGGGTGCTTTCCCCTCTCTACTGCAAATACTTCTGATACTGCCTAGTGTAGGATTTATTTTTTTTTTAAACAGTTTTGGGGTTTTGTCACACCAAGGGCTCAGAGACATCCTGTGGTTGAAAAGTACAAATCCATCTATATTTTCTTTTTTCCTACCCATTCTCAGTGTGTAGCAACCATTCTTGCTATTCCTTCTTTAAAGAATCACCTTGGGTTTTGTTCTAGTTTATCTAATTCCACTCTATAATTGCTGGCATCAAGTTAACCAGATTTCTACTGAATTTGCTCTGTTGATATGCTTTGTACCTTCAACAAATTTAATTATTGCACATTGACTACTTGATCACTAATAAAAGTAATTAAGGAACATCTTTTGGAATCTTGTTTTAGAGTGCTAGTTTCTCTTTCAGCATAATCCATCACTGTCTGCCCTTTGAGGAGTTCTTTGTACTAATTCTCATGCCAAGGAATATCTAACCACTATATGAAATATTTTACTGAAGACTACAGATACTCTGTTGCTATTTTTTCTTTGGGGGAAAAAAAAATCAGTCATTAAAGAAGCCTAAAGAAGCCTAAAACTCAGTCCCCTTTAGTAAGCTAATATTGTATTTTAGGAAATTGTCTATTGCTCCCCATGGCTTTAATTTTCCCTAAAATATTGCACATCAGAATAGTTGGTCTGTGGCTGCTAAGTTTGCCCTTTAACATGTTTTTGTAACTGGCTCTTGCTGGCCTTCATTCTTTGGGCATATCAACTTGGCAAGTTCTGAGCCAACACTTGTGGAGCCATTTCCACTTTCTGTTATCCAGTTTCCCATAAACAGTCCTGCTGTCATATTTCTGTTCCACCTGCTTATCTTCAGAGGTAGAGAAAAAGTATTATTTGTTTGGGGGGACCATCCCTACACTAGCCTTAGATAGTGGCCTTACTTTTTTTTTCTCCTAGCTATTTATTTATTATTACTGGAGACTCTTTAACTCTTTCTTCTGATTTCTCAAGGTCTAAATTATCCCTGGAGTCCACAATTCACATTCTGGTCTTTCATTTTCAGTCCTCCAAGTTCTGGTTTCTTTTTCTGAGCCAATCTCTTCTGCCAATCTCTTCTGATCTCAAATATCTTTTGACAAATTTCAACAGCCAGTTTAGTAGAATTATTTTTCTAGAGAGGTCTGGAGTTCTATTGCCTAAAAATACAAATTTCAGAGCAACACTCTACCCCAATTCAATGTCTTTGCTGTTCAGAGTGAATTACTATGATATAGTAATTATATCATAGTAATACAGCCTAAAACCACAACTACCAACTTGTCTTTGTAAATATTGCTATTTCATTTAAATTGGAATTGGATCACCTGACAGTGCATTAATTTCTCTAGTACTTTCTGTATAATAACTTTGCAACTTGCCCATCACCAACTTAAAATACTATAAACTCTTAGCAGTTCCATTAACTTCTTCAAATAGGAGGGTTTTAATCTCCACTCTGAAAAATTACTAGATTCTTCTGTGGATGTAACATCTGCTCTCCAGTCTATAAATGTGGAATATAAACTCTCACATAATGATACAATCACCAGATAGCTTTATCTCTCTCATGATGCTAAAGTAACCTCAGGTTCAACATGCATTGTAGAATCCATTCCCTTTCCCACTACAGAACCCTTTCCCAAAACAATTTGACATAGCTGATCCTGTCCTATCCATGATATTAATTAACATTTCTTTACTGCCAGCCATGTTCTTAATATATAATGCTACCACATTATCTTTACAATCCTTCTGCATTCCTTTCACAATGTGCACGCTGTAGTACTTGCACTCCAGCTGCAATTAGTATTCTATCATGTTTGTGTTATCCCTCTAATATCCTGTTTCATGTCATGCATCAATGAGCCCACTTCTTCCATGTTTATGTTCAGGTAGCTTTGTTCATCTGTTACTGCCATCTCCCTTCACACGGTTTTGTAGCTTCCCTGCCCAGAGCATTGGAAAGAGGTCCCCAGGCCGTTGTGTACCCTTTTGGAGGTGTCAGCCAGGAGAAAGTGCAGATCATAATCACGGGAACAGAAAGCCAAAAGTGTGTCTGTTAATCCTGGGAAAATACAAGCTGACAGAGGATATCATGCCTCTCTGTAAATACATCCAATATATAAGCACCAGGGAAAGGAAGAACTCTTCAGTCTGAAAGCCAATGTTGGCAGAAGTACAAGTAGACCCAAACTGGCTATGAATACATTTTTACTGGGCATTTTAAGGAAATATCCAATCACCAGAGCAGTGAGGTTCTGAAACAGCCACTGAGAAGGCTGTTTGAATGAAAATCTCTGAGTCTCTTCAAGCTGAAATCAGTCAATTTATTAACAGTGATCTAACATCATTGTTCAAGAGAACAGAAACTCAACTCATGTACCACAAGGTTGGTTCCATTCCTATGTTTCTTTCTAAATAATAATACCTATTTATAAATGAACATTTTTCTCTTCAAAAACCGATTGCTTAAACAACCTGTCAACCAGTGTTGATTTCTTCTTAGAAGAGGGTATGCTGTGGTGAGGAGTTTGTTCAGCTCAGTCCTGCATCTCATCTCAGAAAAAGCTTTAAACATAAGGTGTTATGATGAAAAAAATTGAAAGCATCGTTGGCTTATATTTAGAAGTATCTGTACAACAACCAGCGCATGGCTGCTACTCCTTGAAAGTGTTCTGAATAAAGATAAGCATATGTTTACGCAGACTTTGACATGTAAACTCTTCAAGGGCAAGGAGTCTGCCTTGAAAACATTTATCTTTTTTTTTAAAGCAAAGTACACATCTGTACAAGCAACCACAATTTTAGATTACTACTGTTGATGGCCAGTTGGCAGTTCCTTTATTAACCTCAGATGTGCAAGAGATTATTAGCAGGTAATCAGACTTTTTTCAGCAGTGAGAAATCTGAAATACTGTGCACTGGGCCTATTTCTTACACCCACAGCAGGGGTGTAAATATTCACAGTCATTTGAGCATCACTTAAGCAACAGCAATAAAGACCCTGGGCATTTTGTGAGAATTAACGACTGCTGACAGTGTTAATAGCCTGAGGTGGAACTTTGGGCCATTAAACCCAACTGGCCATTAAACTTCAAGAGAGGTCCAAGACTGAGGTCATTATGACAGTTACAAATTCTAAAGGGGAAGGTATTTTTATATATGCTGATTGAACAGTATTTAATCTGTACTTTTGTAGATCAAAGATACAGATAGGGTAAAGAAACTACAGATGTCTAGATGCTGGTGAAAACCTTCATCTCAATGGAAAAGACTGAAAATGTCAACGTATCAGAAAATTCACAGCCAGGTTGAAAATGTGTTCAGCATTTATAAAACATTCACAAAATCAGGGAGGTACTTCTAAAATTTTCATTAAATAAACTCTTGAGAATCAATCCAGATTTCTCCCTTAGAATCACAGACCCTTGTATGTATAAGCCCAGATACAAGACAGGAGAAAAAATGTGAGGTGCACATAGACACTAAAAGGGGCAAAATTCACCCAGATCCAGTATCTAACTCTTCTTGAAGTCCCAGAGGTATCTTGGTGGTACTGAATGCACAGGCTACCTGCCAGCTTCTAGACCAATATGTAGTTTACATACCATGCTTTTCTGGCAGTGCATAGTTCTGCCACACATGAGAGACAGGATGAGAACTCTTGAGTGCTGACGAGGGGCAGCACTCACAGCAGCTCAGGAGCTGCCCACCACATGCAGGGTTGTGGGTCAGAAGAGACCTGAAAGGAGCAAAGCACCCAGAGCACAGACCTCAGGTCTCAAGCACCCAGTTAGAAAAGGACATATAGCTAAGGACATACAGATACTCCTTATACAAACGAATGAGTTAAGAGCAGTGAAAATGCCTTTATTTGTAAGTGTTAAAGGGTGCTGCTTCATGTGTCAATGGAGCTGCCATAATGGCTAGGTGCCTCTCAGAGAGCATCCCTAATACCCCACCTACTTACTCTCCAACTCCTGATTTTGTGTCTTGCATTTTTTAGATGCCTCTATAAGACCATTCAGCTCGCTAAACTGACAGAAACGTAGAGGGCAGGGGTTATAATCTCTTTTCTGGTCTATTTATTTGGGAATCCATAGGAGAGCACACCCTGCAACCAGGAAATGGGAATGGAGAGACACCAACCATTTAGATCAGCTCACCCTAAGTGATACACCATTTCACACAGCCAGAAAGAAATATTAAGCTACAGTGATTTGAAAAGCTTATCAAACAGGGCAGAAAAGTCCCATGGAGAAATCTGTCTCCATGAAAGACAATGGCAGAATTCCCACTAGCTTCACTGGAGACAGGAGTTCCCAGATGTTCTTTGCCATATCTTGAGCAAGATTTCTTGCTAATTTCTAGGGGAGAACAGAATAGTACTAAAAAGCTTTAGAAAGACAAATACTAATAAAAAAGAGCTAACTAAACATATTACTCTCACTTATTTGGAACAATTAAAATGTAGAGACAAGTAGCATTTCGGATACACACATGCCCACTAAAGAGAAAAACTGCTCACAATAGATCTAATTCCCCAACTGTTTTAGCCATAGCAGTATTAGAAACCAGGCACGAAGTAGACTGTTGGCAAGGAGCCAGAGCATTCCTGGATCACACATATGTTAGATGTGCCTAGCATTTACTACAGCGGTGCTAGAGCATCTCTGCAGTCAAGGATCAGTGAGTATTTCTATATAAACAAAGAAGTCAAGGCTCTAATAGATTTCTTGTTTCAGAAGTCTAAGTAAAAAACGCAAAAAAATCCCGAAGTGTAGAGAAAAGCTTGACAAAGAATGCTATCACACAATTTTAGTTCAGAGATCTTCCAACCTCTGTTTTTTCAGAGCCTGGGAAAAAAATAGCCTGTAATATTGTTTTTAAAGCTTTTAGTTTGCTGGCAGTTCTGGAGGTAGTACACATTTTTTCATCTGCGTGTTTGACCCATGAAGAATTGTGGCCTCCTTACACTCTCTGCCCTTGGTTCTCATCTTATACAGGAATCACAAAGCACAGCTGCACATTTAGAGCAGGAGGTTACAGCTCATGCATTCTGGAAAGGACTGGAAAATGTTATCAGACACATCCTGATAGACAAACTTTACTTTGGCTTCATAGGTCAGCAAGCTACCTCCCTATCAACAGCAGGTTAAACTGAGATTCTGCAATGCCCACACAGCCATGGGCATACTTGTGTCCTGGGTTACTTCTAATAAAATCAGCATATGCTGAGCGAGCCACATGGCCTCAGGCCCATCCCAGCACATCAGACCCTGTGCCAGGGTCTCCCCCTGGCTGGAGCTCTGGGTGTTAGATGGCCTCCGGTGTGTGCTGTGCCAAAGCCTGGTCAGAGTGGGGCTTGCAAAACGCACCTCATTGTTCATGATAAAAGAATGATTATTAGTGTATGCCACTTGCACCAAAGGTAACAGGGAACTGAGATTATGCCTGTGCCTTGATTTTAGTGAGAGCAATCTGTTCTTTCCATCTAAAAACTGAACAGGGAAGAACCTAAGAGTGTTCTTTGGCCAGACATGACTGCGGTGGTGACTTTGAAACTGCTGTGACAGCTGCCTGTTTGAAGTAACAAAACAGTATTTTATCATTTATATTCCTTCTTTCTCATCAAGAATTAACCCAAATTGTTACTAGGAATAGAAACGATACCATCACTCTACTAATAAGCTCTTGTAGATCCAGCATCATGCCACTCAAAAAGCCATGCTTTCTGGAATATTTATGAACAGACCTAAAGTACTGGCCCGTCCACTGTAGATGGGAATTAATAGTTTAAAGAATGAGCAAAATACTAAAGCATTCACTTTTTTAGGGAAAGGACAGGAGTTGAGCAGTTGCTGTGTAGCGTCTTCTGTTAGCAAGAGTCTCCACCAGTTCCACCTGTGTTAAAGGGCATTGCCATCAGAAGGGCAGGTTTTTAGAACATGTCACATAGGTGTACTGAGCAAGAGCCATTAGCATGCCCTTAAATTCTAGCTGAGACAGTGCAAACACCTGCTCTCTGAGGACATGTCATGGCCAGAGGAGAAGGAATGGATTCAAAAGCTCCCCATCTGCCCTCAACATGGAGAAAACTATAGATAATGGCCTGTGGTTTGCAGTTATCTACTCCTAGCTCTGTACAATCAGGGGGATGCCACATATGCTACAAGCTGAGTGCAAGATGAAGCAATTAAAGCAGATACTTAAAAGCAGCCTAAGTACACTTTGCTTGGAGCCATCCATTACAACAAGCAATATATCAGACACCCTTCATTATCAGGAATCTGTCCTGCAGGTACTGGAATTTCTCCCGCTTGCTTTATATTGGGCAAGAAGGTGAATTTTTCCCTATAGTGCCATACAAAGGATCTTACACCAGTTCCCACTGAGACTCATAAGCATCCACTGCGAGACCAGGATCTGAACTTTGAGTAAGATTTATGGATATGTTCAGGCACTCTAGCTAAGTGTAATGGTGAGTGACCTCATGTAGATAACTTACTGCTTACAGCAACTCTCCCATTCCTATTAGCTGGTATCAACTTCTGGCTACCTTTTACTTGGACAGTATTTTTAATACTATGTCACTGCATATCATATGCACAACATTTTAAGAAGCCACCAGTGTGGTAGGAGATATTTACATTATGATTGCTTTACTTTGATCTGCCCTCATTGCCTGTGATGCAGCACTCACCTTCATTTTATGTTGGAGTCTCTGGACCAAAATCAGATGTCACAGCATGAGTTTGTGACAATTTCTTTGGAGAGTCAGTTTGATTTTTCTTCTCTGTGTCTGCTCTGTGGTGCAATCAATTTAAAGATTCAGAATCTAGATCAGAGGAAATACTATTGTTCCAGGACTAAACCTAGGAAAGACATTGAATGATCTGTAGTTTGGGGGCTTTTTCAGTAGATTCTTCAAGGAGAACAAGTATTTGCCATGAAAATGCTACTCCTTACTCCCTTCTGTGCGTTATGTGTCTAGGAGTAAGCTGTCTCTGAGGAGATTTATATCCATGCACTAAAAAGCATCCATTCTCCTTAACAACTGTAAATCTCATAATTACCTTTCATAATTTCAAGATCCTGCTTAGCCCATTTCTTATTGAACACTCCTTAGTTCCCCCTTCCTGTTTGAGCTCTGTGTTGGTGGAAGTACAGGAAGGTCTCATGTAAACTCCAAGTTGCCATCTTTAGGAGGGCTTTGGATTGAAAGAAATTGAAGTGTCTTTACTTTCCTCTCTTCCTTGGTTTTAATAATAATTCTTTCCGTGATAGCCCCCATCCTCAAATCTGGGTTATCTTGGTTCTTTGGACTTGACTCTAGTCCTTATTATCCCTTCCAAAATGAAGCATGGGTGGGAGGGTGTGTGTTCCAGTCTAATTGAGGAAGACTTCCCTGTGAGAGCACCACTGTGGAGCTGGAGTGCACACACTCAACTCCTTAGTGCTGGCTCCCCACACACCCCAACCTCAGGACCACATCCTTCAGGGATGAGCTTCAGCAATACAGAGTGAAAGTTTTTCTGCCTTGGATATGAAAGTAAAAGCTCATGTGTGGTGCCCAGGCTGTGCACTGCTGATTGTTGCTTAGCAATGAAATGTGCAGCACACAGTGATGGTGCAAAGATACCAGAGCTTTTTTTGAAAAGGAAAAAGGGAAGGTATAAAAAGGTCACACTAATAATCATGAGAGAAATGGGAACATTATCAGATGCAGCAGCTAGAGAGGAGGTCATACTCCCTTGCCTGTCTGTGAAATATTCTTTCCTCATTTACCTCCAACTCTGAGGGACAAAAGCAAAGGCAAATTCAAAGTGTTTTTTCCCCACTCCTGCCTTACTGTTAGCAATCCCATTCAATTTTAGCACACTGGAATAGGATCTTCTTTGTGTTTTTTTTCAATGTAGGCTTGCTCCTGGGTTAAAGTGAAAAACGCAAAGGATCTGCCACATTACACTGAAATAATGACTTTAGAAAGAAAAATATTTACTAGTGTAGATGAAAACACAAATACTATTTTCAGGTTGAGCAAGACATCCTGTTAATAATGTTCTAGCAAGGATCCCAGAGGCAGCTAAATAAAACAGGAAGGCCAGGCTGAGCTAGGCAAGCAGCTTATGATCACAGCTACACTCCAGCCCCAGTAGAAAAAAATTAAAGAAAGAGAACTGACATCCTTCACAAAGCAGTGTACAGAAGAAATGTGACTTGTGGCCTTTTGTTAATACAGTATCAACTTTAATTGAACCTTCAGGCTTTGATTCAAGTCAATATATCTGGAGCTTCCTCGAACAATAAATCTTGGTGTTAACCACAGTAGAGGTCAATCTCTGTCTAATATATGCTTTGCAATGCATTTAAAGTGGAGCTATAGTATGTAGTTGGTGAATTATTCATACACACAAACTGTTAATGAATAAGTCAATATACAGATAAGATTCAGGGCCCTTAATATTACCAAGAGGAACTAGCTCTGCAAGAACACAGGTTCCCAAAGATAGTCTGACGCCATGAGTCACCTGTGCACTCATTCTATTTGTTTTTACCTCATTTATTTTGGCCTCATCTCAGTCAATTTTTAGACTGGAAATTAGCATTCTGAGATTTGGAACCTGGGAACGTGCCTCTCCCATGTTGCACACAACCTGTGGGGAGAGACTGAAACCTACCCATGGCTTGGAGGAAGCTGTGGTTTCCAGAGCTGCCCTGCCTGGGGGACAATGCGTTCCTGACATGGCTCCACCTCACTCAACCTCCCCACATCTCTCTTTGTCTCTGTGGCAGTGTCAGCAAACTCTGGTGGTTCTTGCATTCCTCCACCACCCCAGGCAGCTGGATGAAGGACTGGAGCTGAGGCTGCAAATCCTTTCCTCCTGCCTGCCAGCTGTGGGAGGGAAGAAGGCAGACCTTAAGGACCACAGGCACTGCAGCCACCAGAAGGGAGGTTCATTTCATATCCTGAAGCTTATCTAGGCCTACTAGACTCACAATTCAAAGATGCTCCATAAATCATAGTACTGATGGACATGACTGCTTGGCTCATCAGGTCTGAGAGAGGGAGAGAGTTTACAGCCTGCCTCAAGCAGGAGACAGGGCTATGTGATGGTGGGCACAGGTGGGTCTCCCATGAATGAGTTGCCATTTTATAATGTAGCCTAGTGTCTCATCACAGCAAACCATTAGCCTCAGAATTAAAGGTCATGTAAAAAAAGTATGGCTGCAATTAAACCTTTTGAAAGCAAAGAAAGCCACCTCCAATTCCTCTGTGATACACAGTCAGTCCAGCCAATCCCTGCTTGTACACACTGCCAGAGAATATTACACAGTGATCCTTGAGACACCCTCCTGAAAAGAAAGGGCACTGAAGCAGTTTTATGAAAACTGAATTAACAATGTTTGACCTATGGTGCAGGAAAAGAAAAAGCAGAAAAACCCAGTGAGATACAACTTTAGGCAACGTGTTACCTGAGAAACCCAGTCACAGTTTGTCAGTACAGAAGACATGGGCAGGCCTGTGGCTCTTGGTGGCAAGAGGAGGAGATGTGTTAGAATACATGCAGCAAGAATGGGGGTTCTGCTTCAAATGAGATGTGTCTTTTTTCATTCCTCAGTGAGCATATGTCTTTTCCAATAGCATTCAAGGAAGTTAGTAAGCACATCAATAAGAGAATGTGTCAGTGTTTGCCAAGTGTCATTCAGATGTGAGAGATATTTAACCATTTAGCACAGCTCCCCTGTTCCATTCAATCATTGGACTTGCTTGTTACAGCTGACAGATTCTGAACAAATGTCTTGACAGAAGGATCCCCACAGGTACTGCTGCCGAGTCAGTGAGAGTGCCTTATCAAAAGAAAAAAAAATTAGGGATGCAAACTTCATTTCTCAGACAGAAAAAATCTGCTGTGGTGAAAAACAGCTACAAAGCTCTGCTTGGACTTTTGCAAGATTTAAACAATCTATAGTAATTTCACTCAAATACAAATATGTGATTTTTGTAATGCAATCTGATTTTTCTGTAATGCAATCTAACCCACTCTCCCTGTGAAAAGTGCAGAGATCAGAGGAGGAATCACCACTTTGATTTCTTGGGAAAAGTGTTTTTTCAAATCCTGGCACTGCCCTTTGGTGTGTTGGGCCACTGAAGTAGCATCAGTGGGTGGCTGACAGCTCCCTGCAAATGTCTGTCTGTAGTCCTTGGGTCATGGAAAGCAATTTTCAAACAGAGGAGCTTTGCTCTTCTTCTCTTCCCTCTCCAATATGTTTCTGTCAAAAGCTCCCACCACCTCCAGCTTGAAAGATTTGTCTGGATACTTGCAAGGATCTGTAGTTTTCTGTAATTTTTTGCTCATTACAGCATCTCATTTCTTTCTGTGTAAAAAACACATTATCACAGTTGTCTAGAAGAGTAAACTATGTAGAAAGAGTTGGAAGACATCAATAATATAAAAATCTTGGTTTGCTGCCTATTCTGCTCCCTTCAGCTGAATTCTAGGCACAGATTTTATATTCTGATTTTACCATTGTTCCTGAAAACCGCAAGGGACAAAAACACTGCTGTGTATCAGCAACCAGACTTCTCTGGGCATCAGCATACATATTCTGTGGGAAGAGGAGGGGCAGGCACTGATTTCTGCTCTGTGGTGACCAGTGACAGGACCTGAGGGAATGGCCTGAAGTTGTGTCAGGGTAGGTTTACATTGGATATCAGGAAAAGGTTTCTCACCCAGAGAGTGGTTGGCACTGAAACAGGCTCCCCAGGGAAGTGGTCACTGCCCTAGCCTGACAGAGTGCAAGAAGTGTTTGGACAGTGCTCTCAGACACCATGGTGTGATTCTTGGGGATGGTCCTGTGCTGGACCAGGAGCTGGACTCAATGATCCTTGTGGATCCCTTCCATCTCAGCTTAATCTGTGATTCTGCAAATGTGACTTCTTGATATATGTGGCTACAGTGAAGAGCAACATAACTTTTCAAACAATTCAACACATTTAATGTTTGAACTTCTCATTTCAAAAATTTACTATTCTTAATTTTGTGTTGGAGAAAAGAAGAAAGAGGATGAGTGTCGTGTAGCTGTGAGTTGTGACACAACACACGCCGCCTTCCCTACCACTTACACACCAACTGCCCTACTCAGTAACCCTAAAACTGATTGTCAGTGCCAGCTTCCCACTTCCTAAGTTTTTACTATCATATTCAACACTGCTCATAGTTCTATGGAAGAAAAGGACCATCTTCAATCACATTCCTTTACTTATTCCTTAAAAATATTTTTATCAGTAATTCTTGACAAAAAAGTAATTATCAGCAATCTAGTGTCTTTTCTCAAGATATTTAGAGCTAAGATTTGCCACAGCTTGTTAATGCTCTCACTAGTCAGCCATTATGCAGACTAACCACCAGCTTCATGGTTAATATTGTTACTGAAATGTGGAACTTGAACTTTTAGACATTTGACTTATACGACTGGTGTATTTGATAAACTCATAATTCATAGGGTAAAATGAGAGGGACAGGAAGTGTTTGATCTTTCAGGCATGAAGCAGATGTTTAAAAGCTCCATGCATTTAAAGGAATACGGGAGCATAGGTCTCCAAAAGATGACAGAGATCATTGAGTCAAGTTCCCAGCAGTCAAGGACAATATGGAATAACTGTTTAGTCCATAGAAAAAAATGTATAGAACTACAGAAAGCTTCTCATCCTTCTAGGTCTGCTATTCCTGGAACATCTGTCTCACAAAGCACTGCCCACCAGAGACAACAAATTATTTCTCAGCACTTAATATCAAACTAAAACTGTGTAATCAAACTAAGGACTAAAAGACCAGAGGTATATGAATGCATCAAAGGTAAATACAAGGGAAGATCACTGATAAAAATATCCAAAGTCCCAAATGGAAACCCCTAATAATGCTGTGAACTAGATTGGAAACAATGAATAGAAGTGTGTGCAAAACATAGAGCAAGACAAATTGCTTGATCTTACAACAAATTTGGTAATTTTTTTTTCTGAATGCTCTTAACCTAATGACAACTCCACGTCAAAATTCTGTCTCAACAGCTTTCAAGAATAAACTATAAATGGATTTTCCTTTGAAGTTTAGGAACACTGTAATCTTGAGGGATTTGAAAAGTCACTCCTTATTAGAATTATATAGAATTAGGCACCCTACCCTCTGGAAGGCTTTGAAAGATTTACACTGAAAATCCTCAGCTCCCTCTTTAATCAGTATGCCCAAGCAAATCATGTACCATCACAGCCTGACCTCTGCATCTCTCCTTGGGTTGAGTTAGGGTCTGGCAGATGAGGATAACACTGTCTCAGATGTAGGGGTGCTTCATCTACTGGATGAAGTAGGATGCTGACCCTGTACTATTAGCTCTTGATTTATTTGTGTGTGCTTATCCATGTAAGAGTATGGTTATGCATTTAATGTCCACCAGAGCACTAAGAGCAAGGGTCGTCTTGAGGAGTGCAAAAGCATTTGAACTTAAGTTCAGTAGCTGGAATATAACCAATTTTGTTATTTATTGAAAATTGTTGGTGTGCAATGGCTTTACAGCGGCCTCCTGGTATGTGAAATGATCTGATGGTTCCCAAGCCTAGATCCTGTTGGTGAGGGTTGTGGATTCCTGGAAGTAGCTTGGCCTTTGTCAGTCTGACCTGCTTGGAGACAGTAGAGATCTGAAAATTACTAGCATCTCCTTCTTTGACTCACTCTTTCTAGGGTATCTATCTAGGTAAAAATAGATACCCTAGCTGGGTCTTTCAAGGAAAATTAATTTTCTCTTAAAGCTAGCTGCAATATCATGTCAATGGGTTTGCAGAGCAATGCTTCCAGATGCAAGTAATGCTGTAAACCTGTGTTTGTGTGCTAGGGACAATTTGGAGTTTTGAAAGGACACTGTATGCTCCCAAGCTCAGTCTGTTTCTCTGGGAAATGAGTAGGAGGTCAGTGTTCTGGCATGCCAGACACACATGGCACGTTAGAGCCCACTGGTGCCCTCCTCCATGTCCCTCGCACTTTATGTGGCAATTTCTGCTGAACACTGCCCCTGGCTGAGCTGACAGAGCTCGGGCTGTTTGCTCTCAGCTGGATACAATGACTGAAGAAAACGATGAAAATTTTTCCAGGCATTGCAGACAGGCTCTTACTCTGCTTGTGCATTTTATTTGACTCTGTCACACAGTCCCTCACAGCATTCCCACCTCTCCCATTGCAGTGAAGATTTAGTTCCTGGCTGCCTGTGCCAAGCAGCCTGCTGACAGACACAGGTCAGTGGGTGAGATAACTAGCTACCCCTCGCTGAGACAGAGGCAAAAAGAGAGACCTGATGAGCCATACATATGTATCTACATGCCAGGCATATTATGCCACTCTGTCGGTTTCCCACTCTAGCCTCTGAACCTCTCTTCTCCATTTTGCTGACACCTGCCTCTGTTGTTTCCATAGATTTTGCCTGGAGGTTTGCCGTATAAATCTTTTCACAAATGAGTTGTTAAAAAATATAAAATTGCTAATCGAATATTACAAAGTTTTGTTATAGATAAGCTTTCTACCTCTTGACAAGAAGACCCTCGGATTCCCACATTTCTGAAAAAATATGCACTCTCTTCTTTTGCTCTTCTCCACATTTCTCCTTTAGTCTAATTCCTCCCAATAACTACAAACTTACTTTTCATAATTTGCTCTTGTCCTGAACTTTCCATCCTTGGATACATGGTAACTGGAACAGCATTTCTGCCATCCTCAGAGAGCAGGTACCAGTCCAGTTTCACTGGCCTCATAGGTTCAATTTTTTCCTGCTTCCAGAGCAGTAACAAAAACAGTCTCCCTTTCCTACCGCAATCCTCATTATTATCTATAGTACATAAGTGTTCAGGCTATGATGGGATTACTTACCTTCCAAACTGAAAACAGGATCCCTTAACATAAAATACCTTCATTATCAAACACAGTTAGGTCAGCCAGTGATTGAGAGACCCCTAGGAATTTGTGCTCAGCTTCTGAAGAGATTGCAAAAGGTGATTAAGAAAAGCTAAAATCTACATATTGTAGAAGGAGCTGTAGATGAGAAATGTCTACAGAGGTTCACACATCTAGTCAGTCTGCACCTCTAAAGAACTGAGAAACACTACAGGAGATAAAAGGAAAACCATGATGTGCATGTTCACAGACCTTTTCCATATCTCCAGTGTCAAGGATTTATTTCCAGTCATAGTCCATCCAGGCTTTAACAATGAAATTTAACTATTCAGCGCCATCTCACAGATTTCCATCTAAGATTAAACACCTTTTAAAATATGACTGCAAAGACCAAAGCAAAGAATCTGCAGAGGAATCCTGAAGCTGCCATACTCAGATATCATTTAGCCACCAACTCTGTCAAATACACAGTTAACTCACCTTTGAGCAAAGCCTGCATTGAACACTACTGTTGGTTCTTTACTAACAAAACCTTTCTGATGGTGGCAAACTATTTCTGAAGACAGTCATCTGCAAATAACCAACTGCTGAGTGCATTAACAGTGATCACCAAGTAGCTGATGAGCTGTTCTGTTCTTCAGCCTGAAGAGAGCTCTTGACAGTCTGCAGTTATTTGCCATATTGCTGGTCTAGAGCTTGAAAGAACAGTTCCACCCTTAATATAAGAACAGTGAGCTTAGTATAACAGTAAAGTTATTAAATCTTTGGGGGTTTTGTTGTTGTTATAGTTGTTACTTTCACTGTAGAAAGTCATGTGGAAATACCTTTGATAATATAAACAAAAACCTGGAGATCGGATATCTAGTTTAGAAGATATGATCTCTAGTTTAGAACCTGAAATGATCCTGAAAACACAGGTGAATGATGGAAAAATTTCTTCATCACCTCCATCATCTTCAGACCAGACTGCCCACAAAGTGCTTCTGGTTTTGAGGGCCTCCAGATTCTTCAAACTTTCTAGGTACCCAAAACATTTTGGTGGTAAAACGTCCACTGTTGCCTTGATTAAGAGGAAGACTATGTATTTCCTAACAGATATATGGCTAGAACTAGTGATTTATGCATGGGTATCATGTTTTTGTGGAGCACTTCTCTTGACTGAAGGTAGCTCAACTTGTTAATATCATCTGCTTAGAAGTTTACATGTTAAACTCTTAGATATTGTGTGTTATTTTTGAGACAGATTAAACAGAGCTATTCAGAGAGTATTCAGAAATTATAAGCTTCAATGTCAAATAAGAACTTATTTATTAAAGAGTAAAAGATGAACATTAATATGAGATTTCTACATTGCATGGCTAACTAGCTGAAGTAGACATGTTTGTAACAGAAAAATTAAATCCTGGACTGGAGGGAATTTTATCCATGAACAAGGTACAGGGGAAAAAAGATATATTGCTAAAATTTTCTGGGGCATTCTTTGTAGAAAAGATCCAGAGTGGAGTGTCATATAGGGGCTGTGTAACCTTGAAGACTTAAGCAATAGAGAGAATTTAATAAAAGACATGAAAGGTCATGCCTGTAAGAATATTCTATTACAGAAAAAGTTTCTGTTAAAACCTGGGATCGCCCCTATTAGAAATAAGAGAAAAGAGATAAACTTGGATATACTAGGTGAGTGCATGGTGACTGTGAAGTGCCAGTATATTTTGGCAATAAAAAGACCTCAGAGGAATCTGAGGATATACTAGTATTTCCAGCAGGGTCAAGCTGCAGTAAGGAAAATTCATCCTGGTGGACTTGCCAGTGCCAGATCTTTTTTCCACAGATACAAGGCTGACCCAGGATTAAATGGGGATATACTTACCTGAACAAATTTCATGCAGAAATTAAAAGGCTTCTAACTGTGAGAGGAGTGAATTTCTAGTATCACCTCTGAGTGAAAGGGAAATAATAAATACCTCAGTTATTTTTAAGATGCAATGATCAGTTCTACAGCAGGGTTATTCAGAGCTCTGTAAGGTCAGGGTTAGGGGCAGATTAGGCTCAATACCAAATGTTTGTCTATATCCTCTACCCCTTGCTCTATACATCATCATACATACCTACAATTGCTGCCTCCTGCTGCCTTCAGTCCTGTTGCACATGGAACACTCTGCAGAAGTGATCCTGTCCTCAAATTCAAGCCTGAGATCGTTTCATCAGCTCTCATTTCCCACAACACCTGTGTTCCATCAGAGATAGGAGGACACTGCAAAAAAGAATCATCAGAGCAGCACAAGAAATTCACATTGGTAGGACTGGATCAGGAGCATGGGACTCACTTGATGAGTATCTTCTGATACTAGCTCAGTTTGTCAGAGCATGTCAATAACACCAAGTTTGTGGGTTTAATTCCTGTATGGGCCATTCACTTTAGAGTTGGACTTGATTCTTGTCCCTTCCAGCTCAGAATATTCTGTGATTCTGTGATCTCTATTAGTGTTTAGCACAGATCAGTAACACATCTATGAAGCGAACCTCCTGATTGCACCAGTTTAGAGGTGTTTTGACTGTGTGCAGAGCTATACAAGCATGAACTGGATTAATTTCAGATAAAACTAAACCAGAGAATGCAATCTAGAAGTTCATGGATCCTCTCCCATTATAACCACTGTTGAGTCCTTGAGACCAGAAGAGCCTGGTACAAACTTATCTGCAGCAAATCTCCAAAATGTGAAGAATGGGGCTGGGCTGCTGGATCCACAGCACCAACTGTTTTGCTTTATAGATTTATTCCTGTTGCACCTGCACCACTGTATTGCTTATGTAGATAAACCTGCTTATTCTTATCGAATAGAAATTACCATGTCCCTCATAACACAAATTCTATGTAAAACTGATATTTTTTAGTCCTTCCTTAGCAGTTCTTCACTATGTCTACTGCAAATATCCTGCAAAGTGTTATCAAAGTACTTACTATCAAGTCTATTGAAAATTATTCTTTTCCATTTTGTGGGAAGAGTTTAGATAAGAAAGCCTGACGGAGCATGAAAATAGGGATTCCATGGGAACAGACTTTGCTAAAATGCATTTCAAAACCCTCCTCTGGAAACCTCAATATGTGAATTTCAGATCAGTTTGCAGTCTTACCAGAGTTCGTGTTCACGGATCTGATGTTTAGATCTACAAATGTTCTTATCAGACAGTGTTGTCTGATTTTTGCTGTTTCTTATTTCTGCTTCTAACCAGCCTCCTTTTGGAACTGAAAAGTCAAGAACAAAATGACAACAACAACAAAAAATCTATTTTCTACACTGTTGGCTTTAGAAAATCAGAGACATTCTTCCCCATGTCAGACAGTTTCTGACTGCAGGCTCTGATCTTCCAGTTGATAGGGTCTAAAATTAGGGTGAATTCCATAATGCTCAAAATGGGCAAACATATTTACCCTGGGTCATTTGTTATTTTTGTCTGATGCTATGGAATCACCGGGAGATGACTGCACAGTATGCATTGCTGAATTATGCAGATAACACATGAATTTAGGGTAAGGGCTGCCTTGAGCAAACACTATCTTGCTATTGTGAATTTAATATTACAACTATTTTAGCACTTTTCGGTCTTTCATCTGCTTACTTTAAAAGCAGCAGTATTTGTTTGCACTGACATTGTAATACTTTCATAATCTTAAACCATAATGCCAATAAACCACCACTGACAGTGTAATGATTCACATTACCATATCATTATAGATGTAGAAGTCAGTCCCACATACTTCCTACAACATCAGTATTGGTGAGGCAGCCATTAAGATGTCAGCGGTAGAGCAGAGAATCACCATTACAAGCTTAGTCAAGATAATAAAACATTGCTAAAGGTAGCTACAGGGCCATGCTCAGCAGCTGTTTTCAAATATAAACCTCACAGCAGTTTAAAAATAAATTTTAAATTATTCAGATGCTTGAATCCACATTAAGAGCTGATGTTTATGTCAGCAAAAAGAAAAAAAGTCCTATTTAAGACTGCCAGAGTTTGGGGATTTCTTTAATGTCTATTGCGAAAAGGTGTATTTTAAAAATATTATTTCAGTATATTTTAAATTAGTGAAAATTTGAGGGGCAAGAATTTTATTCACTTTAACTGTAAACATCTTGCCCTTTGTTGACAGCAATGGAAAAGCTGTGCTTGAAATAAGACTCAAGTTGTATGTAAGTTACCATAGCTGAATCCAGTGGTGAAATATTTACACATAGGGACTTATATTCTAGAGCATATACAATATATTTAGGCCTTTTGTGGCCATTAGTATAATTCAAAGTCATATCAGATTAATCTTGCGCATGAATTTTTTTAAAGCAATATAATACCAAACAGACTAATAATTATAATTAATAAAGATTCTGGCAAAAAGAAGAAGTTTAATTTGGAAAGCATAGAGGATGGAGATTGGCAGGCTCAAATGGGAGTAAGAAAATAGAAAACACACAGCAACAGAAATATACTAAAATAAGAGCATTTACTTCAACAGCAGCTTACATTTATGGATATTGCCTTCATGAACATGTTCATATTATGTTACACAAACATAATCATGTTGCTACATTTCTTTATATCTTGTGCATAAAAATCAGAGGTGACTCTTCTTAAGTGAATTTTAACCATCAGTGATGGTGTGCAAAACCAGCACATTATCATAAAATTTAGATAACAAGGAAGAAAGCTTTGTTTCCTCTCTGTTTTTTAACTAGCCTTCAGCACTAGATCATGGAGCTATCGTCTTTATTGCTCAGTATTGAAGCAGGTTTCACTTACACTTCTTAGATGGGTAAGAACTTGACAGGGCAAAGAAGTTCTTGAAATTGGTCCTTCATCTGACAGCATGCAATCAGTTCAGGGTGAAGCACCATTAATACATAACACTCAGGGCTCCACTTTAACCAAAGATTTTGTTTTCCAATGGGGAGTTTGACAAAGCCAAATTTTTAACTCTCTTTGAAAAATCTTCATAAACAATAGAAACTCTGTTGGAAATATTTTTTCAAATAATTTTTCCAACACCCACAATGAAACTGGAGTGACAAATTTTCAAATGCTTCATGGATTGGTCAGTTTTCCAGTGAGGTTAGAGGAGAAGTAATTCTGACCCTATCTCAGATGATACAATTTTTGTGCTTTATTAAAATATGTTATAACTATTGTTTTCAACATGATCTAAATTCTATGCAGGAGCATATAGTCCTCTCTTTAGATGCATGATAGTTCTGACCCTGACTCGGGATATGAGAACAGAAGATGGTTGTCTTTGATCATATCTGAACACACACTTGTGTGTGCTACATCTGTACGGTCATATATGCTGCTGAATGCATATTTAGGAAGAAGGCAAAAAAGACATCAGGGTTAATTATTTATCTATCAGAAGCAGAAAAGTTATATTGGTCAGACATTTATATGCACTACTTTATTTTTGTTATCTTGGAAATAATACCTAAATTGCCATTAACATACAGTACTCACAGTAAAATCCATGTAGGTTATTCTTTTTCAATCCAAGCATCTAAACTTTAACCAGTATTGAACTGACAAGTTTCCCAGTTCAATCACTGCCACCATTGGAGGCATTGCTAAATTTGTCTTCCTCCTTCCAATGGGCTGACACTGGCTGGGTGCAAAGTGCCTGCCAAAAGTGTTTTATCACTTCCCTCCTCAGCTGACTGAGAAAACAGGGGAAACTGAGGGGAGAGAAAATAAAAGGTTTGTAGGTCAGGATAAGGAAATGGAGGGATCACTCAGCAATTAGCATCACGGGCAAAACAGACTTGACTTCGGGAAATTAATTTAATTTATTGCCCATCAAATCAGACTGGAATAATGACAAATAAACCAAAATCTTAAAATATCTCCCCCACACCAATCCCTTCTTCTTGGGATCATCTTCACTCCCAGATGCTCTCCCTTCTCTCTTCAGTGGCGTAAGGGGACAGGGAATGAGGGCTGAGATCAGTTCATCACACATTGACTCTACTACTCCTTGACTCCTCCCACTCCCTGCTTCAGCATGGGGTCCCTCCCACAGGAGACAGCCTTCTACAGGCTGCAGTTCTTCATTAATTGCTCCATTGTGAGTCCCTTCTATGTAGGGCAGTCCTTCAGGAACGGGCTGCTTTAGCATGGGTCCTCCACTGGATCACAAATCCTGCCAGAAAACCTGCTTCAGCATGGGCTCCTCTCTCCACATAGCCACAGTTTCTGCCAGGAGCCTGCTCCTGTGTGGGTTTCCTGGGGGTCACAGCCTCGGCTGGGCACCCACCTGCTCTAGTGTGGGCCCTCCCAGGGGCTGCAGGTGGATCAGTACTCTCCCATGGGCCTCCGTAGGCTGCAGAAGGACAGCTTGACTCACCATGGTCTTCACCATGGGCCGCAGGGGAATCTCTGCTCTGACACCTGGAGCATCTCCTCCACCTCCTTCTCCACTGACCTTGTTGTCTGCACAGTTGTTTCTCTGAAATATACTCAGTACTCTCCTTGGGTGCAATTACTCTTGTGCAGGAACTTCCTCCCCTTCCTAAATCTGTTGTTCCAGTGGCACTGCCTCCATGGCTGATGGGCTCAATCTTGGCCATCAGTGGATTCATTTGGAGCCGACTGCCATGGGCTCTCTCTGACATGGGGGAAGCTTCTGGCAGCATCTCACAGAAGCCACCCCATAGCCCACACACACATATATCAAAACATGGCTAAGCAAACCCAACACACTCCTTCAGTCAGAGATCCCATTTAGACACAAAGGGCTTCAGACACTGCATTGTGAAGGACAATTAACTACTGAAGGTCAAACAGATTCAAATACAGGGTCCGACTCTTCCATGCTATCCTTCCAAAAGATAAAAGGTTTAGATACTTTTCACAAGTGTTTTGCAAATTATGTAAGACTTAACAGCATGAAGTCCAGGTTTCTGCAGATACCAGGCATATAAACTGTATTTATAAATCATATTATCTGACGGATGACCTTAGGAAAGTCAGCCTTTCATTTAAGAATTCATAAAATTTGAGACAATTCAAAAATATGAAGAAGGGTTTTTACATCTTTGACAGGTGGAACATGTGTACTTTGGAAAGAGACACATGTATTACTTTTTAATGTATTACTAAATTTTATGTATTAATCAAATAAACGACCTGGTATCTCTTAGAAAGTTCTCGCATGACTTTTTATCTATATTTCATTAGATGACTGAATGCTCAGGAAATGCACCCACAGAGTTTTAACACTTGGATAACTATGTTCATGTCCTAAAGTAGTGGTTAGAAGAATTTAGTACCTTTCAGGAGACATTCTGATGAATTGATGCTAGATTTTGGACAAGGTGCTTATGAGCCATCCGTACCCTGCCAGCTCTGGGGCAGCACAATATCCTCCTGTTTATGAAGTCTGAGGATGATGAAGGTTTCTATAGGTCAGCAGTGGGCTTAGTTCTTATGAGATAATTGAAATGGATGTTGGAAGAAAAATCAGTGTTAGCTGAGTAAGGTTATAGCAATGACAGAGAGCACCAGGTTCATCTATACTTCTGTTGCTGGCACTCACCCTGTAATGGCAAAGGGTCCCCTTTGCTCCCCAGATATCTTCATAGCTATTTTTTTAACTAGGCAGGATTTTATCAGCTTTTCCAGTTTTTAAACATTGTCAGTTAGTGCTAGCCAGACTTCACAGTTAATTGTATTCTAATCTACCCAATTAGTCCCCTATTCCCACAAAGACTTACACATGTGGTTAATTTAAAGTTTCACGCAAGTGTGAAACTCTTCTGTGCCTGAGCCTGCCTGCTTCTAATGAGTGCAAAACCAAATGCTTTTCTTTCTGAAATCCCTCCTCAAGAGCCACAGCTTTCTCTTGGCCTTTCATCATTAATCTCAGCTCTAGTGTTATGCACTATCTCACCCATGCCTGATCATTAAACCTAATAAAACAAAGTGAAAAACAAATCCAAGATAAAAGCCAAATGGAATCAAATTACCTGATGGCCATGCTTTGTAAATAATGAGTATTTCATGAAACAAATTCCCTTTCTTTTGCTTTCTGTTGTTTCCTTTCCTCCTTCACCCCCACTGTGACCCTTCTTAGCCAATGTAATTCATTGTGTTGTCTGTTTTGTAAGCATCCTAGAGCAGGGATCTTGTAATCTCTACAGTCTGCACAGCACCATGCACCTCAGAGGAGTGTGTAAATGCTAATCAACACACATTCACATGCAATGAAATCAAAAGCCTAATTTTATGAATCAATAACACTGTCTCACTGGGTATGGAACAGTAGTAATCCATGGCCACGAAATTTAATCCTTTTGAAAAGTGGTTTCAAATGGAACTTTCATGAACAGTATGAGAAATACATGCAAACAAAAATACAGGCATCTATTAAAGCACTTCTTTGCTGTATGAGCAGTGTTTAAAAAAAATCCTGTCAACTGCTGGCCCTCAACCTGCTCCCAGTGATGCTAAATTCATTTTGGAAAAGTTCTCCTAAATGACCTTTTCAAACTTTTGGATACTCTTACCCTATTATTTCTCCCCTTCTCAGCCATTCCCTTAGTGGTGTTAAAGCATTACAAAAATGTTAACAAAAAAAATTGTAGACATTAGAAAACAAGATTTATGAGACTCCTATGCAACCCCAGTTTATCCTTCCTCCCACCTGTGTCTCATTTGCAAGCTTCAATTGCAAGACCTTGCTCTATGATTTTTTCCAGCTCCTGGAATCCAAGAGGAGGAATTTTAGAGATCAATCAACAAGTGAGTGCAGACAAGGTATTGAAGCTGATGGTAAGATCATTCCTGCTTTACAGGATGTCTAGCATGACCAGACTAACAAATGAACTACAACCATTTCAGGCAAAATGTATATTCTTTCTTGCCTTGATTCACTATTATCCTCTGCACTGCATGGACTCAGGGCTTTCTGGAAAAAACCCTGCATCTGACTGTGTCATTGCTAGCCTAAGCTGATAGCAAATTCTCAAGGGTTTGGTGGATTTTTTCTCTTAGGAGCAGAAGAAATTAAAGAGGGAACAGATATTTGTCTAAGTCTCTCTAACAGAAAAAACCCAAGACTTTTGTCCTACGCATGATCAAATACATATTCCAGCCTGCTTTCCACTCTGCAATGTGTTCCCTAAAAATCACTGCTAATTTTATACCAGACTCATGCAGAGTTTTACTGGGTGACTCTAACTTGTCTTTTTTTTCTTTGTGGGGACATTTCTTCAGCTGGGCATAATGGGGTCCATCCATTCCTACTCCTGATGCAGCCTTGTCCCTGGCACTGAGTAGGGACATCTCTGACTGCCGCCCACAGAAGCTGGAAGTACATGACATCTCCACATCAGTTCTCTGCAGGACTTTCCAGCTGTTCCCAAAGTTACTTAGGCAGAAGGGAATCCAGGCAGGAAAAGCAGTACATAAGAGAAAAGGATAAATTCCCAATGCTCATGCGCTTGGGGTGGTGAAATGTGTGATGGGAATTTTTTGTACAATTGTGTGCTCCCACTCTTCTTTATGCTAAAGCTGAATGAAACAGATCTTTCATATTGACCACCAAGTTAGATAAATGTGAAACAGAGCTGCTATGCTCTGGTGTGTCCAGGCAGTAGATGCTTGGAGAGGTTTCACTAGTTATTCAAGCTTACAAAGACAACCATATAGCACTTGCATAGCAGCACACAAGAGAACTTTAGAACTTTAGATTATTGCCAATTTTTCTGGTTTTGAACATGTAGCACATAATTAGTCTCCTTTTCTTACTTCATTCTTTGCAGTGAACAATCTGTCTTGTTTTTATTTTGTACTGTATTGTTCTCTCAAGCCTTCATTATGCACACTCAACATCCACCAAAGTCTGCTACAAAAATTTCTGTTAAGAATACCAGGCACATCAACTGAAAAACACTGAAGTAAACACTGTTTCTAGGTATAAAACACACATTTTTTCACCTGTCTCTCATAAATCCCTTCCCCTGAAATGATAAGCTGTAAAACAGAAAATTCTCTTAAAAGTGTGGTACCATATATCAGATTGTTGGCTGTATTTGCTTATTTTCTGGAAATTTTAGCTGGCAAGAATTTAAGGAAGGAAAGAAATTGTAGCACTTGCTGGACTTCCAGATATCACAGAATCACAGAATGTGTAGGTTGGAAGAGACCTTCAAGACCATCGAGTCCAACCCAGCCCTAACACCTCAACTAGATCATGGCATCAAGTGCCACATCTAGTCTTTTTTTAAACACATCCAGGGATTGTGACTTCACCACCTCCCCAGACAGACTATTCCAGTATTTAATCACTCTTTCTGTGAAAAACTTCTTCCTAATGTCCAACCTATATTTCCCTGGATGCAGCTTAAGACTCTGTCCTCTCGTTCTGTCAGTTGCTGCCTGGAGAAAGAGACCAACCCCCACTTGACTGCAGCCACCCTTCAGGAAGTGAGAGAGAGTGATAAGGTCACCTCTGAGTCTCCTTTTCTCCAGGCTAAATGACCCCAGCTCCCTCAGTCATTCTTCATATGGCTTGTTTTCCAAGCCCTTCACCAACCTCGTTGCCTCCTCTGGACGCGTTCAAGCATCTCAATGTCCTTCCTAAACTGAGGGCTCAGAACTGGACACAATACTCAAGGTGTGGCCTGACCAGTGCTGAGTACAGGGGAAGAATGACCTCCCTGCTCCTGCTGGCCACACCATTCCTGATACAGGCCAGGATGCCATTGGCCTTCTTGGCCACCTGGGCACACTGCTGGCTCATGTTCAGCCAGCTGCTGACCAGAACCCCCAGGTCCCTTTCCTCCTGGGCACTCTCCAGCCACACCATCCCCAGCCAATAACACTGCAGGGGGTTGTTGTGGCCAAAATGCAGGACTTGACACTTGGACTCATTAAACTTCATCTTATTAGACTCTGCCCATCAATCCAACCATTCCAGGTCTTTCTGCAGAGCTATCCTATCTTCCAACAGATTAACACACGCTCCCAGCTTAGTGCTGTCTGAAAATTTACTGATGAAAGACTCAATAGCCTCATCCATGTTGTCAATAAAAATATTGAACAGAGCTGGCCCCAGCACAGACCCCTGGGGGACACCACTGGTGACTGGCTGCCAGCTGGATGCAGCACCATTCACCACCACTGTCTGGGCCCGGCCATCCAGCCAGTTCCTAACCCAGCAAAGAGTGCTCCTGTCCAAGCCCCGGGCTGCCAGCTTATCCAGGAGTGTGCTGTGGGAGACAGTGTCAAAAGGCTTGCTGAAGTCCAAATAGACAACATCCACAGCCCTTCCTGCATCCACCAGGCAGGTCACCTGGTCATAGAAGGAGACAAGATTGGTCAAACACAACCTGCTCCTCCTAAACCCATGCTGGCTGGGTCTGACACCCTGGCCATCCTGTAGGTGCTGCGTGGTGACACTCAGTATAAATTGTTCCATTATCTTGCCAGGTATTGAAGTCAGACTGACTGGTCTATAATTACTGAGATCCTCCTTCCCACCCTTTTTGTGAATGGGAGTCACATTGGCCAGTTTCCAGTCATCTGGAACCTCCCCAGTGAGCCAGGACAGACTGTAAATGATGGAGAGTGACTTTGCAAGCTCATCTGCCAGCTCCCTCATCACCCTTGGATGGATCCCATCTGGGCCCATAGATTTATGAGTATTCAAGCATCTCAGCAGTTCTCTGACTGCCTCCTCTTGGATAATGGGGGGACCATTCTGTTCCCTGACACCATCAATGAACCCAGGAGGACAGTTGTCCTGAAGGCAAGTTGTCTTCCCACTGAAAACTGAGGCAAAGAAGGCATTAAGCACTTCTGCCTTCTCCTCATCTGCAGGTACTAAGTTTCCTCCCTTATCCAATAGAGAGCAAAGGTTGGTCTTACCTTTCCTTTTACCATTAATATATTTGTAGAAACATTTTTTATTGTCCTTTACGGAAGTCGCCATTTTAAGTTCAAACTGAGCTTTGACCTTCCTAATTTTTTTCCAACATGCTCTAGCAGCCCCCTTAAATACTTACTGAGGGACCTGACCCTCCTTCCAAAAATGATACATCCTCTTTTTATTCCTGAGTTCATCCAAAACCTCCTTGCCTATCCAGGCTGGGCGTTTGCCTTGTCAACTCCTCTTTTGGCACACAGGGACAGTCTGTTCCTGTGCCCTCAAAATCTCTGTTTTGAAGAACACCCAGCTTTCCTGAACGCCTTTGTTTTTAAGGGCTGCTTCCCAAGGAACTCTCTGAATAAGTCTTCTAAATAGGCCAAAGTCAGCCCTCCAGAAATCCAATGTAAGAGTCTTATTGATGTACCTCCATCATATGTGGCAACTTATGGGGATACCTGCACAGTAGCTTCATCTGACTAGCCAAAAATATGGCAGCCCCAGGGTCTACCAAATTAATGACATGTATGGTATACAGATGGTTCATGTATGCACTGAAAGTATGATGTGAACTGAAAGTGTCAGAGTAACAATGCACAGATTTAGCCCATGAAATCCCTCAGACTCAGAGCAGCCACATTTGAGATCCTCTGGCTCAATGTCTGCCAGATTTGAAGGTAGCATTGAGCTCTGGGGTACAACAGTACTGTCTCCTCTATTTATTCCACAAAGGAATGGATCAATTTTTCTGGTGGTTTTTTTTGGTTTTTTTTGTTGGTGGTGGTTTTTTTTTTGTTTTGTTTTGTTTTGTTTTTTGTTTGTTTTGTTTTGTTTTGTTTTGTGTTTTGTTTTTTGGTTGTTGTTGTTGTTGTTTTTCCTGAATTAAGAAGGCTTCAGTAAGGCTTTTCTGACTCCCAGTGTAATACAATTAAACGTCATATCATACTGTAACAGGTCTGCCCCAAGGGAAGTTAACTCTCTTTTTAGCCTGTATGGTGTTAAGCTTTGAACTTGTAGCTAAAAAATGTCCAGAACTCACCAATGTTTAGACTATTCTTGAGGAGTGCTTGCACAGCATCAAGGCCTCTTTCCTGTTCTGCCCTCTCATTACTCTGTAGTGGGTAGGCTGGGGATGGACAAGAATTTGGGAAGGGACATGGCTGTGACAACTGACCCAACCTGGCCAAAGAGATACTCCGTGCCATATAAGGTCATGCTCAGCAATGGGTTAAAGCAAAAAAGAGGTGGAGGGGCTTTGGCTTCCAAGGCTGCTGTTGCTCAGAGGCTGGCTGGGCATCGGTCTGCTGGTGGGAGGTGATGAGTGATTATTGCCTTTGCATCACTTGGTTTTGCCTGGGTTTTTTCACTTGTTAAATGTCTTCATCTTGATCTATGAGTTTTCTTGCTTTTTCTCTTCCTGTTCTCTCCCCTGTCCTGCTGGGAGAGTGGGTGAGTAGTTGTGTGGGAGCTTTGCTGCTGGCCAGGGTCAGCCCACAGCACATATGTGTGTGCACAGGCAGTGTGTTGGGTGGAACATAGCTTGTGTCAAGAGTCCTACCTCTCACATTTCAGGTGGATTTCAATGTGCAATCATCAGCTCAGGCTTGTACATGCTTTCACAGCTAGATTGCCTCCTTCTTCCCCCAGCAGGCCTTGTGTTTACTGAAGCACACATTTAACTGGTGAGTTTGGCATCTGTGTTTTCATTGTCCTGTAATATTCAGAGCAGGGACTTGGGCCCCATCTATTTCCAGGCCCTGCTTCCCCAAACCATCACAAGGATGTCATTGTCCTGCTAATATCCACATGCCCTAGCTTACACTTATTCACTGTCTTCCTTGTCCTTCAGGATCTCATGTGCATGTCCTGCTTGTCCAGGTACTTTGTCCCAGGACCTGCTCCTCATGAACCTGGGACCTGGTTCCCACCATCCTACTCCACAGATGGAGGACTTCCCATCCTCCTCCTCTCCAGAGCCAAGCATCAGCACTGGGAACAGAGAAGCAATGCTCCAACTGCCCTTCCTGCACTCACAACTGAAAGCACATGCTAAATAATTTACCTGTGGGTGTTTCACCTGCCAGCCATTACGATTTTATTACTAGTTTAAAAGTGTTAGTTCTTTATGTTGTTTCTTGGAAAGTAAATTCCTTGTTTCTGTAGGATAAGCAAGTTTATAGTACTCTTGAGTGAGGGGGGCATTCTCAGCAGGTAGATGACTGTCTCTAAGGCATGTATTTATTTACATTTAAAGTTCCCAGGATCTTTAGGCTCACCTGATTTTCTTTGTGATCTGAATTGGGAAATAAGTTTTTATTCAAGATTGTGTCCAGGATCAATCAACATGTAGTTTACTAGGAGATTCCTACTGAAACGTTTCGTTTAGTAGCACTAAACATACCATCACTTTTTGGAATGAAAATGAGCCTCTATGAAGGCAGCAGGAGTTTTGTCATTGATTTCAACAGTATAACTTTCTGTCTTTTTATATAAAAGAAGCACTTACTGCAGAAAGGAACTGAGATGCTGAGGCTTGGTTTGGATCCTGATTGATCTCAAAATCCCTTGTGCAATCATCCAGGCAGTGGAGCTCTACTGCAAGTCCAGGAACAAGGATGAATCCCACTCACCTCCAAAAGAGAACAAGAATGAAGAAAATGCTTGGAGGATTTAAAGTCTTTAGGGACCCGAAGAGTTCATTCTTTTTATTTCCCTTAGCTGCTATTGTAAGCTTTCCTTCACTGTGAGGCTGACATAATTGCCACTGAATGTCACTGGCAAAACTGCAAGTGACTTGTTAGCCAGAATACACTGGAAGGTTATTGCTGTTATCATTACATGATATAGAAATGAATTTTGAAGAACTTTTTGAAAAAGATGTGTTCCCTCTGGACTGTCACCTAGTCTGAAGAAGTTCCAGCTTTCAGCAAATAACACAGAATGACAGCTTCAGAAGTGTCTTACTAGCTCCCATTTCAAGGGATGTCATTTTTGCCTTCACTGCGCCTGTTAATATGCCCTGACTTCAATGGGCTTTGCACATATCCTTGTGGTGATAAAAGCAGTCCTACCACCAATAAAACACCACAGACAGAGCTTAGTGACAGCATGTAGGAGAAGTTCACTGTTACTAATTAAACCCATATTTTCAGTGTTGGGGTCTTACTGCCTCACCAAGTACTGTAATAGGGCTGTCTGGAGAAAGAAGTCATGAAGAAAAATATTTAATTGGAATTTGCCAAAAGTTCCCCCAGCATAAAATTTTTCATAGAATTACTTATTTATAGAAATAACTGAAGGTTTGAAGGGCATGTGTTCTCGGACAATAGTGCTAGTGCATTGCATGCTGCCAGTAACTGTGTAAGGGCAACTATTTTTCCCTTTCCCTGCCCCATGTCAGTTCCGTGTACATGAAGAAAGAGATTTTGGAAGAACATTTTTTAAGTTACTGCTACTCAGAGTCTCCAGAGTAGGAAATCAGCATTGCAAATAGAGATCACACTGCTGAAGATCCTTTCCATCATGTCTTCCAGTATGATATTCCCACACCCTACACACTCATTGTTCATCTCCTCTATTTTGCTAATTTGCCTGCCTGAGAGTCACAAATATTCAATGAAATGCTTGGAAACATGCATATTCACAGATTTCTTCATTTCTTCTTGCTGGATAATGAAGTTCTTTTCCTAAACTAGGTACTCACATGCCTTTTACCTTTGAGTCAATGTCTGTATCTGTGACAGAGAGATCAGGAGTCTTACCACTCAACCTTCTAACTCTTGCATTGCACTGAAAGGACAATCAGTGACCTTTTTGACAGCAGATTAAGAAGTAAGGAGCTTAAGAGAGTCTCAGAACATAACTTTCAGTGTCCTGCTAGTATGCTTTGAAACAGGTCTCAGTGTGTATTTTCAATCATATATTTTTAAAAAGTCAGTACACAGAGAGTGGTCTGTTTGCCTTTGCCTTGCACGAACACATTTACCTTCTGCTGATGGGAGTAGCAGAGGCATGAACAACATCTGGGTCGTAGGCACTAGGAATCTTCAGGGTCCTCAGCACTCCCAGCTGTGTTGCTCACCATTCTAGCACACTGCCAACAAAAACTCAGAGAGTATTTCCACTTCATTCTCTGCTTTTGCTTCAGAAGAGTAATGAACCTTCTTTCAGTCAAAGCTAAATATTTTACTGTGGATGCAAATTTTTCGCTAATGAATGAATAGCAGACATCCATTTTTCATTTGATAAAGATATGCGTTTAACGTTGTCATTTAAAAAATGTATATTCATATAGCCATTTAAAAATAACAGCACCATTGTCATAATTATCTTTTCATATGTTCAGCAGTGCCAGCAATTAACTATGAATGTAAATGTAATCAAGCACACTACCACACTTTTAACAAGGCAGTTTCTGTAACTCTGTTGTGCTGGTAATGGTCTGTAGAATGCTCTTAAGGAAGTTTAAGGGGAGTCCTTTCCCAGCCAAGTGTGTTGGCTCACTAGCACACCACATTGTCCTGAGTCTGCTGAAACTTGTGGGGAAGACTTGCTCAAAAAAAAGGCATCCAACTCCAACCATGGGAAGAAAAATGAGTACTTGTGTGTGTCCTCTCTCACAGACGTGGGGAGTGGAGGAATGTCTCAAAGTAGTGCACAAGAATTGAATTCTTTGGGGAGGTACTAAGGAAGTTCTCCCACACTTCTGTTAGCACACAAGCTCTATATGTTACTACATCACACAATGTAATTGCAACCTTTTTTCTATATATCCCCTTCCCCAATCTCCTTGGTTCAGCCTCCACCTGTCAGGTGAGAGCAGCTTTTGCTAATGGTCTACATGTTTAAGAAAAAAACCCAAAACCATGTGCACAGTAGGAAACAGGACATATGATCAAAACATAACTTACTGGGAGTAGATTATTTCACTTTGGTCTTGTCCCAGCTCCCAACCTTCCTTGTCTCTCTCATAGTGCCTCTTGCTTCTCTCAGATTCTCACCTGCTTGGAGGAGACCACAGGTCTTCTCCCAACCCCTAAGACTGCATATCGACAAAAAGATATTAGAAATATAAATGGTGAATTGCATAGGTATCAGTGAAAAGATATTGTTTCCTTAGTATGTGTTGGAAAAATGGAAGTATTTTCTTTCAAAATCTATTCTCAGTGTTCTCACAAAATGCTGTGATGAGAGTCCTATTGTCTTTCAGAAAAGGCATAAGACAACCAAGATTGGGGTACACAGGCCTGTGCCTCAAACCAGACATGCTGTGGAACGACTTGCTTCAGGGCTGAAATGGCAATTTACTTTCTGGAGTCCCTCAGGTACTCCATATTTCTGCTGTGAGAAGGGTGTGTCAGCAGCCATGTAAGGACATTTTCCCTAGAAAAGGGCCAATACAACTTGCTCAGTGAAACCAGGCCACCAGACACCTGTCACTTGATAGCAGTCTTTGGAGCAGAATAGGACTGGACACTGTGCTGGATTTTAAGCAGTGGCCTGAGGGTAGAAGCACCCATGTGTCTTAGCATTAGAAATTATTTTTCATTGATTTGACAGGGAGACTGTGCTCTGGTGTGGCATACTGAAAAGCAAAGACCATATGAGAAGTTTCACCACTGAATGCATCCCACAGGGGTCTAAAGACCCAAGGCACTCGATTAGGCATGTCCAGCCTTCAAGTTCAAGTAATGCAAATCACTGCAAGGAGAGTTACGCAAACTAGTTAAGTCACTTATTATGAACACACTGGTCTCTGACTAAATTGTTCTTTTTTTATTGGTCAGCCGGTTTTGCTTATCAGGATATTCGCTACATCTCCCACAGCTCACAGGGGTCATTGACAAGGTCACTGGCAGGTGATGAGAAGACTTCTCAGCTGGAGACAGATGACAGAATTGCTCATAAGTGTCTCCCTGCAAATTCATGTAACCATTTTTTTAATGATGGATTTTTGTTTCTGCCTGATGAAAACTTTACTGTGTCGACACCAGCTGGACCAAAGACTTCAATTCAGATTTTATTTCTTTGTGAACAGCATGGAGAATGCTTTTATGCACCCCTGAACCCCCTATTTTCAATTGGCTCTGGAAGCAGAATTGGACACAACAAACACAACTTCTCCACTGCCATGTCTCTGTATTTGGAAGAGGGGGAATATATCACTTAATGAAAGGTTATTTGGGTAGATTTTCAGACTGAGTCCTGTACTTTTGAGATTAAGGCACTGGCAGTAAAGAACATGTTCTCAATACTGTCAAACACAAAAATGGTACAGGAATAATATCTGTCTCTTAAGAATATGAAAGAATAAGTAGCCTACAAATACTGACTCCACAACAGAGTTTCTTGCTTAATAAAAAAAATGCCTAGAGAAATAATGAGGAGAACAGTATCTTTTCTATAAACTTACTCCTGGTGCAGTGACAAGGCGAAGTATCATTAATATTATTTTTCTTTAATGGTTTTGGATCATTAGTTGTCATCATAGTAGATTGCACTAACAAGTTATGCACTTAAATGTATGTAACTGGAAGTATGATCAGTAAATTTAATTTACTGATTCCTTAATGGGCTCATCTCTATCTTCAGCTTGGTGAAATCAGCAATAAACAGGCAGGACTCAGTTTAAAGGACATCCAAGTTAGCTCAGGATTGTCTCCTTGGACTCCAAGATATTTGAGTCAGTTTCATGCAGCATGTCCATTGATAGATGTAAAAACACTTTACTAAAATATGAAACCTCATTTTTTAGAGATGTTTGCTAGATACATACATGAACACTTGCCATGTTGTATACAATTATTCTATTTTGTATATATCAGCCTTTCATTTTACTTTCTTAAAGAGGTGTGAAGATAAAAAGTAGTTTCAGTGGCTGAATTCATGTGTGTGCATAAAATGAATTGCTCGCAGTCTAATGGAAATTATGATAAGGTGTGTTTCCACATGTAATGAGGGAGAGTATAAATTTTATGATTATGCTGTCTGGCAAATAAATAATACAAATTGTTCAAAGGGCCCTTGCAGATATCAGGCAATACTTCTCTGGTTTTGTAGCTTTCAGACTGCTATTGGTCTTGTGCAACTGTTGTAAAAAGAGAAAACACTATAGGAGCTGCTTTGCTTTTTTCACTATTCTGCCTTTTGTACCAGACATTAGTACCAGAGTTTGTGCAGAAACATTCAACTCTAGAGGATGAAGCAAATTAATCATATTTTGTCACTTTTTTGTCACAGCTCTTAGAACTGTTCTCTGATCAGAAATACAGCATTAGAAATGCAGCAGTTCTTTAAATAAAGTTTTCCACAGATGATCACTACTGAAGAAATGTAATCCTGCTTGATATTCAGCATATATTTTCTCATGATGGTTTTATGGCACAATTAAATTTCATACTTTCTTTTCTACCACTCTGAATATGCATTAGAAAGCCAAGCATCATAATTCTAAACCAATTGAGTTGATTTGCTGGTTGAAATTCAGTTATTGCTTCCTTATGTGCATTTCAAAAAAAGGCCATTGCCTGTACCAGTATATTTAGAGTCAACACATGGTCACTAAAGGTCTAGGGTGCATGAAAATTGTATTTCTAAGCTCAAGTTATGCACTTTATGTGAAAAAAAGAAACCATGTAATTCTAAAATGGTTTCTTGGAGTAACAAACTAGAGAAACAATAGAGCTAATGGAGGGGTAGGGAGAGAGGCATATTATGAAACACACTGTGTGTTACTTGAAAATTATACTGATCTTTAGATGGACATAATAACTTAATAAGACTCATTTGAATGCAAAAGAATGAACATTGGGTTGTTATTAACTTTTAATGCTTGTCATTTTATGTTAATTTATATTTTTAAATTATAGTCTTTTTTTTTGTTGTAATCAGACTGGCTAATTATACCTAAAACATGTAAATTTGACATGATGGCAAAACCAAATTAAAAAAAAATTCAACTAAGTACTTGGTTATAAAGACCTATAATTCACTCAAACTGGATTGTGGCTGAGTTCCTCCAACTAGACAAATCATTGTGTTTTGCAGCAGCAGAATCATTCAATTTCTCTTGAGATTATTTCTTTAGTTGATTTTACAAGATGACAATGCTAATGCACTCTATTTGTGCAATCTTTTCCTGATCACTGATTTGACAATTTTTTTAGAAATCCTTCATCTAACCTTGATATTTGCAAATGCAGTTTTCTAAGATTCCCTCATGCTAAAACCACCATTAACAAAACCAGATTTTTCTAGCACCAAAATGGTCTTAAATTGGGTTCATGAGCTCTCTTCTTAGATAGTACACAGTAAGTTATTTTTGTCAATACAAAACATCTACTAACCTTCTAAAATCAAAATGTAAAACTAGTGCCTGTTGGAGTCCAGGGCATTCCTCTGGGCACCCTGGAAGGTCACAGACTTTGGCAGAGAGGCCTGGGACCCGAGAAAGAGAGTCTGGGGTCTGTCCAGGGGGTTTGAGTGCCTGGCACAGAGCCCAGGAAGACGCAGGCTTTGATCTCAGTCCATGGGAAAAACTTCCCATGAAGAGAAGAATTACAAGTCACAAAGGTGTAATAGACAGACAGTAGTTAATCACCTAGTGGAAAATTTTGTAGTTTTGGGATTCTTAGAATGAAGGTGAATGGGGAACAAGATGGAGATTTTAGGGTGGTGCCCTGGGTTCTTCTTGCTCTCCCTTGGCCTCCATCTTCTGATGTGACGGTGACACAAGGTGGTTTAAGAAGATTGGGTCAGAGTAGAGATGACCCCTTTAGTATAGGTGATAGGCATTGGCACGAAATTGTAAATAACAAGTACGTAACTGTCTGTATAAGAAGGTAGTGACCTCCCATCACGGGGGGAGTCGCCTGTGTCCGAGCAGCTGTGAACATCTTGGCCGTGCACAAAGAAATTTGTAAGATAAGAATTAATAAACACACGAGAAACCCAGAAAAAACAAGACCTTGAAGACTCCATTTCATTCTCGCGCCTGGCTCAGAGCCTTCAGAGGGCAAAAAAGACTCTCTTGAAGCACCAGAACCACCACCTGAAATCTAGGGCAAAGAAAACCAAACCTGAGAAGTGCCTTCATTTTATATATCTGAGTCCCTTTACGGCAATTATTTTCCAACACATATTAAACAAAGTTACTGTGTCTAAGCATGCCAAATGGATGGGAGCTTATATGGAAAATTAACACTTTCTTTTTGTAACTTATACTCTGGTGTTAGAGTTTATTTCATTTCTTTTATAGTATTTCCAGAATTGAAATAATAAATTCCTTCTGTCAACTCTGTTCAGATAGCTTTTTAAGTGCTCATGACTCAGATGGCTTTAAAAAACCTAAACAGTTTATTTTGAATGACCTTGAACTCCATCAAATGGGGAGATACTGTGTGCAAAGCTTTATGTACTGTGTTGAGCTGATAACCTTGTTGCACCAGCCCTCTACTCATTTGAAGTTATTTGGTTTTTTAGCAAGTATTTCTGTAATAGAACTCAATCACTTAATGAAATATTTTTTTCCTTGCATACAACTAAGCAGATGAGATGATTAACATATATAGCAACTTGAAAATCCTTACTCCTTCATAAGGCCATTCTTTCTCCTCCTTCTGCCTTCCTCTAGGGTCAGAACTTTATCCATGTTTTCTTTCACAACACAGATTGCAATGAAATCACTAAGCTAAACTTTAACTAGGAAAATATCCACTTCAGTAAAACTCCAGTTGATTCAAGAGGGAAATTTCTCCTACAGAGTAATTGAAAGTTGAACTGTTGCTTTGCAGGTAAAAAACCGTACAGCTACTGCAAATAGCTAGGTTAGGTAAAGTGAACCTGTGCTTCACTTTCCTCCATGGAAATATCAAAGCAAAAATCTGTCCCTGAGTTTATGAAGTATTTTCCAATGCCATCATAATTCCTCCTCACTCCTCCATGCCTATAATCCATGCCAAGTCCTGAATGCACCGAACTGTTGGTAGCGTCTCCTAGAATGCTGAGAAAGCAGAAGTTCTCTGTTCTGTCTGCCTGTGAGGGCTTTTGAGGAGCAGCAGGGGGTTACATTACTACCCTTGCTAAGACACTGCAGAGCTGAGGCAAATGTGCTACAAGGTCAGTGGCCCCATGAGTTCACCAACTGCAGCCAAGGGCTACAGGGGCAGCAGTTCAGTGCTGGGTTTCCACCACTGCCCACCAGAACAGCAGTAAAGTCATGGGCAGCCTGAGAGCAATTCTCTTTCCCACTAGGAGCAAAACTATCAGTGGTAGGAGCTTGGTTTCCCTTATTTTCTCTAACCTTTCTCTGTGTGTTGGTGACCAAATTCACAATCACACCCACAGCTAATTAATAATTACGGTCTCATTCAACAGAAATTGTTCAAGTACCCATCTAAATGGCTCTGCTCTAGCATCTTTTATCTGCTCTCCAACTGGACCCATAAAATGCATGTAACAGCAGTAACAGTGCACCAAGATTTACATACCCTCAATGCAAAGCAGTGAAAATAGAAGAATTTTGAAATTTGCAAATCATCCTTACGATAAGAACATATCTTTTCAGTGGCTCAGAGCTGATTTTCTTTTATTAAAGCATCTTCCATAATAGCTAGTGCATACTTACAATGCTAGTTACTTTTTTGCAATTATGTTATTCAGAAATAATTGGATTTCTGGGTTTAATTGGGCTCTAAATTAGCCATAGCTTTCATAAAAGCTATTACAGAGATTTCTAATAGCAGCTTTTCCTGCTATTTAAGGACGGAGTATTTCAGTGAGAGTGATTCAGCAGTGTAAAAAGTCTGGGCTGCTGTGAACTCTACCACAGGTTCAGATTAATTATGGCAATTTAGGCACTATCCTTTTGTAATTAAACATTTGCTCAAAACATCACCCAGAGTATATAACTGTCAAACAACTAGTTGTCCTTTAGAAAGATATGATTTTGTTTTCCAACACTTTGGAAGATTAAGGAGCTTTATGGCAGGTTGGCTCCTGATGATCAAGTTCAGAGGCAGAATAAGCACTTATTTGCTCTCACCAGTCTTTTCACCAGTTCACTTGGGAGGAGGCTGCATGATCTGTCCCTCTGATGTTCCTTCCCACCCAAGGGGTTCTGTGCTCCATTTGCTGACCACTCCTGCACACGTGCTGGCATGCAAACATCCCACTACTGGAAAAACAGAGAAGTAAAAATGCAATCAGCTACTTAGGAAAATATCCTGGGGCAAGTCCTTTGACTTAGATGCAGATGATTGAGGGGTGATGATGAGGTGATTCAAGGTTAAGAGAAGCAGACCTGGCCCTTGTGCTTTTCCCTGGTTTCTGTCAGTGGCACCTCTACTCCAGTGCAGCAGTATCTGTGATCCTCACAATCTTCACCATAAACTGTAGGCTAGGCTGCATTTTAGGCATCACTTCGATAAGAAATGGCCTTATCCTACCAGACAATGTAACTCCTGGACCATAATGATACCTTCCATATTTATGTCCTAGCCTGGTGGGGGATAGAGGATCTGGACAGCAATTGTTTCACTGTCAGCTGATTCCTGCTTACTGCCTGGCCCCTGCATGCCATGCTTGCTGCACTAGCTGAGAGAGGCTGAGGTTTTGCTCAGTCCTTCCTCATTTAGTTTCAGGTGAAAAATGAAGTTTCTCCCAGATGCACAACTGAATACTATGTTAATTGTGTAATACTGGACTCGAGGCTGGAGTGTGACCTACCATGTCAAAACTCTGAAAGGATTTGAGAAGGCAGACTGATTGGGTTTTGTTTTTTAGAGGACAAGTTAACATGCCTCTACATGGTATTTTTTGCTTTGGAAAATGGATAATCTAAGAAAATTTAAAAGGTATTGTGGTAAATTTGCCTTATTCTCTAATGCACTCACTCCTCTGATGAAGCCGTCTTCTTTCCCAAGGATAGTGCCAAAGGAGACAAGCCCCATATTTTTAAAATTATCCCAGAAAAACCAGAACACCCTTCCAGTGATTCATATAAGTCTGAAAAATGTTTGCCCCCATAACGAATGTTGGAATTCAGCCCTAGATTAAAGCACGAGTATCTGCATGCCTACAAATACATATTTACGTGTGAACTAGGTGGCCAAGCTTCCATTTTATCTGTGCCGTTTTAGCCCATACACTCACATGAGAAAAGGAAGATTAAGCTCACTGTACTGTAGACACTTTAGGGCTCAGCTCTGTACATGAATGCAAGTGCACAGAGCTACCTGAGGAGCCTTGGGGGGATCCCAGCTGCCTTTTGGATGTTGATCCTGGAGGGTACATATCTCCCAGGGCTCAAGTGTTACACCTGCAATCCCATGTCCATGACTGGGGCTCTTGAAGTTGCACAAGAATCCTGCATTTACACAGCTGAACGATATCAAGAAGTCAAAACATTGAAAGAACTTTGGACCTTCAGGGACTTCATAGGACATCGTAAGATATCACCATCACCTTACTTTACTATGTTACTATGAAGTCCAAACAATATCTGACCTGAAAGACATGACACAAATCCCAATTTGCAAAACTAAATATGAAGGTTGAAACAATTCAGTTAAACTTTTTACTCTTGAATTTTTTTCTTTTCCTTCAAAATGCTGGAGACTTTGCATTTCCTGGCAAAGAAGTCCCTTAGTGACAGGGAGTTCCCTTTGCAGGTATACTTTAGGCAAATGGTGAGTGATAACATTTCAGTGTTTGGCTGCAGATGCTTTTTGGCTTTGTTTTATCCATAATAGCTTGGAAGATTCTTTGAGATCTACTGCAAAACTGAGAAACGGTTTTCAAAATTCCTTTGCTAAAGCACATTTTTTTCAATTACCTGAGAAAATTCAAGGCTCTTTTGTGTAAATAGAGAAAAAAGGTATCAAGGCATATGTCAACCCTCAATCCTTTTCTAGACAACAGGAGTTTCACAAATTATTTCAACAGAAGCAAACTTAAACCTTCAAGTTCAATATTCCAGTTTGCCACAGACAAAAAAACCTTACTAAATTGTAAGAGTAATTTGGTGAATTGAGTCAATTCACCTAGTTAAATGATTGAAAAAATGTAATCAGAAGAGATGTCTTATTAAAAAGCAGTATTAAAGTATATGAACTTCTTTTGATGCCTGTTTCACCTAAGCAAAGATTTGTCAATATTCATCAATAATATATTCACCTATGGTGACTGTGAATAATGTGATGTTTAATATTCCCTAAATTTTTTAGATAACCTTCTTGAAAAGTCATTAATTATAGCATTTATCTGCTACTTGAAAAAGAACATGATATAAAATGACAACTCAATTTTCCTCTTTGACACTTCAAATACAACTAGGTCACATTAATCAATCAATAATGTGCTTATCATATACTGTGGTCAATTATATCCCAACTATCAGTGACAGTTTTCTGGCTTGCAATCTGGACACATATACTGTCATGACAACTACATTCTTTTTAGCCCCTTAGCATTTTACAAGCAGTGCTCTTGCTTGAGGCACATCATAAATGTACAAAAAGGGCATCAGATACTTCATAATCCCAACTCCATTTCTGTGTTATTAGTATATTTCCAAAGAATAAACTTTCAGTGCACTGAAATCCAAGAAAAATACGATAAGCTTCCATTCTCTGAAGTTACACATTAAATAAAACTGACTGCACTACAAATAGAGCATTTGCATTTGCTGATTGCAAGATAGCAATTATAGCTCACCATTTTAATGAAGTCATAAACTAGTCCTTGGTTTATTGCACCATGATAACCTTTTATTTTGGAGTTGTAGCCGTATAAACTATGATTATTAATGATATCTCTGTCAAAAACATTATCAATACTGTTTGCCAGGACATTATTTATATTCTGGTCTATCTGTAAAGATCAGACAGTATCTCCCAGATGAACTTTGACACAGTTTTAAACAGAACATCTCACTATCAGATAAATCATATAAATCTTAACCTTCCTGTTTTTATTGAAATTATTCTGAATGAATGATACACTCATAGATCTTATGATACAGTATTTCTCCACTGAAAAATGCTGGCTGGTGAATGGTCTTATTGATTATTTCAACAATACCCAACTCTAATTTCCCTTGGAATTACTTTCTGGTAAGGAGCAACAGATCATATTCAATTTTTTGGAAGAGAACTTTTTTTTATTAACTTATTTTCAAATATTTAAAGTGACTTAATAATCCAGCCTGAAGTAAGATTATGGAAGAAACAAGTCAAAAATAAATTATTCAGAATTTTTATTTTAACTAAATTAATTTTGACATATTGCTCTGATTAGGAATTTGTTTCAAATTGCAGAGCTTCCCATGAAATAGAATAGTCAGGTTTTATGAGGCCACTGACTGATGAACCTTCTTCCCACAGAGGTTATGGCTTCTGAATAACCATCCTCCATGATTTCCTGAAAATGAGAAAATATGACTTTTCATATATTTTTTTTCATCTTTCTTGCATAAAGTTTGCTCCAACTGGCTCATAGATAGAGAGCTGAGAAAGGAGATGTGTGAGTTCTCAGCCCTTCCAAGTGCATGATGAGACACATCATACATCTTCCTTTGTAAGTGCCAGCAGCAGAATATGGAAACGAGAGGAAATTTGAATATCAAAAGTCATTCTCCAGTTTACCCACTCTTAAAGCCTGTCACAACACATTCCCAGTAGTAATTACCTACCCTGTTCCAACTCAGAAACAAGGGTATCACAGAGGTGGTTGAATGACCCTATCTGTTGCAAACTGTTAATTTATTCAGGATAAAAACAAAGAGAAAGGAATTTAAAAATCCTTGTACATATCTAACAGTTCAATAATAGCTGTTTGCTTGGTTTTATTGTTTTTACATCATATTTTGATGCTGCTATACTCACTGGGATATTTAAAGGGTAATACAGTAATAATTTATGAAATAAGAAAGTCTGATATGCAACAGTATTCCTAGTGGTGCATTTCGTTTCATATTAGCAATACAAAAACCGTAAAAAGCTGATGGTGGCAGTGGGTTCCCACTGAGACGTACCCTATTACAGTGGTATCCATGTCAGCATGTCAGCTTTTTGCTTTTTAATCACAGCTTTGACATTCAGTGACTACAGTGTTTTCCTTTCAAAAATCATATGGGTTTTCACCCAGGAGCCAAAATAATTTAGATGACATTCCTTCTCCTACGTTAAAGCCAATTAATGGAAGGGGTGCAGGTAACTTCCACTGAGGAAGACAGATGTACCAATGCTATTTATGTGTGCAGGCTATAAAGAAAAAGCCCTTCCTTAACCCACAGCTTGAGCCCCAGTGGGTGCTGCAATGGGACATCAGAGAGTGGGGACCATTCCTATGGCAATCTGAAGGTACATTTCTTTTGCCCTCACAAACACTGTGTTATGCTACCAGTGCACAAATACACACGAAAATTGTCAATGAAACCTGACCTCTTGATATTTACTTAAGGTAGCATACCCAAAACAAAGAAGGGCAAGACCCAGAAATTCTGACCTGTACTTACAAAGCCAAAATTTAAGAAGTATGCTGATATATTGGTTAGCTCAAATAATTTGACTTGGTGAAAAATGGTCTTTCAGTCCCTGGAAAAAGTCATAATACTTCAATAGTCTTCTCATCATTTGTTAGAGAACTTTCTCTGAGACCTTTGCCATTGCCTGAAGTGTGGTCAGACTGCCAGCCACAGCTCTTGCTCCAGAAAGGGCAGAAAGCTTCCTGTACAAAGCCTTGTTTAGATTTTAGTGATGCTTTGAAAAGGAGATACTGCATGCCTACAGAAGAAAAGAGTAGGAGACGAGCTTTGACAGATAGGCAATGTGCAGTGGCATAGGCTCTGCCTCAGAATTACTTTATTTTCCCCAACAATGTCTTTAAAATTGAATCATTCCGGTTCTACAAAATCATTGAATTATTCAATCTTTAGTTTCTTTTCTTTACACAATTTCCAGATTTTTATTATACTACCATTTCCCATCAGAGATCATCTTTGTTAGAGTAAACTGAAAATCACTGGTTATGACAAAAAGGAATTCCCATTAACAATTCATCATCTAATAATTTTAGGATCTTCATATCCTATTATCAGCTTTCTTATGAAATACCATTTCTTAATGACAGGGATTTGACTAATACTGTGTGAACTCTGTTAACATAATTTGAAAGTTACAACCAAGTGTGTATTTATGGAATAAGCCATCATCTTTTTCATGCCTGCACATAATTTTAGCTTGTGATTTGATCAGATGTGGATGTTGAAAGTTAATTTTCATCAAATCAACTGAGGAAGGAGGAATAAAGTTATCAGCATTTTCTGCTGGATTAAAACATATTGGCATTTGAATTCCAGGTCCCTCAAAGAGAATTAGATTTCCCTTCTCATTGTCCACAAAATTTCCTTTGTGGGTGACAGAGGCAATCTATCCATTTAGTACTTTTTTTGAGGGCCATGGTACAGCTTGTGTATGAGATATGTAACTTTTAATGCATTTCAGCTGGTTTCAATGAAGGCCAAGCAATAGGGAGAATCCAGGCCCCTTTGGTCCCAGTCTTAAACCCTATGCAATAAGCTCAATGCCTGACCAATTTCTGCCACCTCCTGCTCTCCGAAATGCCATCTTTCTTTCCCCATGTTCCACCTGTTGCCAGTCCAGACTGATTTCACCTTAATCTGAGTTGTCTAAGTCAGCTATCCTGGCTCCCCAGAGTGTGGAAATTAAACACTGGTGTAACACATCACCTGATAATTATAAGTTTACATGAAACCTTGTTAAAATGGAGAAGAATTTGATCTTCTCTTTTTATTTTTGTTCTGTATGTCTTGTTTCTCATATCTCTAATTCAGGGACAAACCACAGTTATATTTAATAGTTCACTTTCCATCAATCTGAAGACACATTTCTTAGGTAACAGCTTGGGGAAAATGTTCTCCAAGCCAGCAAAACAAATTTTGTGATTTTTTTAATAGTCTTGAAAAGACAAATACAGATTTTTATCCCTTTCTCATTGATGATCTTCATACCACCCTTCCTCACAGAGTAAAGAAAAAAAAACCCATTAATTTATTTTTAGAAAATAAAATCTTCTATGAGAAACAGACACTTTGGATCTAATTAAGAGATATATATTCAGCTAACAAGTAGATATCAACTAACAGAAATGGAATTTTGCTTTATCTTTTCATAGGTAGACAGTCGCCAAGACTCTGAATGAAGAAAACCAATAATAAATTTATAAGGCTGCTCTTTCTGATTGAATTACAAATTTAGAGATCCCTATTTGAAATACTATATATAGAATCACAGAACTTCAGAGAAAAATTTCCTATTAATAGGCTGTTGACAAGACAGCCTCCCAATGGCAAAATGCTGGGCAGTAAGGTCAGGCACTGTCCTTTCAGTTCATGTTTACACAGCACCTACATTTGGCTCAGGTGAATGACTGGTGTTCTCAGATCTAATATCACCTAAAGAGAAATACATTTTTTATCAAGTACGCTGTCACACAGTGAAACAGGTAATATCATAAAATGACAGCAAATAGAGCAAAATTGTCCATATGAACAAGTTACCTATTATGCTTCAGTATTCTTGGTGTCTTTTTTACAGAAATCCAGGTAAGGGGATAATGTTGGCACAGTAATGCTAATGGAAGTATTTACTTCAATTTCCATGAGCCTTGCATCATGCTTTTACTTTCTAATTTGCAAAATCTGATAATTCACAGTACAGCCCATAGAGTTATTAATTTGAATTAGTGAGGTTCTCTACCTGATTGATTTTAAACCAATTTATATAGGCTTGTCTGTTTAAGCTCTTAATGCTGTTGAAGATTACTATGGTATTACTGCAGTCTGCAATATTTCAAAGCTTATGATGCTGTATCTCACCAAATCCTCAAAAAGGATTTGACTTTCCACACCACTTCTAGTCATCTAAGAGCTATCACTTGTGAAACAAGCCTCTGAAAGCCTGGGCCCACTGTGCCAAGTGTCAGAAAACAGAATTCACTCTGCTGAAAGAGCTAGAGCAGGAATTGAACTATTCAGCATAAAAACAAAGAACACATTTTTATTTCATCCAGCTTCAGGTATCTGTATAAATATTTTGGTTAATTAAGCTGTGAAATTCTTTGCTGGATTTAGAGATTCTGATAGTTTTAGTGATTCAGTGTTTAAATTCAACCTGTACTTTCCTTTGTGATTCATTCATTTTAGTGAAGAATTGCCCATTTAAAACAAGTACTGGTTTTGCAAACATGAAAAGAATACCTTAATAAATGTAAGTCACTTCTCTGCTCTAACTGCACTGGGAAGACAGATTAGTGCAGTAAATTAACCCACAAACAGACTTTGTGCTCTCTTGCTCCTTACAACAAAACCAGTGCATGGCTAAGTAAACCATCCCTGAAAATATGTGGCTCCAATTTCTCAGCCAGTACAGAGAACATTATTAATAATCTCCAGTTTGAAAAGTTTAGCTAATGACAACAGCTTGTAGAAGAAAGGGAAAGAGAGCACCATCTGCTGTACAGCCCTGCAAATGTTTCAGAACAAAAGCTGCAAGAAAACCATCTTTACCTTAAGTTTTCCAAATACTTAGGATATATGGAAGGTCATTGTCATCCAAGCATGCATGACCATGAGCTTTAGATGGAGAGAGTCTAAAATTAGAGACACATGAAGACTCAGGGTTCACAGTAAATTGTGAAAAGCTACAGGGAGAAAAGAAAGCATGGAGTTTAGTTTCTTTGGAGGGACTAGCATGGCTGTGATTTTTAAAAGTATAGAATTTGATGGCCTATATATGTATATGCTACTATATTGACATATAATTTGGCAGACCCACTAGCTAAAACACTGTTATGCTAAACCACTCAGAAGTTGTGTTAGTATGCCTACACCTCAGCAAAAGGAAAATTAATATGCTCAGGGGCTCTTTGCAAATCCTCCTCATGGTCAGTAACCATTTGAAGAAGAGCCTTTTGAGGGGCCTTTATTTGCAAAAGTTCTTTGGGAGAATCTCAAAAAGCAGACCAGGCTTAGGCATGCACATCACAGGCTGCAGAGGATCTGAGAGTTAAGAAAAGTGATGCCAGTGACTCCTGAAGCACCTAGCAAGCCTGAGGGTAACCTGTCTTCAACATGTCCAACATGAACCATTGATCAGCAGTGATGGATTTCTATCCTATGAATAGAAAAGAAACTTCACGTTTCAGACTTCCAAATGCCCAAATCAACATCAAGACCATCTCCTGTAGAAGATGAGGAAAATCTACCTCTTTTAAAGACTATGGACTTCAAAGTCACCAACTGAAAGAGCACATAAGGTGTGTGTGATCCTTCCCAGTCCTGAAGAGAATGAGGGACCCTTCATAAGCCTGACATCCCAAGATACTATCATCTCCCTTTATCGGTTGCTCAGAAGAGTCACCAAGGCTCTTCTAAATTGCCCACTAAATAAAGGGCAATGCAAATGAGCAATAATCACACGATCACAGAATATGCTGAGTTGGAAGGGACCCACAAATATAATCAAGTCCAACTCCTGGCCCTGTACAGGACCATCCCCAAGAGCTGCACCATGTTCTGGAGAGCATTGTCCAAATGCTTCTTGAACTCCATCAGGCTGGTGCTGTGACCATTTCCCTGGGGAGCCTGTTCCAGTGCCCAGCCACCAGAGTGGAGAAGCTTTTCCTGATATTCAACCTAAACCTCCCTTGACACAACTTTAGGCTATTTCCTCAGGTCCTGTCACTGGTCACCACAGAGCCTGTTCCTCGTCTTCCTCTCATAAGGAAGTTGCAGACTGCAATAAGATTTTCCCTCAGTCTCCTCTTCTCCAGGATGAACAGACCAAGTGCCCTCAGCCACTCCTTAAAAGGCTTCCCCTCAAGGCCCTTCACTGTGGCAGGTGCACACGTCAGGGGTCACCAAATGTGGAAGGTGCAGGGACAACCCAAGGAACGAGGCAGACGCAGGCACGCAGCAGGTCAAGGGAAGGCTTCTCTTCTTTATTCTATATATCTGACTCCATATATACATTTTTACAAGAGATTGGCTACACAGGTTGCCACCTCTTGACCTGGATGGTGAACATCACTGTCCATCACATTTCTCCTCCATCCATAACAGAAAAATGTAAACAATAGATTTTTGTGAAGCTACGTGAGAAACTCCAGTTCAAGAGTATAAACAACAAAAAGGCTTTTGCATCAGGGCGACACTTCACCGTTTTTGCTGCCCCCCCTTTTGGACACTCTGTAACTAATAGCTTTATATCTTTCTTATATTGTGGCACTCCAAACTGCCCCCAGCACTCGAGGTGAGGCCACCCCAGTGCAGAGACAGGGGACAATCCCCTCCCTTGCCTGGTTGTGATGCTGTGCCTGATGCACCCGAGGACAGGGTTGGCCCTCCTGTCTGCCAGGGCACTGCTGACTTATACTCAATTTGCCCTCAACCAGGACCCCCAGGTCCCTTTCTGCAGCTCTGCTTTCCAGCATCTAATTCCCCAGTCTGTCTGTACATCCAGGGCTGCCCTACCCCAGGTGCAGAATCTGGCACTTTCCCTTATTGAACTTCATATGATTCAGATAACAGGCCTGGCCCTCTTATTTGTCGAGGTCTCTCAGCCATAGCAGCTTTGGTACTGGCAGTGGAACTGAGTCACAATCTTAGAAAGTTTTGTCCTTGTCTTTGCAAGAAAATGCCCTAATGAAAACAGGAGTATTCTGAGGATCAGCACAGGACTGTGCTAATTACAGTATTACCAAAGAGGTTTGGGTTCTTTATTCTGGGAGAAGACTGTTACAGAGGTGAGGAATCTTCCTGAACTAGAAGATGGGGATAAGGATCAGAATGAAGCCCCCATATAATCCAGAAATAAATGGTTAGAAATCTGCTACACCCCTTGGACACACACAGGTTTTTGGTGCCAGATGTGACACACCCAAGGGTATTGAGGGAGCTGGTGCAAGTACCCACCAAGTCACTTACCATCCTGTATTGGCAGTCATGGCCAATGTGGAGGTCCCAGGGGACTGAAAGCTGGCAAACGTGATGCCCATCTACAAGAGGGGCTGGAAGGAGGATCCGGGGAACTGGGGCCAGTCCTTCAATTCAGTATCTTTGTTGATGATCAGAACAAAGAGATCAAGTGCACCCTCAGTGAGTTTGCAGGCAACACCAAGTTGGTTGGGAGCACTGATATGGTGGAAGGAAGAAAGGAAGACCCTGCAGAGGGATCTGGACAGGCTGGATCAATGGACTGAGTCCAATTCCACGAGATACAACAAGGCCAAGTGCCAGGTCCTGCCCTTGGGTCACGACAACCCCAGGCAGTGCTACGGGCTTGGGGGAGAGTGGCTGGAAAGTTGCTCATCAGAAAAGGACCTGGGGCTGTTGCTTAACAGCAGCTGAACGTGAGCCAGAGTGTGCCCAGGTGGCCAAGAAGGCCAGTGGCATCCTGGCTTGTACCAGGAACTGTGTGACCACCAGGACCAGGGCAGGGATTGTCTCTCTGTACTCAGCACTGGTGAGGCCACACTTTGAATCCTGTATTGGGCTTCTCATTACAAGAACAACATTGAGGTACTGGCACATGTCCAAAGAAGGGCAACAAAGTGAGAGTTGCACTAAACCTGCACAAAAAATCCCCAAACCAACACCAGACTAACGGTGTGATACAAATAGGGAGGAGTTACATATTTATTATAGCCTCACACAAGAGGAGCAGGAATGAAGAAAACAGTCTATGCAGCTTTTCAAGTGGATAAATACCAATGAATGCAAACCTGGAAGCAGAGTAATCAAACATCTCTGTGACCTGGTGGAAAATGCTGGAAATGTTCTGCTCACTTCAGTCCTGTCATTTACTTAGCATGGTTTCAGTGAAACCTATTAGAAAAAAGGTTGATTCAACCCTTCCCTATTTTTAAGAACAGTAGAAATGTTTTGATTGTTTCCTCTGAGCTCTAAATCATGTCCATGATGTGTAAGAATATTTTATTGCATCAACCAGCCAGGAGAAACACAAACCATTTCTGACTCCCTTTCTTAGAGGAAAAAGCTATACTTTGCCACTGTCACTGCCTTTCTACAGTCCAGTGTAAATAAGAAATTAGAGTTCCTTGCATAACTTACTTCTTATCAATCATTACCAAGTCAGGCAGCTCTATTAATAGCCTGCAGAGATCTACAATCCACAGTTTGGTCCAGTTTACAAAAGCACCTGGATAAGACTCCGGAATGAAAGGCTAGTCACGGTCTGGTCTGTAGGGAATCCTTAACTGCATGGAGCTGCCACCATCATCCTAATTTGGACAGAGCTGCTTTTGTCATTGCCATTTCATTTGGACTTTGTGGCCTGCTGCTGTGTCAAGACACCATTTATATGATGGTTGCTTTATCTCAGAATTGATGCCCAGCAGCTGAAATTGTATAAAGCAGTAAAGAGCTGTCTTTTGCCATGAACTGGTGAATTAGGCTGATGGCAATGCATGAGGAGTGGTTGAAACAAATGAGAAGCAGAGGGGACCAGACAGGTAGATTTGCAGCCTCCATCACAGCCTCCCACAGTCTGAGCAAGCAGGCTGAGTAACAGTGGGAACACTCCCATCAGGGTGACCCTAAGGATGAGAGGGTGAGCCTGGAGGCCATGGACAGACCACACTGGGGGATGCACTGGTATAGGGTGAAGGTGTGAGGCAGGGGCAGAGAACTGCAGATGCTGGCAGGGGAGCACCACAGGTCCCAAGAAGAGCAGCCTGCTGTGGAAGTGGCCCAGTCAGCAGCACCCACCAGCTGGGGGAACAAGGGAATGCACAGTTAAATCCACAGAGGAAATTAAAAAGAATAACAGTCAAGGGAAAACTAACAACTGGATTTTACTTTAATAGTTAAGCTGTCAGTGAAAGTTAAATTAAGAAAGTTAAGTTAAGCTGACTAATGAAAAGAACTAGACTTAAAGAACACCAACAAAACAGGTAGATTTCACCCTAGAAGTGAGACCCCAACATACAGAGAAAGCAGAACATTTCAGCACTCTTCTGTCTCTCCCCCTTCACTGAGCACTTTCACAGGGTTCAATAAGTCCAAGAGAGAACACAGGAAAAGCCATTCTCTTTCCTCAGAGAAATGCAGTACTGTGATCTTTCATACTAGAATGAAAACATCTGGATGAAAACTCTTTTTTCCCTTCTACTGAAGTAACAAAATCAAAATTGTATCATTCAGTTTATTCTGCAGCTATAGACACTAAAGAGATTTAGAAACATCTTTTTTCTCATAGCTATTGAATTGCATGTGTTTTTTCATTTTTCCAAGTTTATATCACTTCAGTGGAGTGAGTGACCAATTGAAAGTCTACAGCCACTGTTTTTAAAAAACAACCCATTATGAAAATCTTTAACAAAATGAAGGCTTTGGGCATCAAAAACACAGCCATGTTCTTTCTGTTTTACTCCAGACCACAGGAAGGTTTTGAATTCACACACAAGAAAACCAAAACTAATGTTATGTTAAATTAATGTGTTTTCTTAGAAAACTCAGTTTTGCACCACATAACTTCTCAAAAATATACATATGAAGAAGTTCAAAGAACACAGCTTGTATAGTACTCCTAATATAACAGATTTAGAAAGAAAACTAAAAAGCTTGAGATAAACATACATCTGATGCTATTAAAGTTGCACTGTTGTGCTCCCTTTCCCCTGCGGTTCTGCTGAATCTAGGGCTCCTAGATGACTGCAAGCAGTAATGGTCTCTTAAAATTAAGACCCAATGTGAAGGAAATGCAAAGCAGTTTGTGAGCTCTTCCAGTCCATGGAACGAATTACATTACAGACTGCCAAACTATTCTGTGTTTTAATTGCTGTTTGAGATTTCACTGCATCCTGAAAAATAAAATTGTTTCCTTTTCAATTAGCGCCCAAGAGATATTTAAGAACAAAACTGCATGAAAACAATGATAATACTAGAGGTTTTATTAAGAAGAGCACCACTTTATTTTCATAATTTCATGCATTTCCCAAAAGAACACGATACCTAATTCTTTGCCTAACCCATGCTCTCTACAATTCCCAAATGTACCCCACCAATTTTCAGTCCACAGAGTTCAGGGTGAAGAAAAACATTAACTTTATAGAGAAAATATTGATTTTAAACCCTTGATTCAAAGCCCTAGGGTATCAAAGGATTAGTTACTTTTAAGGACTATACTAAAGGTGACTTTCAGCTACTTCGTTACTGAAATGCAAAGCAAATAAATCCTGCTATTCAAAGAAGCAAGATACCAATGCAAAAGCTGTTAAAAAGAAAGATGGTTTGACACCAAAGAGACCAGCAGTAAGAGACCCAAATAGTGATAATGACTGTTTCAATGACAAAACAAAACATCTTCCAGAGGCAAAAAAACACTTCAATGTTTTATTGAAATCTCCAGCTGACAAAGGAACAGCTGAGAATAAAACTGTTGCCATGTGAGGTCCCACAAGGATGCCCTCAAGCATATGATGGACCAGATAAACAAGACCATGAGGAAGAAATCTGGTGGGCATTCCTGCCTCTTCCCGAGGTTGCTAGGAGCCAGTGAGCCTCAGTACCCACAGCCATGATTTGTGGGGCTTTCACCCCAACCCCTAAATCCAGAGCGGGTGCTCACACCCTGCCTCACTGCAGCATGGCTGTGGCACACACTGGGCACTGTCACCAGAGCCAAGTGGGCTAGGGGATTCTGCAGGTTCACCCCACATGTCATGGGAAGAGGAGTGTGCCACAAGGTGTTTTGGGTGTGCAGAGCTGCCACAGAGAGCCATGGCCATGGGGCAGGGGAAGATCTGAATTCAGTGGAGCTGGCCCCAGAGAAAACAAAATGACTGACAGTATCAAGGAAAAATAATATTTAATCCACTCATAAACCACTCCCAAAATCTCCTTATAAAACTCAGTTTTATAATAGTGAGGAAATAGTGAGGAAGGGCTACTGTCACTAGACCTCATGTGGTAGGATGACCCTGGCTGGACAGCAAGTACTCACCAAAAGTCATATCACTCCCCTCCTCAGCTGGACACGGGAGAGAAAATAGCACAAAAGTGTTGTAGGTCAGGATAAAGACAGGGAGAGATCACTGACTCAGTGACTGTCACAGGTAAAACAGACTCAACCTGGGAAAAAATTAATTTATTACCAATTAAATCAGAATAGGGCAGTGAGAAATAAAACCAAATCTTAAGAACACCTTCCCCCAGCCACTCCCTTCTTCCCAGGCTCAAGGTCACTCCTGAATTCTCCCTTTCCTCTGCCCTTGCACAGGGGGATGAGGAATGGGGGCTGCAATCAGTTCCTCACATGTCTCTGCTGCTCCTTCCTTCTCAGGAGGAACTGGACACAGCACTCAAGGTGCAGCCTCACCAGTGCTTGAGTACAGGGGGACAATCACTGCCCTGCTCCTGCTGGCCACACTGTTCCTGATACAGGCCAGGTGCCTTGGCCTTCTTGGCCACCTGGGCACACACTGGCTCATGTTCAACTGTTGTTGACCAGCACCTCCAGGTCCTTCTCCACCAGGCCACTTTCCAGCCACTCTTCCACTCTACAATGTCTGTAGCATTGTGTGTGGTCCAATGTGGAGCCCTGGGCCTTACTGAACTTCAATATTGTCAGACTCAGCCCATTGATCCAGCCTGTCCAGATCCCTCTGCAGATCAACATTCCTTCCCAACCTGTCATCTGAAAACTTACTGAGGGTACAATCAATCCCCTTGTCCAAATCATTGAAGATATTAAGCAGAACTGGCCCCAATACTGAGCCCTGGAGAACCCCACTGGTTCCCAGCTGCCAACTGGATGTAACTCCATCCACCACCCCTCTCTGGACCTGGCCATCAAGACAGTTTTTAACCCAGTGAAGACTGCAGCTGTCCAAGCCACGGGAAGCCAGTTTCTTCAGGAGAACACCTTGGGAGACAGTTTCAAAGGCTTTACTGAAGTCCAGGTAAATGACATCCACAGTCTTTCATCCACCTACCAAGTGGTGGTAGCCTTATCACAAGCCTTATCACAAAAGGTGCTCAGGTTGCTCAAGCAGGACCTTCCTCTCCTTAACCCCTGTTGAGTGGGCCTGATTCCCTGGTTGTCCTGTATATGTTGTGTGACAGCACTCAAGATGCTTTGCTCCATGCCCTTCCCTGGCATAGTGGTCAGGCTCAAGGCTTGTAGTTCCCTGGAGATATCTCAGCAGTTACCTTTGGGCAGAAATTTAGTTACTTAGCCTTCTATGTCTATTCAACCCTGTATCACAGAAAGTGGGAGGTAGTGAATATAGTTTCCACAATGCTGAAAATTAATGCAGATCTCAAATATGAGTATTTGGCAGAGACTTCATGAAGCTGCTGTCTAGCCAGTACTTATAAGTGTACACAGAGCACAAATGAAAAGACAGTAACTTGTGGAAACCTCCTAATTTGCTTTGTTGGCATAGATGGATTACTTCCCAGAAATGAAAGGCAGAAGGGTCTTCTATCAGTTTCTGAAGTCCATTTTTTATTTTAATTATGCATTACCTACACAAAGGCCTTCCTTCGTGATCAAAAGGACGTTGGGAAACAAACCAGCAGCTGGAATTAGAAATGCTGACTGAGGAGCAGACGTAGAGATTACCACAATTCACACATCAGCCAAAACTCTCAGATCAGCAATAGCCTACAAATGTAATGTGTAGATGCTGCAACAGTCAGTTGACCTGAACCTAATTTTCTTTAGAATCACTGAATATCTCAAGCTGTAAAAGACCCATAAGGATCATTGTGCTCAACTCTTTCCTCCTCACAGGACTAACTAAACCAAATGTCTAAGACCATTGTCCAGATGTTCCTTGAACTCTGGCAGGCTTGGGGCTGTGACCACTTCTCTGGGGAGCCTGTTGCAACGACTGACCACCCTCTCAATGAAGAATCTTTTTCTAATGCCCAATTTGAACTTCACTGATTGTTGTTAGATCACCTTAGAGGTTACTAACAAGAGTAACTAAGGAGTAACACAGAGTGGATTTTCCAGATATATTAGCTAGGGAAAAAAAAAATTACATTTGTATTTGCATCAGAAACCCTAACACAGGATGTTATCTGCCAGGAAGCAGAACACATTATCACTTACTATCTACTGATTTCTTTTTAACCCCAGACCAACACTTAGCATTTAAATAATTTCAAAAACTGTTTAATGAAGAAAAATTCTTTCCTGGACATATTCTCAAATACTTGGAACATCAAGGAATAAACATTAAATGGATCCAGCTTTGGCTGGGATTCACCTTAGCTCGCATTAGGAATCTGTACTGTGGCACTTGATTCTAAGCTCACATCCTAATCTCTATCAGCAAGGAAAAAACAACTGCTTTTGGAGTAAAATTTCTTTTACATTATATGTCTACCTTAGGATGACATGACTCAAGCTACAGAATTTCCTTTAAATGGTGGTCTAGAACCATTAATTTAGAGAATCTGATGTTATGAATCCAACATACACTTTTGGTATAGGAGCTATAAATTTCCTGATGCATGAGTTCCTCATTAAGGGAGCGTGAGACACTAAAATGTTAAAGGTTAATGACTCAAACAACTGGCCACATGCAAAAGCAGCAGGATGCTGTGCTCTAATCTGCCTCAGGGGTGAGTCCTAGCAGGTAGCACCAAAGAATATTTGCAAAGTAGTACCTGGTATATTGTATAAACAACAGCCAAAAACCCTTCTCTTGCATTACAAAGTTATGAGGTTCAATATTATTACAGCCATAAAAAAGAACTGAGTTGCACCTAAATTTTGCACGTGAATGCAACAGAAATAACTGAGCTACTTCAGAACTGTGATCCAATATAACTCTAGGTAAGACCATTAGCAATAATTACATAGTTTTGTATCAATAGAAGTTTGCAACTCAAAGGATTGCCTTATAAAAAGTAACTTACAGGCCCATTCAAGTACACCAGACAAAAGCTAGAGAACTCCATTGGAAATAAACTGTATGTACTATTAGTAGCAGAAATGTTTTCATGGAAAAACATCTCCATTCCTTTTAAGTTCATAATCTGTTTATTTCCTAGTAATTTGCTGAGATGATGTAACTAGACTGTTAACTTTAAGGAGAAAATACAATGCAAGACAAACTCTGTTCTGAAGTGGGTACTAGCCTGGCCAGCAAGGTTTCTCCTTGTTGCTGTCTGAAGAGAACGGGCATTATGTACATTCCCTGAAGAGTTCAGTTTTCAGTACTTTTAACAACAGGCACAAACTGACATGCAGAAGTTTCCCTCTGAACATCAGGAAACATTTTGTTTACTGTGAGGGTGATCAAGCCCCGGCAAAGGTTGCCCGTGCAGGTTGTGGAGTCCTCGGAGATATTCAGAAGCCACCTGGACACTGTCCTGGGCAAATAGCTCTATGTAGCCCTGCCTTGGCAGTGGGGTTGAAGGTCCCTTCCAACCTCAATCCTTCTGTGATTCAAAGATGTTTCTAAAAGTTAGAGAAACTACTCTATACTTGGATTCTGCTGCTTATGCTCTAAAAGGTACTCTTACCCCATTTACCCGCTGTTTCACATCCATGAAAAGTAGGTGCAACATCCATCATTCAAATATCAAAAGTTACTTTTTCATTTCTATGTTCAATCTGGATATTAAAAAACTAGAAGATGGGGGAAAGAATGTTCTTCCCTGTGTCTCTGTACTACACATGCACAGGCAACGCTGTGTACAAAACAGAGAAAGAGCGAGAGAAGGAAAGATAGGAGTAAGGGTTCTGATGTTTTGTTTGACTCAATACTGTGTCACAGCTTCTCTGAACCTTGTAGCATGATCCCAAAGAAATAAACGACTCAGGTATCTACTATTTTTTTGGCAAGACATCACTCCAACACATCTCCAAGACAACAGCTCTAAAATGATATTATGGTATTTGTGCTTATCAATGAATTGATTTGAAAAACAACAGTTCTTCTCACCACCTCCCTTCCCAATTAAGCGGGATACAAGGCTGTACGTTTGGGAATAAATTAAGAATAAAAGAAAATAAAACTGTTCATTACTAATTAATGTTGTTGATAATGTAAAGGCATTCAAGTAAGTTGTCTGAATTCAGAAATAAAGTATGTTTGCATTACATGAGAGTGTTGAAATACTTTTGTGTCCATTAGCAAACCAGAAGAAAGTTAAGCAAACATTGACCAAGTATAAACATTTCAAATTCAGCAGATCTAGGCAATTTACAGTAGGAAACTATGAAAGAATTTCTGGAAGAACACTGCTGTTAATAGGTTCAACAAATCTTAGAATTCCCAGAAAACTACACAAAACAATCTAAATAATTTTAATATTATTTAAAATACTGAGTAACTTTTAGCTAAGACTACTATGAGACTATTTTCACACAGACACAAAAAATATTACAGAAGTTACAACACAATTATCTGTAAAGAAGTTAAACCAAAATACTACAATCAGAAGTAACTAATGTGCTTTCCAGGAAAATAAAGCTTGTCAAACAAATATGATATTTATTCCTGGATATATTTTTTTGTTCCATGAAGCTGAAATTATGCCATGCAGACAAAAACCAGAAACACAAAAAACCTGCAAGATTAACTGGCCACTCTGAACAAATAATTTTTGATAGAAAATCATTATCAAAGAGCTGTTTCCAGTGATGTTATGAAGGATAACATTATTAAAAGCTTTCACTGGTAGTTTGGAAGTAAATATAAAATCATGGCTGGTGAAGTTTGCAGATGACAATTCCTGGTAAGATGATAAACAGTGAGAACAGCAGCAATTCCACAGCTAAATCTGCATTACTGTGATGAAACAGCATTAGGCTGAGCTCATTCTAACAAAAACAAATGCCCCCACAGCAAGGAATGAAGATCTAAGCCCAGGAATGGAAATAATGCTAACATGAGCACTCAATGTACAAATTTAGAAATTACTAGGAAATTTTTACCTATGTATTTAAATTACCAAATCCTTAACTATACTGTGTACTATACTGAAATCATGTATACCATATTTTATGCTGTGCCCATATTTTAAGGAGGCTTCTGGAAAACTGATGAAGGTATTAAAAAGAGCCACAAAACCTAAGAGATGTGTTTGAGTAAAAGTTCATTAACTCAATTTGTTTGACTTTATCCAAAATGAAACTGAGAGGTGATTTGATTGCTACATTTAAGTATCACCACAAGGAGAAACTGCAGGATATTAAGGATCTCTTTACTCCAGCGGGGAGAAGCATAAAAAGAATCCATGGCTGAAACCTAATACCAGAAAAAAATTCAAATTAGACATGAATATCTGTGAGAGCAACGAATCATTGCAACAAACAGGCAAAGGGATCCATTTTCTTTCTTCATGCACTCAAACCAGGACTGGGTATTTTTCTGAAAGGCAGGGATACAAGTTATGCTTTGGTCCAATAAATTACTGGCTGTAACAGGGAGAAATCTGATGGTTTGTGATATATGACTGATAAAAGTAGATCAACTAACATCTTTGGCCCCCCAAGGCCAAACTTTATTAGTTGATTTATCAGTGTTTTATGCTGCCATCCATTGCTAGGGCATCTGAGCACTTTCATATTAAATCAATAGCAAAATCCTTAATGGACTTCAAGGAGCTTCTAAAACATCTGCTTTCAGGAGTAAAATTAATTAGGTGAGGATTTTTTAAGAGGTCAGAAGGTCTGTATTTATCCTTCTTGTTAAAGACTGTGTATTACTGTATTTCCTTTGTGCTTATGGAGTATTTCGAAGCAGTGGGCCAGTGATTTCAGTCAGGAACAGCACTGCTAAATGGTTCTGTTTAAGAAACTCAGTTCAGTTTGTCTCCTCTAATGCCTGCCAAGGTGCCAGTGGGTATCATGACAAAACTCTCCTAATTTTCCACTGCTGTTTAGGGTAATGGACACTTGTTTTACTAACGCACAAAAAAGGAATTGCATCCTCAGAAAGTCATAATTTAGATGAAAATGAAGAGTGCTGGTATGCACAAGGCACTACATAACGTAGTCCTTAAAAATTACACCTTGTCAGAGACACAATACTATTCTATGTGGAGAATAACCACTTTCACATCTAACAGTTATAACGTTATGGCATAGGATGTGGTGCTCTCAAAATACGTGTATTTTGCAAAAAGGTATTAATTGCAACTTGGACTCTAAAATTTATAAAAATACTTAAATTTATTTTGTACAAATATATAAAAATTCCCAATGTATTATTTGACAAATGTACACTAATAAAGTGACTTCTAATTAATTTAGAGACTGCTTGAGGTCAGGCACATAAAAATACTGCAAATTTGCAAGCTGCTTCATTTTTCTTACAATAGCAAACTGTTAATGCTTTTTCAAGTTAAATCAATTTTCATTAATTACACCCTATCCTTCTGGGCAAAGAATAATCAAAGTAGGCAAAATAGGATTACTGCAAAAATAAGGTATCGATCTAGTTTTTAAGCAGTATCCTACCATCACTAATTTTTGCTCAGTTTATTCATTGCTTTTATGGACCAGTGAAGATGGTACTTCTCAAAATCTTGTGTGTTTCAATGGGCTATTTGCAGCTGTTAACTTTTCAACCAGAAAAAATTTATATGCTGTGCCTTCTATTGCATTCAGCAATCCCCCTAAAACTTTGTTTGGGCCTTTTGAAGTCATAAATCAATTTTCTCTCCTTGTACCTTCACAGAAAGAAGAGTTGATTGAAGATTGCTTCTTCCTTAGAGGTTGTCCAGCACCTACAGCAGCAGGGCAGAGGCCAAGCCCTTCTCTGACACCAGATGCCCTGGCAGTCAGGTGCTCACGCTGTTCTCAGAAGCCCTGCTGAGCCTGTCTGCCTCAGGCAAGCAGAGTGACTCAGATCACCTCCTTTCAATTGTAATGGCTTCAATAGCCAAGCTTTCTTCCTGAAAGCATGCCTCTGGTAAAAAGCCTTTATCTCTACAGAAAAATAAAGATGATTAAAATTTTGTAATGGTTTATTCAAAGCTGAAAGGGAAATTAAATTTATTCCCCAAAAAACACAAAGCACTGCTTATGAACTACACTGGGATAAGAACACGCTTAGATGCCCAGACATGGTGCTCAGGCAGTAGTTCTGTGGAGAAAGCAGCACCCCTGCTCCAGGGAACCCTTCTGGCTTCAACTAGTACAGTTACCTTATTTCAGCAAACAGCTCTGAAAGCACAGACCTGGTGGCAGAAGACATACAACCACCAGTGAGATCCAGAAGATCAAAAAGGCAGAGAGACACCTATCCCTGGAGGAGACAGGCAGTGTAGACTGCAGAGGTAGTGAAGAAAGGAGACAAACCAGGAACAAGCAGAAAGGATAAGAGGCAGTAAACCCCCAATACATCAATTTTACCCACAAGACTGGTGAATAATATCAAATCAAAAGACAAACATATATAATTGCTACTTTGGGTAGCAAAATTGGGTTTTTTTTATTTCTTGGGCTTAGATCTGCAATCCAAATTCACCTTGAATAATACTATCCATGACATAAAAAAAAAGTAAAACAAAAGAATAAAGTAAAACATAGCAAAATATTTTGAAATTAAAGAAATAGCAATACCAGTGACTAGTCAGAACTGCATTGAATACTTGACAAAAGTTTCATGCCATCCAATAGACAAGCAGAGTTTCCTAGACACCAGTTGCTCAGTGAGACACAGTAGGTCAGCATTATAAGGCTAAAACATCAGCTTTAATTAAATTTGGTTTCCTAGTCTCAAATCAAGAGTTAAAACTGATTATATTGCTTTAATTTTCCTGGAAGCCTAAAAAATCATGCCCTAAATACTTATTAATTCAACCACAAAGATTTGCCGTTTAGGATAACTTCTACATCTACTTTTGTATTCCAAAGCTATTTGTATAAATATTACAGACTGATTTAATGTGAATTACTTTAGTAAAACGTGTACAGAAATGACTGGCAGAACATTAACATTCATAAGACATAGAAGAAAAAAATGGACCTGTTGTACCCAGATTATAATTCTGAAAATGAGGGCATGATATTAAATGACCCAAAGGAAGAACAGGCGGGAAACTGACCTCCCAGAATATGAAGGTAATAGAAAATGCTAATAAATTGCTCATCTCCATTTAATAATTTAATACAAGCTGCATAAAATAGAAAGACCACTTAGGAAGGCACAAAAAGCATTTTTAGCTATCAATGTTCAATGCTAGTAATGAGAAAATTAAAGACAATCTAGCAGCCCTTCTCCAAGTGGTGAGAAAACCACAAGTAAGCCCCAAGTCTGCACTCCGTGGCCTCAGAGAGGTCTGAAGTGCAGAAACAATCCCTAGCAAACAAACTTCACACTCTTTACTCCCCTTGAAAAATTCTATTTGGTTTCAAGTAAACATTTATTAAAGCAAATTCACAAATTTTTGCTTTGCTCTAAGGAGACAAATCAATAAATTATCTGTGGAAAAGAGTGGAGGGGAATTTGGGTGAGAAAATCAGTTCAACTACCTTGAAAAGTGGTCACAACATTTACAAACTGTAGGGTTAGATTATATGCTGAAAGGCTAGTTCTAACACACTTTCAGAATATAACATACCTGTATTTTATGAGTCTGGCATTCTTAAAACAGCAACAAACTGTATCAGACTTGAGAAGTCCTGGTTTTGTAGATGTATTTTGGTAAAACAGCACAAGGAAACTGTCCTGATGTCTAACTACGAATATGGCCCATGACCCATGTTTCTAAGTGAGTTAATGACCTAATCTCTCTGGCTTTGACCCACACTCTGAAACTGGGCTTAGTTGTTGGTTTTTGAGGGTCATGTGGAATTCAAAGATAGCAGGCCAGGAACTAACAAGGAGATGCAAATAACTGCATCATTTCCCCTCTCCTTTTAGCATGACCATTAAGAAACAAGTAAACCCAGTACAACACAGCAGCAAGAGGGCAGTTATTTCTAGTTTCCAAGAGTTTAGATAGGGTGATGATAAGGATCTACAGTGACAAGAAGTTACAGTTCTTCTCCTTGAAATTCACAGCAAACAAGGAATCAGTTTTTATCTGCCCATCCTTCCACATAAGGGGCTGACACAGGGAAAAGTCAAATCATTTGACAAATAAAGGACACTAATTGTTACATTTACCGTATCAGAAATTAGATTCAAGGATAGAGAACTATTTCAAAATTGTTAGCTGTATCTCAGAAATCTGTAGTTATCTAGCTCCTGTTGTGAAAAATTGTGCATTCCTTGTTATCTCGTTATTTTATTCCCACGGGTTAGCTGGAAACTAAAATAAGGAAATTAAATAAAAGATGGACTCCTTAGAGCAGCATTCCAGTACCTGAAGGGGGCCTACGAGAGAGCTGGGGAAGGACTTTTTACAAAGGCATTATTGACAGGATAAGGGAATGACTTTAAACTGGAAGAGAGAAGGTTTAGATTAGGTATCAGGGAAAGAATTCTTTACTGTGAAGATAGTGAGATACTGGAACAGGTTGCCCAGAGCAGTTGTAGATACCCATCCCTGGAAATGTTGAAGGCAAGGCTGGATGGGCATTGAACAGTCTGGTCTAGTGGGAGGTGTCCCTGCCCAGGAGAAGGGGTTGGAACAAGATGAGCTTTAAGGTCCCTTCCAACCCCAACCATTCTATCATTCTATGATCTGTAAGTGGAAATAGACTGGGTCCCTGGTTTGTGCAACTAAGGTGGTACCCAGATATAGGAGAAGCATTTAAAATCCAGATTTAGCAGAACTGATGACCATTGCTTTGATTAAAGAAACTTGCAGTCATATGGATGAAGTAGGCAGGAACCAGCCATGCATCTATTATAAGAGAACAGATATTCCAGGAAGAAACTACCAGATGATCACTCAAGGAACATCACTTTACTAATGGCTGCAAACCTCCTCCTACCTGAACATCATCAAATAGCAGTCTGAAGGAAAAGAAAAAATAAAACCCAACCACAGCAGGAATACAGGTCCTCCTTTAATTACAGGTTTCTGCAAAGAGACCTGTAATAATACCTCCTGCAATTTTTATAAGCATTCAAATGAAAGAAAAGCTTAGTGATTATCTTTTAAAAGCAGTGCAGGGAAAAGGAAGAAGGGAGCATAAAGAAGCCCTGCAGAAATTTGCAAGCAAATATACAGGAAGAAGCACATTCATAAGTTTAAATGAGGACTCTCTCAAGAATTGACTGCAGCTGTGCATAAAGCAACCACAAAACTGAAGAGACACAACTGAACTTTAACACAAGAATTTCCAATTACTCAATATTCCTTCAGGAAACTTAAAATTTAAATAGGCCCACAAAGGCTTGAAAAGGCATAGGAGACCAACATATCTTAAATTTCATGACAACTTTGCAGGACAAGCTGTTCTTATATAGATCCACTAAATGGTTACAAGAGAGAGATTTTGAGAACTACTTTAAAATGAGATTTCCTCCTCATTTCCTGAAGTGGAAAATTCACTATTACCTCTGTAAACATCTTCTGTTTTGAAACCAAAGTAAGAGTTTTGAATACTCTACTAGGACTACAATGCAACTGTGAGGCAACCTGCATTTCTATGGGAAATTATCTTGTATTACTTAAGATTTGGCAGTTGAATACAGAAAGCAAGTTGTCAAATGTTTCTCTGTAGTGCTAAAAAGATCAAACAGCATTTTTTGTCTTCATAAGGGAACCAAGATTGCATACACTTGTGTTTAGTTATTTTTCACTTGCTGGGCTCATGCTTTGCCCATTTGGACAACTTGAGCAAATTACTTGGCTGTTATTTGTGCAAAACTGTAGTAATTGCAGTTATTCTTCTCAAATATACAGAAAAATGCAGCTGGACAAAACTGAACTTCTAAACCAGAAACAGAAGATACTCAGAGAGATTAGAAATAAAACAGAAAAATTGCTTCTAAGTTCCTCTGCATAGAAGAATGCTCAGACTGACAACAATCCCACAAGACAGATACAAGACCTTTGGCAAGATCCATCGTGATGAGAAGTACCTTCCCACTACTTCCTACTTCTACTGTCTCTGCTACAGAAGAATCCACTTTCTGCTAATAGAAGCCAAACATTCATATTACAGTTCTCTGCAACTTATTTTAACACAGAAAATCACTGGAGCTGTTTCAAACACCATCCATTCACAAAGTAGTGAAGTGGGCAGGAATACCACGGTAACTATCATAATCGCATTAGATATCATGAAAGAGAATGTTAAAATAGTAACTATTCAAAATTGATAATTTACTAAAAAAATCAGGACAAAAAGCCTATACATTTATTTTAATTATGCATGAATATTCCACTTCATAAAGTAAAAAAAAAAAAAAAATCATACTGCCAGTAAATGGATATTGTTAAATCTGTTTGATAGTTGAAAATCTTTCAATTTGAACCAGAAAACAGACAATGAAAAATAACTTAAGCCTTCTCAGGAGTAGAAATTCTATATATGTCTATATATTTGGAGACACCTTTATAAACCAGGCAGAAGAAACCAGAAGTCTAGTGTTTTCCTACAGGTAAACTGAAGTTACTGCTCAGTTTCACCCCATTTAATCTGCCACAAACACCATCACAGCCATAAATGTGAGTTAATAAGCAGCAGTAGTTAATTCATTGTTATTTCCACTCAAAAAAAGAGCCCAATAGTGCATATACAGCTAACGCATCACATCTTTAGCTATACCTCTTATGTGTTCTGCTTCTAAACCTTCCAAGCAGACCCAGATCATATTCTTTTCCTATCTCTAGATTGTAGCTACTTCCTTTTCCATGCTGTGTAGACAGGAAGTATAATTTGGGAGGAGGAAAAGAAAAACAGCTGGCTTCTTAGTCATCCCGTTATGTAAAGTGTACAGATGGAAGTGTGGGAAGCCTGAATGGTTGGAGTATGTCTGGTATGGACAGAAATCTGGTACAAATTAAAAAATATGCTGACAGTTCAGTCTTCCAATCAGCATTTTTGCCAGAACTTTACAACTTGACCAAATTTAGGTCAAAGCCAGCACAAGGCAACTCCACACTCTTTTAAAATATGTTTAAAATAAGAAAAATGAAAAATATTTGTCCCCCTCTAAACCTGTTTTCTTAATCATTCTACACTTAAACCAACAGTTTACCAAAACCAATTCAACTAGCATTAAAGGTCACCTCAGTCTAAATTCTGGCATAACTACAAATAACTGGACAGACATTTTCATAAGGCTTATACAGCCTTATTAACTGGCAGTGGCACAAGTACCACACACAAGGATGTTTCAGTCCCATTTAAAGGGCTTGCTTTTCATACTGTCTACAATGAGTGACAGACGCTCATTCAAATAAGATAATAACATCTTCACACAGACCTCTTTACCATGAGACTGTGATCCCTTCAAAAGAGACAGAATAATGGTACCATAACATAGAGACTAATCAAGCATGAGGAAGAGAGATTTATCTTCAGTTAACCCGAATGTATATTTTCTGATGTTCACATTTTTCTATCAAACTTTACACTTTATAATAATTTTGTAACAAATAAATCATTAAAAAGGGGATTCTTAAAGGTCTGGAATTTGTAAGTACTCACTATGTTTGTAGAAAAAGCAATGCTTCCAAAACTAGACAGCAATAAGGATTCCCAAGCTAGATGTAAGCTCTACACTTCTAAGCATCTAACCTTACAAATCAGGTATTGAAATGTTTGGGAGCATAAATATTTTCTTTCACATTATCTGGATTCTCAGTCTTTTTAGCATCTCCAAATATTCCCTTACAGGCCAGATTTGAGATTTTGTTTGTAAAGGTAGGTTGTTTTTCTAAATTTGAAACACAGGGATTAGAGAACTAAAAATGTATTTGAAACAGACAAATACTCTGGAGAAATACTTAATGGAAGCTACTTGCTTTTTTAAAAAGTTTTCTAAAATGTTAATGAGTGTTACCTGGAGGTGACCTGAGATGAGCAATTTTCATTTATATTAAAAAAATTAATCAAAACCTATGGCATAAGGCCATATTCTGCTATTTGTAATATGCTAAGTAAACACTTCTAGACAGAAACACAAAGTAAAAATTTTTGTCCTACAATAAGCATCAATATTAATTCTTTTTGTTCTACTCCCCCACAAAATTTGAAATTTAAATGGAAAGATTGCTGCTAAAGTTCACATTCCCCACTTTTGTCTTAAATGGCCCATTAGGTTCTAAGAGTATCTTGACATGTCTACGACATACTAAAAATAAATTCAAAACTGAAAGTTTCTGCAAAGACAAACACAAAAAACAAGTAGAAAGATTTTTTTAAATACAAACACATAGTACAAGTAAAAAGGAAGGATGAAGACAAATTGATATAAAAATCAGTATTTATGTAAAAAAATAATGCACTGCATATTGTAAAATCAGTCAGTTACAGTATTCACCTTCACAGAGATTTCTACATTTTCAGACTTCAAAAGGTTACAAAGCACGGAAAAGAGTCCCACACGAGAGGCAGACTGCTTCCTAGATTCCATCCTGAAAATTTATACCCTGAGCCCGCAGGGAAATTAGAAGCAGGATACAAACTCTGCTGACAGTGGAGTGTGTTTTTGTACTGCTAAAGCATTTGTCCAGCTCACATGGATCTGGAAGTCAGAGCCAGTCTATCTTTGACAAGGAAACAGCTACAAAAATTAAGCTTCTAAAATGGAGTTGGGATGAAGGTGCAAGTCAGTGAGTGGATCCTCCATGTTCAACACACAGGAACTTTCCTGGAATCCAAAAGCTCACTTTATGAAGACTTCATCTCACTTAGACAGGTTATCTAAGTTCATATATACTTTACAAATACATTTCATACCATGCAAGTTTAAATATTTCACTGTAACATTAGAATTCAGTCCTTTTCTTCATGGTTTTCTCTGGAGAAAAAGTTTTTATTACTTAAAGAGAAGTTTTTCTTTTTTCACTAAGATAATTGGAGGAAACCTAATCCTTTTGCAAATCACTATTACCTTATCAACAGTAATGCATTCATGTAGTTGAGGGTCTGCCCCAAAACTATTTTAAAGCCATTTATTAAAAAAATATTTTAACAGGATATATTCTCTAAAAAATCCATCTACTACATAGCCTGATGAAGCATCAGAACTCTTACTACAGCTCTTCACTTTTAGGTACTACATGCTCTCTAACAATAATCAGGTGAAAATTCCTAGTATAGAAATACACCAGCAACAGCTTTCCACCACTGGGCTTTTTTTCTACTTCCAAAATGCCCTGTAAAGCCGCAAAACCATGAAATCTTTAAAAAGTATTGTAAGACAACTTCAAACCGGATTTTTACTTAAAACCCCCTCAAGTTCTGCTCTACCTTTTGGTGTTAATGGCTCTACAATGTTGAAACAAATTATTTTTAACATAAAGTCTCTGTATTTACTAACAGAGAAAACAGTATCACATACTAGTCATTAATTTCTCAGAAAATCATATTTATAGTGTGCAGTTTACATCTGAGATAAACGAAACAAGATTGTCAAAACAGTACTTCAACATGTAAGAGATGAACATATAAAGGCACATACAGATTGTCAATGATTACAATACATTTCTTTGACAAGAGTATTTTCTGCACTTGTAAACAACTTTGTTTACATAAAGGCTCACACCTTTAAAGTGAAGTTAGTGCTGCTGACTCAGTTATTGCTACATTCACAGTTTGAGTTTTAGACAATATACGAGGTACACTCCCAAACAGAGTCATCTTCATTTCTTCCTTGTTCATTTATCATTTGATAACTGAATTATGCAGACTAAAAGTACTGACCATAGAAGCCAGTAACACGCAAATCATCAGAGATGAGACAAACATTAGCACTGATTAAACTTCAAAAAACCAGAAAGTCACCTTTGCAGAAAAAAGTTCTTGTTCTTCATTACATGAACATTTTCTTCATTTTTATGCATGCTAGTAAACTTTTTTTCTGGGCACATTAAGAGCCCATTCAAGCTGTAATAGAATTCTTGCACCTTTTGACCAGCTATGTTAATTCAGTCTCTTGATATAACAGATAGGAGTCAAAAATCACCTTCCCTTTGATCTTCTGGCATACAAGTCTCTTATGCTTTTTGTTAGCTGCTTTATGAATACTTTGTATACTCTTCCACAGTATGTATGCATGGTTTTCTGTAATTCCTGTTCTAGGGGCTGCAGCAGTGAATGAACCAGGTCATCTCCAAATGAATACTGTAAAAGAAGTTAAGAAAATTTAAGGTTTATATGGAAGATTGTCATTACTTAGAGGTATTAGAGTTTAATAAAAATTATTTTCAGCATCATATTTGCTGTCTATAGGTTTATTGAATGTTTTCCAGAACTCATGAGTGCTTCTGAATGTAGTAATTTAAAAACACATCTAAATTATAGAAATATACTCTCATGCTTTCAATAAACCTAACAAGAAATATATATATATATATATATTTTTAATGTTAAGCAAATGAACAGACACGCAAGGAGGAAATTTAAAATTACATTACCCAACTAAAAATTTACAACTCTAAAATGATTTCTGGGTATTGTTTTGCTGTATGCTAACTTTCTCAAATGACATATAACCTTTAAGTAATACAATTCTTATCAAATTATAATGAAACAGCAGTACAAAAAATGGTACTGAAGTTTCATTAAACTGAATGATGGTCAAACACATACTATGTTTAACATGGGCATGAAATAAAGTTGTCATTAGCTCAACACTGCAATGATTTTTATAAACAAATGATATGTGAAAACAGCATTTTGGAGTAATATAATTTTGTTCATCTTACTGCCATTGAATCAGTAGTGGTTTACATACTTTCTCTCACATGTTCATGTACGAAATGGGATCATAAATAAAAGGAAATAATTTTTTTTTCTATTTTTGACAATGCTCAAAGGAAACAAAGAAGTAATATTTTTATGGAAATACAATCACTTTTCCTGCAATGTATTCTCAGACCCCCAAAAGTACTTTTCTTCATTTTTATATCTATATGACAACATGTAATAAAGCAACATTAAGATACACTCTTGATTTTTGTAGGTTATATACACACAGTAGCCTGCTACACTAAAATGTGCATCAGTGCTAAGTTTTATAGCTCTTCTGTGAGTATACTGATGTAGTGATAAATAGTTTATTAGATTACTTATTTGCAGAATGAAAAGAAGTCACTGTGCTTAGTATTTAAAGGAACAGCAAAGTATTAATACACTGAATTTCTGGAAAAGGTCAAAACATAGTATTTAAAAAACTTTTTACAGTCCAAATCTAGATACAATTAGGTATTAATGTGTTCTTTGGGAAGAAGGGATATTTTCTGCACTTCAAAATCTCCAGAAAAATGAAGCTTCTGGTGATGGCTTGTTCAGCCTGGAGACAGATTGTCCCTCTCTACTCTGCACTGGTGTGGCCTCACCTTGAGTGAGCAGTGTGTGCAGTTTTGGTCACCACAATAAAAGAAGGATATAAAGCTATTAGTGTCCAAAGGAGGACTACAAAGATGGTGAAGGGCCTCATGGGGAAGCCTCATTGCAGTTACAGCTTCCTGGAGAGGGGAAGAGGAGGGGCAAGCACCGATCTCTGCTCTGTGGTGACCAGTGAACAGCACACGAGGGAATGGCCTGAAGCTGTATCAGGGTAGGTTTAGGCTGGATACCAGGAAAAGCTTCTCCACCCAGAGGGTGGTTGGGCACTGGAAGAGGCTCCCCAGGGAAGTGGTCACAGCATGAAGCCTGGCACCATGCAAGAAGTGTTGGGACAATGTTCTCAGGAGTATGGTCCTGTGCAGGGCCAGGTATCTGGATTTCAATGATCCTTGTCGGCACCTTCCTATTCAGATATTCTAAGATGTCCAAATGCTCATGGAAACAGTTTACTGTGTGACTTATTAAATAAATGAGAAAAATGCCTTTAAAGTAAACACTGACAACTACAGGCATTGTCTTAGAATCCTAACCTAGATACTGTCTATACTCTGTTTCAAAAGATGCTCATCAAAGCAGGAATACACAGGAACTCCATCCAAACAATAAAAGAGAAAAAAGTAGTAAAACAGTTGACATTACTTATAAGAGAAAAAAATCACTTTATTGCAATCAAGATATCAACATACCTACAAAAGACATGTATCACTACAGATAAACATACTTGAAATAATAACAAGTACAATGCAAAAATCACTTACATTTTTTATCGCTTCATAGACGGCCCTAAAAGTCGGTTGTTTGTCATCGTGGTAAACACCTCTATTCCCATGAAGAATAAATATACCTTCCTCTTCAGCTGCCTTACAATTGCTTCCATAGATGCAGTGGTCAGGCCGGTAATTCCATTGGCAAGGAAAGACATAAAGACTTTCTGTGTGGAAAAATAAGAGCTCTGGGTTAAGTATCAAAACTGTTTCAAGAAATAAACCAATCTTCTCTTTACTTATTCAGGACAGCTTTATAAATTTCTGTACAGTTGTTTTGAGGTCTAACAGTTAATTACACTCTAGCAAGCTCCAGCACTGTCTCTCAAATGCTTTCAGAGTATTAAGTGGATAGTCCCTTGAATGCTTTCACCCAAAAGCCTGCTAATTGAGTATTTTCCTGATTTTTTTTTTCCCATGGAAAACATAACTTCACAGTGTTAGACTGAAAATCAATGTGGATTTACCTGGATTGTGAAAAAACATAATGTTCAATAGATCCTGATCACCCCACGTTATGTTCAACTTGTATTTCTTCAAGAGTGGCATCAAAATTTCTCCCCATTGTAACCGGACTGGTGTCATATCATTCTGTTAAACAAAACAAAGCAAAACAACACACATTCAGGAGTTATACCTATACAGAAAGAAATGCCTTACAGAATCTCAGTAGTTTGCACTTCAAAGGTACAAATCTTAAATGCATAGATAACTTCTTCCTTTTAAACCAACAAGCCTATCTGAGGAAACTAGTTACAGATATTTCCAATATGCTTTATTTCTCAGTGATCAACTTACTGAAAGATTTCACTCTAACATCTTAAACCAAGAAGTCTAAAAAAAGCAAGGGATTTTTTATACAGCAGTAGGATGTAACACCAAAACTGTGTTTAAGTCATGCAGCAAGTAGATGGGGAGTATTTAAATACCCCAACATTGTGCAGTTTCTCTCTTCATCACATGTTACTGTGGCCGTTTCTCAAGCCAGCTAGCCTTGGCACAGGTAACATTCCAGTGGGATCTTTTCCGCTCAACTGCGCCTGCGTGGCGATGGCTGGAGGATGGAAAGGGGGGACTCCGGGACAGCTGGGTCACACGAGTTTATTGGAACCCCGGCGTGGAGCCCTCACCTCGAGTGTCAGCGTGCCCGAAGACCCTGGCTGACTCTTGGGTGAGAACTTATAACTGGGGGTATAACATAGAGAGGGGACCAATAAGGTTTACAGGGGGGTGGCTCATATCATAAACAACATATAAAACAACCATACAATGGACACTAGAAGGTGACAATCAGAATTCTGTCCAATCACTCAATGCCTCTCTCAGAATCTTCCAGAAGTGGGGAGAGACCCCAAAAATTATAAGACAGCAACACAAGGCTGTCTATGAAGTGATGGACAGATAACTGTCTTTGGGGGGGAAAACTTAGGGAGAATACAGAACCAATCACAGAACTGTCACTGGGGAAAACACAGGGATAAGCCAAAAGTGGGTAACAAAAAGGGGTACAGAGAACAAACCATTCTACAAAAGAACATTAACTTATGAATTAAACTTAAAATTAAAAAATGCACTCCCACAATCACGGAGTTATAAAATACACAGGTTCTAACACTAACTGCAAAAATTCGTACCAGTTTAATATAGAATTAATTAAGTAGTTCCAAACACATACAGATAAAAAATACTGGCTACAAAGCAGTGTACAAAAATACAGAAATCCTTCAAAGGTTTTCAGAAGCATTTTCATCAAGTTGAACTTATTTTTTTAGCTACTAAACTTGAATTTCCACATCAACAGGACAACTTTTCATTAGCAAAAGTCAGTAAGAACCAAAACAACAAGCGTTACCAAATTCCCGCATTCTTGATTTAGCAGAATCACTTCAAAAGAAAAGGAGTTCTTCTAAGGTTCTGGTTGAGGAGCAGCTACTTGGAGTAAATTGGCCTACACTGAATTCCATGTTAACAAAGGGATTCAAATCTGCAGTTTAAATGGTTACATATTCTAAAACTAATCTCTTATCTTTACACCTTATTTAAGCTCAACTAGAACAGAAAAGGAACAAGGCTGCTCACTTTGTACCCTGCACTTCACAGTTTTGAGAGTGTGGATGGAATAACAATAAGTCCCATAGAGAGAAAATTCCTGAACAAGTACAAGCATCCCTAACTGTGCTTCTTTTTAAGCAAGTTGGGAAAAAAAAAATTAGAACTCCAGGATAGTTTGGGATTTGCATACAGGAATATCATGTTAAAAGACAGATTACCAGGGGCAAAATACTCAGTTTGAGATTTACAGTATCAAAGACTACTTTCTCTGAGCTTTTACACTGACAAAGTAGAAAGTGTACGAAATTGCAGTTCAGTTTCTACTCTTCCCTCAAATCATTTCAGCCATCAAATATGAAGGGCTTTCAGAACTGAAGACTAAACCAAGAAATACTACAAGATTTCAGTCAAGAATTAATACAAAAAAAGATCTATACCTTATATTATGCAAGAAGCCAAACAGAATATTACAGTCCCTTCTCCTCTAAAAAATTTATGACTATGATTGCCTGCAAGTATTCAATGAGCACAGGCATAAGAAATGCACAAGAAAATTCTTCGCTAGTAAGAATTATCATTAGATTCAATGCAAAGTGATTAAATGAAATAAAACACAGGCTTTAGCACTAAGCTAAAACCTTCCAAAAAAGCAAATAAATAAGACTGAATCACAGTCAGTAAAGATTACTCCCTCACCTGAAATTTGCAATTCACAGAATATTGACCTAAGGTTTAAGTTTAGACAAAATGCTAAGAATTAAAAACAGAATAAATTAGCTCACTCATACCAGGCAAATCATGGTAAGGGAATATACAGCAACAAATACAGTTTTAGAGCAACACACAGAAATAGAAGTTGTAATTGTTAAAGTCTTTATTGAATAGAATTTTCTTTTCATTTGCAGAATTTTAATAGCAGAGAAATCCAGATGATATCCCAAGAAGATGCAAAGTAGGTAAGAACATGCATCACATAGCCAGATGTCTAGAAGCAATACTACTTGACAAATAGTGCTGTCAGATTTAAGAACTGGAAATTGTAATATCTCCATAACCTCTGCATAAATAGAAAAGAGCTACATATTAATAAAATAGCAGTGATATATAATGACACCAGTGTAGGAGCAAGAAAAACTACTTGAATAATTACTTGTTTTCCTTCTGTAAAATATTCCATTGTAACTTGCAGTGATGTGAAACAGCCTGAGAAGTAGGATGCTGATGGAACTGCTTTTTGAAAGTTACTCAAGTAAAAAAACTCAGAGAGAAAATGCTACAATAATTTTAAAACTCCCAGAATATAAGCCATCTCTCAGTATTCCACAACATGCAAAGAATGTTAGCAATTTGAGAAAAAAAGCCAAATTATAGTAGGTATTTCTGTGATGACATCAAACTCATACAGACAGGTTTTTAAGAACTCTCAAAACTCTAGTTTACTTGAGCAGAAGAAAATGTGTAAGAACAAAATATATGAAGGAACATCAAAGTATTTTCTAACATTTTGGGTTGTTTTGTTGTTTGTTTGTTTAGCTTGGTCATTACTCATTTCTGTACCAGAAAACTTCTGTCTGGCCAAGGCTGAAGTCAGACTTAAAAAAGCTGTCACATTTAGCCTTTACTTTTTTTTTAATTCTAGTAAGAAAATATAAAGCAGAGGAAAAATTCTCAAATCACACAGCAATATTTAAACAAACTGCAGCTGTGTCCCACAAACAGCTGGCCAATTTATATTTCCTTAATACCAAAAGAGAGCCAGCCCTCTTCCTTCTGGTTACATGATTTTACCCTGTTCTTGCACTAACACTTTCTCCATGTTTATGTAAGCTGATGTACTTCAATAACCCAGCAAAAGGATTTCTTTTTTTCTACTGTTAGCAAATTGAATTGAATCACAGAAAGGACCGAACACCAAGTAAATAAGAAAAGTAGGGGAAAGCAGTTGGTAAGAAACAGGAACATTAGTTTTAGAAGCAATTTGGTTTTGTGCAGGCTCACCATATTTCTTGAAACTACAGTCCTAAGCAACAATGAACCTAAAAAAAGGTTGTGATGATTTAGGTCACAGAAGCTCTCTGCACCCAGGGTTTTTTTCCTAAAGCATACCCATGAACCTCTACTTTTGTACACCCTATCTGAATTTATTTGGGGCTTGTTTGATTTCCTAACAGCTTGTTCCCTTCCTTGACTGCCTGCATCTCAGGCATCACAACTAACCTTCCTAATAAATGTGATAAAGTCATTACTCTCTATTCACATTGCTTCATTGGTCTTTTTGTTAAAAAGCACCATACCTGTAGCATTTGCTATATTCCTTCCAGTTAAAAAAAAAAAAAATCTACATCTATATATATGCAAATACAAAAAAAGTCACTAACTATTACCTTTTGCCTATCCTAAGCAGTCTTTTATGGGAACGCTCTCCATTGCCATTTTCAAACTGCGGCTTAGCAGACACAACATGTAGGCACTAACCATCAGAAGCTTCATTAGGAATTCTAGACTCGTGCAGTTATGCAGTATAATGACCACGCTACACTCAGTAACACATCTGTGCATGCACATGTATCTGAATACAAGCACAGACGTGTGCATTCAGTGCATGGATTTGTGCCATACATAGGCACAGAGACTCACAAGACAAATAAGATAGGACCAGAAGGAACAGCATCCATTAGGCACCACCGACAGCCAAGGAGCTTGTCTGAAATGGCCTGACAGCCCTGAGAAGACTGAGGCTCGAATAGGTAAGTGGATAAAAAATGACTTAATCCTGGAGCAATACATGGAACTACAGGTTATTACAGATGAACATTATAACCACTGGCTAAAGTCTCTGGTCCTATTTTTTATTTATCCATCTTCTGGATCTTCCTGACTCTTAAAAATCAATGTGACAACAGAAAAAAGATGCTTAAAGACCTCAAGCAGCTCAGCTTGTAATTTGGGCTACAACAGACAAAGAACCCACAGTTTTAAATCCATAGCACTGGAGGAATATCCTGATCCAAAACTTTCACTTCAGAAAAATGCTCTAGTACTACAACATCATGAAAAAAGTACAGGCATCTTCAAAAATATACAAAAAATTCCCAGAATTTATACAGTCCTTGAAGAATTTGTTGAGCCTCCTGAAAGAATATAAACAAATTCACACCTTCCAATTACACAATGAAGCATTTTCTAGCTCTACTGCATTTCACTGGAATAGTTAATGGGCCACTAATGGAACTGTTACCTGTAAGGTCCAAAAGCATCTTCAGTGTCACTGGCAAGAGGTATTGGACAGTCCCTATCCTTGAATTTGGTCTACCTCTTTTCCAAAGGTTTGAGAATAGTAGCTCCTTTGCTATCAATCACAAGCAAAAGTCATACACTCTCAGGCTAACTGTGTATAGATACTCAGCTACACTAAATCCTTTTCCAAGTTTTGCTTTGATGTCTGCAATTTTTCCTACTGACCAATTCTCTATATAATAAGATATTCAAGGAACCTGAAGATGAAAACATAGTCTCTGCAAGTTTCCATGAACAGTAGTTTTTGTAATAAAGCTTGTGCATCTCTGGGCACTGTGATGCTCTGCAACCTTGTGGGACCACACTCTAAATACTGAGGGAGAATAAACTAAATGGTTCCCCTACTCAGATCTCACAGAATCACAGAAAAAATATTCTGGCCCGCTAGAACTAAGGGAAAGTGCAGTGTTTCATTTTGAATTTCAAAATACTCACTAATTATTTCACTTAATTAAATCTCATACTTTAAGTATACATATACACCTAAATTTGAAGAAAATACCATTTTTAGGTGTTAAAGAGAAAGGAATTCATGTTGTCCTCTAGAAAACTACAGTTGATTTTATTGACAATTTTAGTATTCTACATGATCTGTATGCTTTTGAAAACCTGAACTCCAATTTTACCAAAAATGCCTAAAGTTTCCAATGAATTGACAACCTAAGTTGTACTGAGACGCCAAATCACAATTCTGGCACAGTATGAATAAAAGACCAACTTACCTTAGTTTTTACCACACTGAAAATAAATCACTATACAGAAATGCACTGTCAGAGCTTAAGATATATGTAGGTTTCAATCACACGTTTTTCTCTTTACACTTTTCAGCATTTTCGTTTCTTCATAATATAATCAGTAAAACAAACAAAGTAGACAATGCAAGATTTCACTGATGACATACATATATAATGACAATAGAGAGGTTTTCTTGAAGAAACTGCAGCCGTATACTACAGCTACTACAACTTTTTACTTTCAACTACAACTGAGATAATTCTCAATTTCTCTTAAATTCTCTGAATTGCCTTCAAGAAAAATACATAGCAAGAATGCTAGGATGAAAGCTGCTTATTACACTGGAAATGGGGAAGAATTAATGTCTACTGCAAGTTTATATTGATCCTCTTATGGATGCATCTTCCAGAATTTTTTGACTGCATCATTATTTTTCCCTAATCAAACTTCTCTTAAACAGAGATGTACTTTCCCCCAGGCATAATCACATAGCACTGCTTTTGTACTTGTGTTTCAAGTATATAAGAAAAAAATTCAAGTCTGAGAAGTAAAGACCATTTCTACTGCTGTGGGCATTGCTTCCATGCATGTAGCTACTTTCAGGATGAACTTCTTTGTCTACAAAAACTAGGACTTCAAGGCGAATAAAAAGATACTTAGAGTAATAATCACCTGGCTACAATGTAAAAGATCAAAATTTGGAAATCTTTCTTTTCAACAATTTACTAAATGTTTTAGCACCACCTCCTGGTCACACAACTACACACATTTTACAAGTTTACAACAATTGTTTTTCTGGGATGCCTGTATTGAAGAAATAATGTGGGTCTATCTATTGGCAAATGTAATTTACAGCAAATTGTATCAAATATAAGGATCTCTCAGAACTAAGAAAAATTAAATCAACCAAGCACACTTGAAATTCAAGAAGTCCGAGTCTTACGATGAATGGCATTTTAAAAATAGCTACTATTTTAAACACAGTGTACTTTAAGAGCATTATTACAATTACAGAAAAAACATTTTGAAAAATACGTATGAATATGAAACATAAATAGAAGCAAAAGATGGAAATCCACAAAAAATGCAAATGAGGCAACACACATACCCTGAAATATTTTCTTCTGATACGTGTCATATTCATTAGCATGACTCCAGAATTAATTCCAGTTACTCCATAATAGGGATGTCTAGCAAAACGATTATACCACCCAATACGAGGCTCTTCATGTTCTGGTGCCATTGCAGCAATTTGTGTGGAGTTGAACTTCCCCAGAAAAGACCAAATATCATCAACAGGCCTCAAAAACAAGATGTCAGTGTCAACATACAGTAGTGAATCCACATTTTTGAGGATTAACTGTGAGGAAAAGAAATTTTAAACCAGAATTTTAAGTTTTATTGAACTTCTCTTCATAAAACACAAGAAAGTTTAACAAATATTTATCATACACAAATAAATTCACTTTACGCTGACAGTTTGCAGTCAGTAAATTTGTCATCATTCCTTTTTCTCACATTTTAAAGAATTTTTTTAGAGGGAAATAAGTTTTATATAGAACAGCAATGCAAAGGCACTCATCCTACATTTTATATGTCAGGGCTCCTTAGGAGTAGGTGTAGCACTCTAACAGGAGCTCCTCTCTTGCTCCTGCTCCCTCTCTTTCCCATGCAGCCAATCAAACAAGTGTTTAGAGCCGGTCTTTGGGAGATAGCTCCCACTGGTCTAATTTATCAAGCCTGAAGTATGTTTCCCGAAGTGTTTTAGATGAGCATATGCACAAAACATTGGCAACAACAGCTCATTTCTTGTTTCCTTTTCTCTAACTCTTCTCAGTGTTAGTCAGCCTTCTCAAACCCATGCATGCAGGAGACTTTCCAACTGAATGAGGAGATGAAGTGTGATAAATTCATCTTACCTCTGAGATGATGACATGACCTATTATACCTCTTTCTATAATGTGCCACAATGCATCAAGTGAGAAAATTACTTTATTCCATAGGGTACTAGTGCCACAGCAGAACGTTAAATTCAGAGGGGTTTTTGGATGTCACAAAAGTAACCTTAAGAAGTAGCAGTAGTTCTTCATTTAAAACCAAACAGAAATAAGATTAACAAGGACAGTTTGATGCTTCATAAACAGACTTCTGGATTGTCTTATTACAAAGTAACTTACCGGCAAAAATAGTCTTTGTGAAGCACATGGTTTAAACAATTTCTTCCATTCTGCTGCACTCTCAGATGGAAATGTTATTGGATATAATGTGTAATTAACTTTTCCTTCATAGGGGAATTCATCAAGCTATGTGAAAATAAAAAAATCACAAAAATTCTATTAGCAAATTCTATTAATGCTATTAAAAAAAAATCAATTCGCCATTCAAATTGATACTTGAACACAAGTGCAATGCCTCTTTCATAATAGAAATCCAAGAATGTCAGCTAATGAAAAGACTTGAACAAAAAGTAGCACCTGCAGGCCACTATGAAAAAAACATCAGATCACATGCAAAACGAAGAGGAAGCAAAATAAATCAGTATTTACAGAAAGTAAGTATATTAAAGCTCTTCCCCTCTTTACTAGTTACCACAGAACAAATACCAACAAAATCTTTCCAATTTTAATCTTACTCCATTTTTGCCACAGTTATTCTTTGCATAACAATGCATATAAATTACCATGTGTAACACACTAATGTCACAGTTAATATGACATTTTAAGCACAAAACCAGTAAAACCCACCACAGTTACAGCCTTGTCAGCTTCTAAAATTGCTACTCCAGTCATAATGTAATTTTCATTAGCTGAAGTTTACTAAAATTAGACATAACTGTATCTACCATATTCAAAAACTGGTGTTTCACTTTCTCTAAACAATGTAAGACTGACTCATGCTGTAAGCACAGGGACAAAAAAGGACAGATCTCTAATTTTTTCTTGTAAAGCCAACTCTAAATAAGCTCACACATGGTAACTGGTTTGTGTTTAGAACACCAGGCTTGTATTTAACAGATTCAAGATGACAAATCAGAAAGTTTTGGTCTGTCCCTAGAAGAAACTCTGGTATCAGCAGCTAGCATTCTTCCACAGGAAAATATCTCAAAGATCCCCATCCAACACTACAAACACCGTATTACCTTATTTTTAGACTCTCGCATTTCTGCCACTCTATCAAACAAGTAGAAGAATTGCTGTATATTACTCAAATTGTATGGAATACAACGCTACAAATTGATGGAATACATTTTTGAATACTTACTATGTCTTTGAAACTCTCATGCAATTGGTCCTCAGCAAAAATATGAAAATGGAGAGGTTTGATGCTGAAAATAATGGCTGATCTCAACATAGTAACTGTCTCCTCCAGTCTTTCACCACAGGCCACCACTGCTAGATGCATTTTCTCAGAAGGATGTGTTTTCATATAATCATATCTGACACAAAAATATTTTTTCATTTGACATTATTTCTAGCACAGGCTTAAAGAAAAAGTCTACTATTTACTGCAGCAAGTAATTAACAAAATACCATTTATCACACTTAAACCAGCAAAGTGTAACTCAACAGAACATGCAAACTACAGCATTACACCTCATATGTATGCTTACATTTAAACTGAACCATTCTCATAATCACTCCCACCATCCTAGCCTACAAGGGAATAAAAGGTCTAGAAGATCTATACACAAACATTTATTCTTTACAATCTTACTATTCATTACTAGCAAAGAAATGCATCAAAATAGCTATGCTAAAAGAAAGACTACATGAAGTTAGTTCAAAATGTCAAAGGCTGACAGCACATTAAGTCTATACACGAGTTTTTTTCCCCTTTCACTGGGCTAAATACAGACATAGGAAAAAAATGACAAATACAGCAGAGTTGAACTCAACAACAAAAGTGAGACAACCCCTACTTTCAAGAAGTTCTGTTGAGAACATTTTTGACTGATCAAGGTTTTATCCATTTTCTGCTGCAGTAAGTCTTTTTTTATCAGACACACTCTTCAGCACTTCGCCCAAGCACTGACAAAACACAGAAAGCTCTCTCCTGTCCTTCTGTCTTGCAGGAGCACATTGTGGGCTGGATGAGGGGGGAAACCAATAGCTCAGGTGGCTTTGTGGGATGCCCTGGTGCTCCCAGTGGTTCTAGGAAATCCCTCAAGTACGCTGACCACACACAGTGCCCATGGCCTTGAGGCTAAATCATTGCAAGGAGTGGGGACTGGGAAATTCTTTATTTTTGAAGACACTTGTGCAACAGTTATGGTGAGATGTGCCTGGAATGTATTATACAGGGCACACTTAAAAGTTATTTCACTATTTTTATATAATAGACTAAAACTGTCATCAGGTAAATACCATTAGCTTGGTGGCAAAACACAGTGGGTATACTAAAAATCTCCTGGATTTCACAGGTTTAGTCAGGAAAGCTTTGAAAGCTTTTAAACACACATCAACTCAAAGCCCATCTGCAAAGCAATATTATGCACTTGAGTTATTTGCACAGACTATGGGAGGAGGGGGCTAATAGAACCAAACGTATCTGAAGGTTTAAATTACAAGTTTAATGCCAAATTATGCAGATAAAACCAATTCTGAAGTTAGAAAAGACTTTACCAAACTAAGAGAGAGAAATGCTTGACAAATCACCCAGTCTTAGAATCTTGAAGAGAGACGCTTTAAAGCAGAAATTACCAGACGTGATTCTTAGCACAATCTCCACCTTATTTATGCAACCATGTAAACACATACACGTTTTCCTTCAAATTTGCAATAAATAATATGCTTCTTTTCTTTAAGGGACAGAAGAGTTACACACATTATTTTCACATCCACAAGGCAAAATATAAGCAAAGCTATCACTGTAAAACTGCTAGATTTTAATGCCATAAGTAATTGCTGCATTTAAAAAACATTTTGAGTCTTGAAATAATTTAATGCCCTGGAACTGAAAAACTCTTTTTTTTTTTTTTAACTTAAAACCAGGGATTTACGATTAATAAAATTTTTATTAGATTATGCAGCCAGTCTTAAGTCAAGGTTCAGGGCATTATTAAAAATCACATGGATGAAAGACCTCATAGGTCAGATTTAGATCCAATATAGGGCACCTAAAATAAGATGCTAACCTCAACTGTCCAAAGTCACATTAAAGCCAACAGAGATCCAGTGAGAAGGTTATGGAGTATAGAGAGTAATTCATATTATTTCAAAGTACACACCTAAGGCTTGAATAGATTTTTAACACAGGTATAGTCCCATGTAATAAGTTCTAGAATATCCCACCTGATCTCCAGAGGCCAAAAAGACTGAGTATTTCAAAGATCATTTTGTGTCTACTAGTCCTAACAAGACACCTAGGATATCCAAGTGCTTCCTGATTAACACCAACCATTTATGTCTCAGCAACTAAATGGCTGGTCACCTGGACCTATGCCCTTTGAATTTTAGTGACTGTTTAAGACCTACCTGACATAGACACCAATATGCAGACATCTATACTCAGATGATTTATTCTGCAGATTGAAACCTTTTATAAATCTTGAAGCAAAATCTGAAAATTAGTTCAGGTTAACACACACACTCACAAAAAAAAAAAAAGGATCTTGAAATATAATCAAGACATGCCCATTCAGACCTTTATACATAAAGCTAATTTAAACATTACACCATGTAGTAAGCTGTAATGTAAAAAACACAATGCAAACTGAATATGATGAGGGTAGCTGAAACCCAGAAATAAGTACACTGCCACAGTGTGAACAAGCTGCAAGCAGCAGATTAGCCTCATCACTAATCTACTGAAAAGGGAATTACAATAATTAAGCCCTGAAGTCATGAGAGCCTACAGTGATATTACAAGGTCATGTGATAAATAAGGCAAAACCTACACAAACTGCATAGCTGAAAGACAAGCTCCTAAACTACATGTAACACACAGCCCTCCATGAATAAAGTATGATAAAAATTATGCTGAAGAAACTCTAAAATGCACTACAATTCAAAGACTGTATTTTACTATTTCTGCATCTAGTGACCTCTGTGAATAAAAGAACATTTCAAGCCACACAACATAAAACTGACTGATCATGTTATAATCCTTTTACAGTCACTTTGCTCACAAAACCTCTTCTTTAAGTTTCAGACTTACTGAGTTCAATTTTCTAAAATCTGTGCTTAAAAATTATTTCCTTAAATACGAAAAAAAATATTTAGAAAGAGCTAACAAAAACTGAATTTCAGCTTCCCTGTTTAAGAAATGGGAAACAGCTGGACTCAGATCCATAAATTCACAACCTAAAGCTTTATCCCTGAAGCAGATGGAGCAATAAGCTGTTTGAAAGAATAAGCTATCATTCCTTCTGTGGACTATCCACTACAAAGGGAATGAGACATATTAGATGTACTAAGGCAGAAGTTAGGAGACTCCAGAACTGTGGTCCTTACTCCAGACTCCATAAAAAGACACCCTTTAGTGATTATAAGCTGGATTTGACTTCCCTATATACAGACCACTGGGAACCACAGCCTCCTTTTCAGCAACCACGCCTCAGTGCTGCTCCTCTCCCTTCCATATGCACCTCTGCCACTCCCAGAGAGAAGTCCTATCCTCATCTTCAGCCAGGAACATTATTTACAGACAACCCTCAGCTGCCAGCATCTTTCATTGCTTTTTACTCTTCCTGATGCAAGAGGCAGCATGCAGTGAAAATTGTTCAGCAAAGCCCATCAGCTTGAGCTCTGCAGTCTCACCTTCAATGTGAACATGTTCCACCCACAGAAACAATTATGTTCTTCATTACTTGTTTCACTCCCTTCTTCAATATTATGCCTACATGGCTTTAGTTTTTCCACTAATTTCTTCCTGAATTTTCTGCCTTCAACTGCTCCCTTCTTTCCTGGCCTCCTTAACCCTTCCCCTGTCTTTCTCCCACTGCAGTTAGGCATGCAGCTACCTCACCAGAAGCCAGGGAAAGGAAAACCATGTTCATTTAGATAACTGGCCTGGTATCTATTATGGCCAAGTGACACAAGATCTTTTGACAATACATTTTTTTTAGCAGTTCAGTTGCTGAGTTGACAACGAGCAAAATAAAATTTATTCTACAAGAACAGTAACTGTTGGAACCCTGGAAGCGGAGAATTTTAGGCTTTCTGTCCTACACAGGCACTGACCCTCATGAAAACACTACATTTGACCTGAGGCCATGGAACAGGCTTCCAAAATTGACTGACAGCACTGGGATTATGGGTGTATAGTTGAATAGAAGTCTATAACATTACAGGGTGGAAAAACTTAAGATTTTTAAGGTTTTAGTATATGGTAATATATATAATGCAAGATGGGGTTTTAGGGCGTAGGCTAAGTCCTTCTTTTTTCACCTTCTTCTTCATGGATTTGGGTGGTGTGTTGTAATTGGATAGAATAATCCACATTGCGGACCTCGGGTGTTTGGTTATTGGGTTAGAAGTAAAAATAATTTAGGTGTCCTTTCATAACTGGACAATTTGTGCTTAAAAAACCTTGGAAAGAGATAGAGACTGAGCCATTTTTCACCTTGTTAGCTAGAACCCACAACCTGTCAGACTGTACTATAGGTAAGAATTAATAAACATCTGAGTCCGAACACAAAAATCCATCTCTCGAGCATTTAATCCCGGCTCTAACAGAAGAAAAGAAGATTAAAAAAACCCACAAGTAACTTGTCTGAACCTGAGCAAGTTTGGTATCAGGTATCACAGCTGTGGTATGAACCTTTAATGAAACTCAAATACAGATCCTGAAAGGGTTAAGATGCTTTCAAAATTGAGGAGATACTTTCAAAAAACCTGTTGAGAGGCGTAAAAACACAAATGTAGATTTTTATATGCACATTTCTAATTACTGATAGCTTCATCTTTTGGCGTGGGAGAACCTAATGGAAAAGCCAGAAAAAAGCAACAATAGGGTGAAACACAAACTGTATTTTAGTAAGGGTGTTGGATAGACTAACAAAGAAAGCTTGATAGACCTAATTTCTAAAAAAAAAAAAAAATCTCCAATAATGTGGGAGTCCTAGCTCCTGCAAGGAAAGAAAAACCTGTGGTAATTACAATGGAAGAGTAAGAAGGCACCTGTAACCCAGTAAAAGACACTGAGCAGGATGCCATGACAGGATTTGAGTCTTTACGAACAAGCAAGAGAATTTCATTTTTGTGAGGATACTAATTACATGTGAGAGATAGGGACAGTAAAAGTAAACAAAACATTTGAGACATACCTCCACACATATTCCCACAAGTTTAGGAAACACATTTAAAACAACCTACTTTCGACGTGAATAAAAAACATATATTTGAAAAAATTCTATTCAGCAGCAGCAAAAGGCCAGGTACAAGCCTTGTCCTGAAGTATTTCTCTGCCAAGTGTAGACCTTCATTCTGTAATCCTGATTAATCATTCTGATTAATTCTGCTATTAATAACCTCTGAGAGAAGAACAGAAGTGGATATCCTCAGTGAATCTGCTACAACAAGGTTTTCCAGAGCCTGTCTGTCAAGACACTGATTGTATTTAAAGATGTTTACCGTGACACATTGTATATTAAATTAGCATTTCCAGGTCAATTACAATTATGAAGCTGTAATTTGACAGTAAGCTACAGAGGTATGTTTTGACAGGTTATACTTTTCTAGAGCCTTCACAGCATCCCAGCTGCACTTCCTGGGAAAAAAACCAACACAAATTTTATTGGCACTAAAATACCCACCAGCTCCACAAAAACCTCTGTCCTTTAGACCTGACACAAGGAACTGCAGTAGAGGTCACCTTTATTAGTATAAGGTAAAGTTCTTCTATTATCACATAACACATGGAAAGCACAGGTGAGAGAGTACCAAAACCTGAGGAACATCCTGCATACAGTTCCATCTAATTTGGCGTAAGAGAAGTGGTATTCATCATTAGCATAGAAAATGTTGATGATATTCATTAAACTATGCAGGGAAAGTACTTTCATATAATCAAACTGTATTATTTCAAAGCTGGCACTACAATACACCTCAGAAAATCAAATGGTAGATATCTAAGTGCAATACAGATGGTTTACTTATTGCATCCTTTTTTCTTTTAATGCCCTGTTTGATCTAAATCCATCAACCACTAAGAAGCCTAACCCAGCAGCCTTTAGTCACCAGAAAAAAAAAAAGCAAATAGGCAGAGTACAAAGGCAGCAAAGCTACACTGATTAAAATGCAGCTGTTAGATCACTCCCACACTTACTACAAGTAGGATCAAGGTAACTACAGACATTATCCGGATTTGAAAGCGAAGAAAATTCTAGTTTTTACTTAGCTTAATGTTCTACTACAGCACTGCATAAAAAACATGTCATAATCAAGAACTTATTTTGTAAAAGTATGCTAATGATACCACTGCATATGACGGCCAAATGTAATCTACTCAATGCCAAGTCGATCAGTAGATTACGTTTGAAGTTACAATATATGAGTAATTTTAAATTGACTATAAAAACAGAAGCCCCATTCTCCAATGAGCAAGCTAGTTTAGAGAAATTCCTTTTTTCAGGACTATCAGAATTCATCTCAATATAACCATACCACATGAAGCCCAATATACCCATAAACTTAGTGAAACCTTCCACTTAGGAGACAACACAAGTTAAAGCTGTTGGATGTTGCAACATCCAACAGCTGAAATCAGCTGGTCAGATAGCCATAGTAATGACCCCTAAGAATTTCTTCTTAGTCCCAGCAGGAAATAAGCAGCCATACTAGCTAGGCAACATTGAGCACCTTGAAGGGTGTACTAGAAAAGAAATGCAGAGGAGCAGTGGATTTCCTTCTAGGATCTCAGCATTTCTCCTTTCCCCCTCCCACCCTGCAGCATTCTTCACAGCCACAATGCTGCTTCCTCTCAAAGCATCCCACCTGGATCCATCCCACTTGGATCCATCCCATGTGTGGGCCTTTGGCCCTTTGGCCTTGGC
>JANPWX010000064.1:3038981-3079074 GCA_024734555.1 Trochalopteron elliotii
TCTCCCAGGGAGCCATGTCCAGAAGACCCCCAAGGAGAGAGGGGCGGGCCGGGGGCGGGCAGGGGCGGCACCGGGGCCGGGCGGGCCGCAGGGCGGGGCCCGCTGTTTATTTGCCCCAAATGTGAAAAAAGCGGCACCCCTGTTTTTCCCGCGGCATCTGTCTCTCTGTCGCGGCTTTGTGCTCAGCCTGGTCTCGTCTCCGTTCAGGTCTTCCGAACATGGGTCCCTGGGAGAAGTCGAGCGACGAAATATACAAAATAGAGACAGTGGCAGTCCCGGTCTGCTCCGCACTGGTGGGGCCACACCTTGAATCCCGTGCGCAGTTTTGAGAACCTCAATATATGAAGAATGTAAAGCTGTTAGAGGGTGTGTGTCTTCATTAAGAGCAAAAGTGGGGCAAAAGGTCCCTCAAAATGACACTTTCCCCGCTCTCAATGTTTCTGTTGCACTAACTTCTCCTGTGTGAAAGCTTCACAGCTGCTTCTGCACAAAAATATTCTATATGTACAAATATGTAAAGGGAGGATACCAAGAGGATGGAGACAAACTCCTCTTGGCAGTGCCAAGCAATAGGACAAGAGGCAACGGCACAAAGTGAGACACAGGAAGCTCCACCTGAATACGAGGAAGAACTTTTTTTACTGTGCAGGTGATTGATTACTGGAACAGACTTCCAGAGAGGTTGCAGAGTCTCCCTCGCTGGAGATATTCCAGAACCATACGGACACAGTCCTTTGCAATGTGTTGTAGGAGGACCCTGCTTGAGCAGGGAGGCTGGATCAGGTGACCCCACGTGGTCCCCTCCAACCTTTACCCATTTTGTGATATTCCCACTCATTCCTTAGGCAGCTGAAGTTACACAGATGTCCTTTCTCCTTGTACAGACATAGTCTGAGTATGGAAATCACTTTGGACTCCAGCGCCCTTCCCTCCTCTGGCCTTGGCACACAGGTGACTGCGTGGCACCCTGGCCTGAGGAGCAGGTGGACGCTACTGGGCCAGGGAGATGCTGGGCCAGAGAATCTTGGAGAACAGAGCCTGAAGAGTTTGCAGTCACTAGCAAAGATAAGGGTATCTTAGCTCACTAAGTCATGCTTCTGGACAACAAAATATAGGTCTGGGAAGTGGCAGAAGAAATAATAGCTGTACATCTTGCTAGATGGGGGAATATTGGTTGGGTTTCAGCTGAATCCAATACAGTAGTCCCTCTCTCTCTAGCCCAGACCACTGAGCAAAGGCCTAACAGCTTAACTAACCTGTATTATTGCCAAGGTAAGTATTTTAAAGTCATCATTCAGTGTTGCTCCCTCAGCTTCTGACACTGGTTAAAAAAAATACAAGTTTAGAATCATTCTGCTTACTTCTTTGTCTTTGTAGTGCATTTGGCTCGCATTTTTTCTATGGACTAGAAACATCTATTTTTAAAATAAGTGATAATATCCCCCTGCATTTTAAGGAAAATGCCAACATGATTTCCAATAAACCATAAAAAAATAGTTCTGTTGTAGCTTTTGTGGTCTAATGATGTATGTTATATGTGAATGCCCATAAAACCTGAGCCATAGCTTACTACTGCTCTTGGCTGTGCTTGAAAGAAGGGGAAAGCAGGATGCCAGCTGGCAATTCTGGTAGCTGGAAAAGAAGTAATGCCAAAATTGTACACCACCTCTTCCTCAAAATAAAAAAAGAAATGAGGAGAAAAGGTGGCCTTCAGAAAATATGGGATACTCCATGCAGTGGAGATACTGGCATGATTATTAAGAGATACAAGCAGGGAAACTGGGGCTGAGAAAAAAACCCAAAACGTAGAATCCAAGAGAAGTAAGGAACTAGGGAGGATGAAGAGAAATCAGGGCCAAAGATGGCAGGGTGGTGATGGGAGAGTCATAGATGAAATGGCAGAGGATTTGTAAAAAGAACTCTGGAAAGCAATTACTGGCTTGCATTGCAGGAAGAACTAGCTCTGAAAGCACCACTCGAGGTCTTAGCTGGGTTTCCTGCCCATCTGTTCTGTGTTCCTCAGTGCTTTCTGCCACAGCCTGCCATTCAGCTTCCCTGATTTTGTATTTGTGCTCAAAATCAGGTTCTTTGCTCTCATTGCATATCTCCCTGCTGACCTGTGCCACGAATTCTTGCACTCTTCCCACTTCACAGCCCCTCACACACACTGTCAAGTCCATATGGCAAGGCATGAGTAACATAGAGACATGAGAGTCAGAGAAGAGAGATACAATGGTGTATTTACTGACAGCAAGCTTAAAAACAGAGACCACTTATTCTCTGCTGAGGTGTGACACTTGTCTTTTATATGGAAGTGTTCCAGCCAGGGAAAATGAAGTCTGAAGGGTGTTACAGTGGCACCAAGAATCAATGTGGCAGATGGGTAGTAATAATGGTCTCATGCTTCAGAAGAAGAAACTATATTCTTAGAGGAGAAAAGAATAAATACAAAGTGCTAAAGAGAGGTGCCATAGGGAGAATTTTTTTTTTATCATCAACCATGTCATTACCCAAATATGAATTTAAGGACTTCATTCAGTACTGTTCAATGATATGTAAATAATGAATGAGAATGTATCTGCAGTGCTCTAAGAATATAACTAAGGCAAGGTCAGAGAGAAAGCATCTTTGTTAAGCTTTCTGTTGCTCTTGGGGAGACAAAACCAGCTAAATTTACATACACACAAGGCTTTTTTCCCACTGCAAAATCTCTCCATTTAATCCAACTATCAGTTGGCCTGATAAAAGATAAAATGCTTCTTACTAAAAACTTGGTCTTGTGAGTAAGGAAGATAAGAAAAAGTTACCGAAATGCCACACCTAAATTTTATCACTGAGAAAAAAACATTATCAGATGGTATATAATTACCCAATTCAGTTTATAAATTCTTTAAAGATTAATAATTATGTATCTTTATTACTCACCATGAATTTTTTTTGAACAATATGTAACATTTTGTGCTACAAGGTCTGCTGGTCTGCTTTAATTAACTTAAAACACGGAGAGTTACAATTGGATGCAAGATTCTCTCCTTTTATTAATGATTCTAAATCTTTAAATCCTTTTCTCTACTAGAATTTAGTTATTTAGCCATGGTAACTTTTGTATCTTTAGTATTCAATTCTATTTACTACGTCCAGAAAATAGCTCAATTCTAGAAAAAAGCTATCTTAATAAACTACAGGTGTTAAATTAGTTGTTAAGACAATAAATTTTTTTGAAAGAATCAGCATCTGATACTGCAGGTGTGTTTGTAAGGGTCATAAGAGCAGTCACTGTGAGCCAGGAAAGGAAACCAACATTCTAACAGCTCATTAGATCAAGAGATAAATCAGATATTCTTAAATTAAAAAAGAAAAAAAAAAAAAGAAAAAAAAAAACCAACCAAAAAACCACCCCAAAATCCAAACCAAAACAAAAACCAAAAAAACAACCCACCAACTAAACAAAAAAACACACCCAGTCCGTATCAGATGCATTTGTATCAGATGCATTTGCATCATTTCCCCTGGTTTTGTTCTTTCACAAAATTAAATCATTGATTAAGTTTGTAAAGCAATAAGATTTTGTGCTGATAGATTTGTGTCAATACTGCCCTGTATGCAGACCAGTTAAGAGTTTTTCAAAGGCAAAGACCCTTTCTTTGATGTTCACGTGCCCTTTCATAGAAGCTGCAGTGTCAGCACTTGGCTATGATAGATTTCAAGGTTGGGTAAGTAGGAAGAAACTGCTTTGCTGCCATGTGTTGTACATATGGTACCATCAGACTTCTTGGGGCAATGACCCTTTTCTCTTGCTGCCAGATATCAATTTTTTCCCTGCCTATTACCTTTTAAGAAAAAGACTTAGTTGGTACAACTGCTTTCCACTCTTATTGCATCTACCCCTTCAAATTTCCTAATGTATAAAAACATTAACAAAAATTCTCTAATTGATAACCAAAATATTATTGCCTTCCCCCATTCCTTTCCTATTTAGCTCTCATTGTTTAGCACTGTAGTGTGTTCAACCTACTTCAAGCAGGAGCTTAAAATATTTTGCGATTATAGTTGATAATCACAACAACACCCAAAGACAATAGAAATAGGAAAAACATCTAGGACAGCAGTGCATGAAATTAAGTAAGCTGCATGGTAAACTGTTTAGGAAGCAGTGTGATATTTTGCAAATTTCCTAGTTTCTTCAAATTTGAATCAATTATTTCTTCATCAATAGTACACTTCAAAATTTATTTAAGAGATCCTCTGTGAACAATTTTAAGCTATTAAACATTAGTCAAAATATTTGTATCATTCCCCTTAAGAATTCAATGCAATTCAAATTTCATCCTCTAAATCAATAAACATCTATATATATAGGCTTGCACAGTATTTAGTAGTTTACTACATTAAAAAAGCAGAATGAATACTTTCTAGAAGCACAAAGATAATTTTCTTTTTATCTTCTTTTCAATATTTGTGTGTCAAGTGCTTTTTTTTTCTGTAAAGATTTCTACATTTGGAGCTCCCAAACATCAGTTCAGAAAGGATTCTCAGTGTTGGGCTTTTGTTTCTTTCCATTATCTAAAATTTTCCAAAGACCATACCTGGCATGGTTATAATAAAGAAGAGATGGGTGACAGCCAACATAGCTTTACTAAGGGCAAATCATGCCTGACAAATTTGGTGACCTTTTGCAGTCAGGGCTTAGAATACTGATAGATGAGGGAAGTGCAGAGATGTCATATACCTGCACTTGTGCAAAACATCTGAAACTGTCCCACGCAATATCCTTGTCTCTAAACCAGAATCAGGTTGATAAGGTCAACATGACCCAGCAATGTGTGCTTGCAGCTCAGAAAGCCAAACGTGTCCTGAGCTGCATGAAAGCAGCTTGGCCAGCAGAGCAAAGGAGGGAATTCTGCCCCTCTACTCCACTCTCATTAGACCCCACCTGTAGTGCTGTGTCCAGCTCTGGGGTCCCCAGCGTAAGAAGGACACAGACCTGCTGAGAGTCCAGAGGAGAGCCATGAAGATGACCAGAGGGCTGGAGGACCTCTCCTGTGAAGACAGGCTGAGAGAGCTGGGCTTGTTCAGTCTGGAGGAGAGAAGGCTCTGGGGAGACCTAACTGCAGCCTCCCAGCACCAAAAGGGGCCAACAAGAGAGCTGGAGAGGGACTTCTTAGAAGGGCATATAATTGGTAAGACAAGGGGGAATGGCCTTAATTTGAAAGAAGGTAGGTTTAGATTAGATATAAGAAAGAAAAAAACTTGCTATGAAGATGTAGAACACTAGAACAAGTTTCCCAGAGAAGCTGTGGATGCCCAGTCCCTACAAGTTTTCAAAGCCAGGTTGGATGGGGCTTTGAGCAACCTGGTCTAGTGGAAGGTGTCCCTGCTCATGGCAGGAGGATTGGAACTAGATGACCTTTAAGGTCCCTTCCAATCCAAACCATTCTGTGATTCTAAGACTTGTATTTAAAGTACTTTTGCAAAGAGTCAAAGCAAATTTACTTACTTATGCGAATTCATACCATATACAAAAAATATAGAAATAAGGTAAGCAGGGCTGGTTTTTACTTGTTTATTTATACATAACTATATGTAAGTTTAAAAGTCCTTGTTGTGTCCTGCTGTTGTTTGCTACAGCATCAAGTGTTTTGAGTCCCGATACCCAGATCAGGGTTTTTAAATTTCTACGCTATATTCTTTTATCTCTAATAGAAAAAATATTTACTAGCAGTAAGTATGTGCAACACTAACTTCACATTACGCGATGAAAGTTCAATTTTTAAAATGAAATGCATCAAATAATCCGAAAATAGTTATCTAAGGTATTTACCTTTTCCATTTCATAGTAACAGTGCAGATTCCATACAGTGAAATTACTACTTGTATTAAGTATGTTATCCTATTCACTTTTTTGAAGATCCTTAAAATGAATGCATTAGCCCAAGAAATATTCAGGCCATGAACAAAAAATCCACTGCTTTTATTTTAGGGGTGTTTTTTTCATAGTTAATGAAAAAATTTTATGCATTTTATTATTATTATTTCCAATCAAAAAAAGGCTGCATGTCTTGGAAAATGAAACTCCATCTAGCAAACAGCTAAACTGAAAAAAAAAATTTAGATGACAACTGCCAGCTGTCCTTGTAAGTGGAAACAGGTAGGAGAGTTGTCAGGTCTCTAAGAGCCATTCAGCAATGCAAGCCAAATGACACACTGGGCCAGTGGCTCCTATTTCAAATGGAAAAAGACAACACATGGTCGTTCAGTTAAGGAGATGCTTTGGAAAGTGGTCAGTCAGTCAAACCAGGTAAAGTGTTGACTGACTTTGCCAATTTATTTACCTTATTTTTTTTGTTCACCTGTACCCTGGTTTTACTCCCCTTCAAGTAGAATTTTATATGTAAACCAACGTAGAGACAATGTCAGAGAGAGAGAAATAAAATGCTACTGTTTGTCTCTCCACATCTTTTGCTCTAAGGGTTGCTCAATTTTCATAAATACAAATTCAAAACCTGACTGCTTCAAAAGCAGTCAAATGTGGTAGTTGTTTAAAGCATTTACTACTTGAATTATCAGGAAGAAGAGATAAGATATAATATTGCCCTTTTACTGACTGCTTCTTTTAACACTGAGTAGAACAGCCACATCAGAGACGAGTGTGTTAAGGTACCCAGCACCCTCACACCTGGTGACAGCCTTGGTCATGCCTGAAGCTCACAGAAGTAACAACTGTGAGCAGTCAGCCTGCCTACACTGCCCTGTGCACGCCCTGCAGTGTGCAGACATTACACTGCCTTATCTATGCTGTCAATTGGATTGTTCTCAGACCCTTCTGCTGCACCAGTGGCAGCAGAGCCAGTGAGTAGTTGGGATATTGTGTAGCACTGAACTTTGAGCCTGAAACACCCAAAATAATGTAAAGTTCTGCTAACTCAGGATTGTACTTACACATAACTCAGCCTTCCTTTGCCCATCTTTAATCTGTAACTTTACAAATTTAGTTTTTACTCTTTTTTTTTTTCAGGACAAGAAAGGGTAAAAAAAAATTGGACACTGTCCTAAATTATCTCCAGGCACCAGGCCCATATCTGCAGGGGAATGCTGTGATCTCCCATGGCTGCCAAAACATTTGTGTGGAATTTAAGAAATTTGTTTTGATCTTCAGACCCATAATTGTGTAGCAGTCTTGCCGAACAGTCAATAGCGAAAAGAAATGCATAGAAGGGTGACAGAAGGGCTTAACAACTTGCTCTCCTCTTTTGAATCCCTTCTGTTCTTGCAAAATAGCGGAGTAAGTAAGACTAAATTAGACCCCTTTAATTAGTGACAATAGCCCTATACTGGTATCTGATGACAATTTAGTCAGTATTTCTGCTAGTACCAAATTTGGTAGTTACGTCAACAGTTTCCCAACACTTGCTGCCAGCACTTGGGGATCTATGCCCAATAATGACAGGGTGGCATTTAAAACATTCTGCACCCAAGGAGGTGTCAGCCTCACATGCTGCCTCCTTGGAGTGGGGATGAGATCCCATACTCACAGCCGACACTTCAGTTGCGTGCTACAAAAATGGGAAACTCCGACGGTCTTTATAAGAGAATCAGCTTCTTTCAAGAATGCCTTGTAGGACCTTTGCCTCATGCTGCAAAGCAACACAAATGACAAACAATTCAGAGAACTGAACATGTGAAGTGTAGAATTGAAGACAAGTTGAGAGAAACCACACAGACCACTGTTTTATAACCTGCTTCAATAGCAAAGTACAGAGATGAACCCTTACACAAAGCCCCCTTCTCAAGTTTCTTACCTCATTTGTTACTTTAATTTGCAAGCACAGATGGATGCTTTCATAGTTTCTTGCTTCAGAAGCAGTACTCCCAGGAATATCTCAACTTCCATCATAACCAAAAGTGGTAATGAATCATCTCTGCCAATAAATTAGCAGAGGCTTCTTAGCACTTTGAGATCAAATTCCCAAAGTCTGCTGTTTATCCCCAAATTGCCCACTTGTATTTCTTGCACTTTCTCCTAGACAGTAAAAATAATACATACAGAGAGGGGTTCTGAACAATTTAATAATTTTATTTACCATTTTATCATAACACACCCTAAGCATCACCAATGCTAGTCAAGATTGTAGTTAACTTACATTAGTTTTCACCAAAAATACTTTCTTGTCAGATTGTTCACAGGCAAGAAGTATTAATGTATTCCCGGGAAAGGCATTTCAATGTGTGTCACTATTCTAGCCATCAAAAACATCTATTTATGCTCCTCTGAAACCAACAATACGTCATTACTGTGAAATAACTATAGGGATGTAAATTTTTAACCTATTTAATTATCATTAATTGTGTAACATTTATCATAGAAAAAAAAAAAACAACAACTTTGCACTGTGATTCCTGTGTGAGTTTCTTTCTTTCCAGACACTGCCTCAGCTTTCCTGCCAAGCTTTCAGAACTTGAAACTGTTTAATATAGTCTTTGAACTGAGGTCAGGAAGAAGTAAATTGGAGGCAGTATCCCAAAGGGTCACTACATGCTTGTCTAAATGCAGTGTATGGACATCTTTAAAGGAGTGCTAAACTGGAATTGAATGTAATTTATCAGACAGTTTGTAGCATCTCATGATGCAAACTGTATTTTCTGACTGCTACACAGAGACCTTTTAATAGATCAATAGACTGTGTTTTTCTTAGGGTACCTTTAGATTTTTTAAACGAAATTTGTGCATATTAAAAAATTACAACCACACAAGATCTTTCATTCACAGAGATGTTTATTTTTGTCTTCAATGTTTGTAGGGAATACGATTTCACTACAAAAGTGTCTCAGAGAAACTCCATTCAAAGTCTAGGCTTAAGAATGAAGGGAAAATATACTTTCAGCTGTACCAGTCCTGAGCAAAGTTTAAAAAAAAAAATTTAAAAATCCACTAGAGATAGGAAGCAGCACCAATTAAACCAGAGGGCCTCTTACTGATATCTGCTCATGCTTTCTTTTCTGCTTCAGAATTGGTAAAAACTTAGGTAGGAAAAATTAGTATATTAGAATGTGGACATAAGATTCACAGTCCCAATCTCTCACCAAACACTACCCTTTTTTTTTTACAGTTAGAGTCCAGGGCCTCAGTTTTACTTTCCATTAAGTAGTCAGGACTGCTAACAGCAAGACTGTTGCCCCCATGGTGTAACATTTTGTCTTACTCAAATTGGTAAATAAATATTTATTTAATATACTTCTTTTAATAAGTATTTATTTCCTATCAATATCAAGTTCCTGAAAATTTACATTGTTCTTAGAAGTATACTACTTGTAGCAGTTATAAAACTTCTGATAACATCAGGTCTCAAAACAATTCAAGTGGCTTACAATCTGCCTCGTTGTTTCAGTGAAAGGATTTCAAGCCATTGGTAACACTCAGTAGTTAATAGTTGGTTTATCTAGGACATTCAGATTCAATCTGACAAAGTAAATACTTCTAAGAGTCAGAACAGAAAAGGCACTTACTCATTTTGGGGAAGACACCTGGCAGGTAAAATTTTTATTTCAAAATAACAAGCCCTTTTTCTAATAATAAAACCCTTAAAAACCTAGTTGGACAAACATAATCCCTATGAACAAAATCAACTTAGGTACCCCTTCCCAAGAAAGGTAACATTGTCCTTGACTGAGAAACTGAGAAATCTGAAAGCATCCAGAAATACTCACAAGTTTTATTCACTTCTGTGATATTCCAGCAGACCATCACAAGTGGCTAGAAGAAAAAATCTCCTCCAAAGAATGGATGTTTTACAAATTGAAAGCCTCAAAAATTTCTGGACTGTTTTTTATTAGGTACTTGTATCAGCAATAAAATCTAAGATTCTAATGTGTATAACCAGGAACATCACCTTGGTTACAACTGACAACTTGTGACTTCAACCAGAGGAGTAAAATTTTTATCAAACTTCCTTGCAATTGAATCATTGCCTCAGTGATGCTCTGTGTAAGGCACTTAGTAAATTTTAAGAGCATCTGACAGTACTGTTGGTAGTTTTGATTTGTTTGTGAGGATGCTCTAACAATGCTTCAAGATTAACAGGTGTAGAATAATCACTGAAAACAGCCATATGAATTACTGGCCACAAAACTCTTCAGAAGCCACATCCGTTCTAGTCTAGGTTCATATCACCCTTGCAACATAAAGCTATCCTTTTCTTAGCAGTCCAGGAATTAGACCCTTTAAAATTGTGTAGTAGCTAATTGTATGAGAGGAATTAATTTTGTTCCTAACTCTTTCATCCAAACTTCTGCCCTTTCAATAAATATGCAAGAGTGAAATATTCATGGCATTTACTATTTAATTCAGAAAACCCTACATCTTTAGGCCAAGTGTCACTCAACCAACAGCCATCAAGAATTATAAAGCAAGACACACCTCTAAGAAGCATGTGTGTTGCCTACTTCCAATACAGTACACAGAGAAAGGAATACCAAACAGACAAAAAAGACAAAGAAGTCATTATACGGCTCTTCTAGGGATTATCCTGAAAATGCATTTTCTTTGTTCTGCCTTCCCCTCTGCTTATTACTCTGTCTTTTTGTTGGGCTGAGGGGTTTTGAAGGTGTTTGGCATTTTACAAAAAGAAGCTTCCTACTTGGAATTTCCATAGGAAAGCGGAGAAAGCACTCAGTATTTGTGCATGCTCCTCAGATCTCCTTCTCCAGTGGGGACTAAAAGCATTTTACTTGGCAACATTTGCCTCCGTCAGCTGGAAAGAAATTTGCTTGTTTTGCCACATTTGGAAACCTCCCAGCAAAGAATAATACCACTTGTAGAAAGGCAGATAATTGGCATCCCAGAATGCCAGGTACCTCAGACAGTGCTTGAATTGTACAGGATCAGCGTAACTAAGTTTGCTTAGCAAGAATCTGTTCAGGTAGTCAATTATATAGAAACAAAGACAGCAGTGACAAAATTGATATTCACCTCTAAGCTCCCATATACCATTATTCTGTATGACCATGTTGATCTTAAAGAAACTAAAATATAGTTGAAGAACTGGGAACAGCAGTCAAATTCCCCACTTAAAAAGCAGGCATAAAAAAATTCAAACTCACTGCATCCACTTACACTATAGATATACTTAAGAGAAACAAAAGGGAGAAGAAGGAATCAGGAATCATAATGCGCTTCCTTCAGAGGTGGGAGTAATGATAAGACATGTAACCTGAAGAGATTTCCCTTGCCTAGATTAATTCATAGCTGAAGGCTGTTACAGAAAGAGATGATCAGTCAGATGCCAGATTTTCCTGCTCAGAGATCTGTGCCATCAGGAACTGGGCTTGACATTGAATAATTTTTATTTATTCTGTGCAAAGAAGAATCAGCTTGAAATAGATTATTCACGGATGACAGTTATACATTAGATGCATATAAATGGCAAATTAGATCTCTGTGCTCCCAAAGTGGGTATTCAGAAAGTAGAACTGGCCTGACCCCTCATTTGTCTTAACAGATGCAAAGTGATTGAACAACTCCATCCTTCTTTAGTCACAAATACCTGGTACTATCTTTGAACCAAACAGAATTTGCAGTTTGTAGAATCTAGTGATCTTGGGAAGAGGGTAAAGAGCCACACTTCATTAGCCTGGGTTACATTTATTTCCTTTTTCTGCATCCTTTTGCTTCTTCATACAGAAGAGGGAAATTACATGCACACGGTTAGCAGGTTATCAAAAAATACATTAATAGTCTCTTTTCCTCAGCTATCTTCTCAGTAACTCCACTGTAAATTAAAGTTCCATTGGTCTCCAGCTACATGTCTTAAAAGCTTGAGGAAGCATTTTCACTTTGCTTTGACCAAGATCAGTATTTATACACAGATGTGCTGGTTTTGGCTGGGATAGTTTATCTTCTTCACAGCAGCTGGCATGGGGCTGGGTTTTAGATTTGTGCTGGAAACAGTGTTGATAACATAGAGATAGTTCAGCTGTTGCTGAGCAGAGGTTTCAAAGAGTCAAGGCCTTTTCTGCTTCTGCTGCTGTCTCACAGTGAGGAGGCAGGAGGTGCACAAGGAATTGTGAGGGGACATCTGACCCCCAGCTGACCAAAGGGTTACCCCAGACCATGTGGGGTTATGCTCAGCATGTAGAGCCACGGGAAGGAGAAGAAAGAGGGGGATGTTTAGAGGGATGGTGTTTGTCTGCTCCAGTCACCATTACCTGTGATGGAGCTCTGCTTTCCTGGGGATGGCTGAACACCTGCCTGCCTATGGGAAGTGGTGAATGTTTTGCTTTGCTTGCATGTGCAGCTTTTGCTTTACCTGTTAAATTGTCTTTATCCCAACCCATGAGTTTTCTGACTCTTACTCTTCAAATTCTCTACCCACATAGAGGGAGAATGCACAAAGGACTGTGTGGTACTTACTTGCCAGCTGGGGTTAAACCATGACAGAAAACAGTGTAATCAAGGACTACACACTTTTAGGTGGACTAGACCCTGAAAACATAGTCTTGCTCAAATAGTCCTCCCTCTGCCAAGATATGCCATACTTTCTACAAAATAATTAACATTTTGGAACAGTATTTTTTCTGGTGGTAATTTTCTTTTTAAACATATGTGACAAGGAGCGATTAGATAAGGTTACAATTTTGCCTTTTACAAAACTCCAAATGGGACAGCAATCTCTTGTAATCATTCTTAATAATAATCATTAAGAGCTATGGAATATGCTTTTGCCCTTCATCTTCCATGTTTAACTTAAAAGTACACCTAAAACTTCCTGTGCTCATTAATCTGTCTGCTCTTAAAATCTGCCATCAGCAGACAGAGCAAGTTCATTCTGATGACTTTTATCTGTCTCCCATAATAAAAGGGGCAAGATTAGGATTGAATAGCTCAGAGTGATTCAGTAGCAGGTTTTTAAATTATTTTTTACTAACACAGTTAAATGGAGGCTGTAATCAGCTCCTGCATTACTAAGACTCGAGGGTCTGAAACTAATTTGTTTTTCACTGCATTTTCTTTCACTGTTTGAATCTATTGGTACAGTTTAGTTAGGGGGGACACACATGGACTCCTAGGCCTTGTTCACAGACATATCAGTCTTTTAGCACAATGTCTTAGGCAAGTCATGTAAACATCACTTGCTGTTGTATAATAGTATTTTCCAGCAAGTATGCAGTTTTCCACTGCTGTTGTACCATTTACTCCATTCCTCAAGCTAGATAGGAGGTTACAATAATTTCTATAGAGCACTGATACTAACGTATGAAGTACTTTTCTGAGCTTAATTAGTGGTTAAATCCTGTTAATTCTTGTTACAACATATATTCTTTAGATGTCAAGCTAAACTCAATATCTCACTGTTGTCTCGGACAAGTCTAAGCCTCTTTTAACAGTTTCTCCTCTTTTTAAAACTTTGACAGCACAAAAGAAAACCATCTGAGCTTCTACAGTTTGATTTTACTGTACAGTTTTTGCTAGTTGGAAGTTATAACCATTCAAACTGAGACTGCTCTGACAAAAGTCGGGGCGTAATTTCAGATTAGAAAAACCTCTGAAAGCTCAAACTGTGTTTCCAGCACACCCAAATTTTAACATTGTTGACAGAAGAAGTACACATTTGCAAAATGCCATATTTGACTGAGTGGTCCACTAGCCAAAACCAGCATTAACTTTTTATCTTATCTATCTTATTCCTGAATAAGCACAGGCTAAATTTACTACAAGTATAGCACTTGCTGTTGCCTTTGAAGAAATTAAATGTAAATGCCTTTCTATTTCCCTATAGTTCTTGATTTTGAATGAAATACACCTAGACTCCCTAGTAGGGAGAAGAGCCAAATAAAGGCATGTCACAGAAAAAAAAAAAACCCCAAACAGATACAGTTAAAGAACCCTGGATAAAAAGTACACAATAGACAGTTCCATGCCAAATCAATCCTGTTAACAAAGTAAAATCAATCAGTAAAACATAGGAAACTGTCAGGCTTTTGAGACAGGAGAGGAAAAAAGTAAAGAATTTAAGATGCAAGATGTGAAGTTTAGAAGACCTGCCTAAACACTACAGTGAACCAATAGAACATATTCTAGAAAGTACTGTCTCGCATGGCTACTTGAAAATGTGCTATTCATAATATTAAAAAAAAAGTAAAGTGCACAAATTATAAAATCAAGCCATTTTGAGATTTTACAATCTATGCCCCAAAATATCAAATATCTAGATAAATACATAATAGATTAAAACTTCAGTCATATTCTTAATTATTGACTCTTAATGTCAAGAGTTTTAAAATTTTAAATGTAATTTATTTATTACTACCTCCTTTGTTGGAATCAAGATTTTGTATGGCATAATTCAACCTGCTACTGAGAAGATTTTTTGTTTATCTCCATTACGTAGATTTAAATTCATGGAAAAAAGAGATCAGTCAACTGTATATTTGTTCTTTTTCTTATACCATCTATAATTAATGGCAAAGTTAGGAAGATAAGAGACTGAATTACTGTACACTTTATCAATGAACTATTTATACTTAATTTTGCCCCATTTCTCCCCCCTTTTTCTTTCTGAAACTAGACAATCAATCAGCACATAAAGGAACTCATTTACATGGAACACTATCACACTTGTCTTTGTGGGGCCACCATTTCATGAACATCCCAGGATGTATGGCTGTTGAAGACTAGTGCATATATAGATTTAACAAATAACAGTTCTTATGCAGAGAGCAATCACAGAGAAAAATAGCTAATCAGAACACATTACAACATTAAATTTTCACTTTTTATAAATGGAGTAAAGATGCTTTTAAATATATTTACAGTTAGAAAAAAAGACTTAGGATTACTACAAGTCAAAATTATTTAGAAATTATGAAAGTGAAGTTCATTTAAATTATATTATGAACAGAGTCAAATGCAGTATTTTTTGCTTAGAATTTGTCTACTCTGCTGTCAGTATTGTCATATCCCTTTAATCACCAACAGGCAAAAACTTAACTTTGCTTAATGCTAAGACAAGCATCATTGCAATGAAACTCTGGCAACCTAATAGTTCAATTAAAACCACCACAGCTTTTGAGATCCTAGCTGACTTCTGTAGCACCTGTAGTAGAAATTGGTCTTCAATGTCTTGCTCCATAAAGAACAGTGAGACCTTTTGCATTCTTTTTGATAATCATACTTGTACCACATTTTTGACATTATTCTCTAGAGACAGTTGAATCATAGTAAAATCCACTCCATCCTTCCTCTCAAACCAAATGGCTACTTAATTCTGAAGACAGAGTCCTTTTGTTGGCAGTGCTGGGTGGCTTATTAACATAAACTTAAATAAAAATACGTTTCCCATTTAGTGAATTACTGGTAATAGATTATTATTTCTTTGCAAGGAATTCCGAAATGTGTTAGGATTCACTACATTTCAAATTAGAAACACATTTCATAAAACCTCTTGCAATGAGATTTACTATCCTTACACTGCTTACTTTAAATAATTTCAGCTCTTTTGTAATCCATTATATCACTATATTCTGGAAATAGTCCCACCTAAAAATAAAATATAAAAAAATAAAGTTGAGAAGCATGTATTTTTCTTTTAAAAACTAGTGTATGTCATTCTGAACACTAGCCTGGCCCCAAAAACATTTAAGAACCTTAAAAAGCATTGTTTTACAGATACTAAATTTGGCCAGGTAACAGCAATGAACAGACATCCTATTTAGTAAGATAAAGCAGAATACATAACAAACAGATCAGTAGTTATCCATCTGAAATAGCCTATAATTAACATTTGATCTCTAAAAAGTTTAAACAGCAACACCAAGGAATGAGGTATGTATGTTCTCAGATATCACATCAGACTCTCATTGTATGCAACTAACTGTATTTCACAACTAGCATCTTACAAAATAGAACAGTACCATTGTGCCTGTAGAAGTACTGCATTAAAAACAGAAAAAATACATTACTACAAGAAACCACCAAACATCACAATTGTCAGGGGCTACAAAAATCCATTGTTTTTAAGCTGTTAAGACAACATATCTATCATATGTGGGTAATAATCTGGGGCTGGATTCACTACCAAGAAGGTCCATCCAACTTTCACATAGGCTTAAAAATATATTTACTTTGAATGAAAAAGAAAATGTTCATGGGAGTGTAAGTGCCCTACCTCACTAAAAGGAACTAAATGGACTTTTGTACTGAACCAGAATATATAATTTAAAATCTATACATGAATTGTATGTATGTATCAAAACACTTATTGGTTGTAAACAAAAATGCAAAATCTGTATTCACAAAAATATTTTATTGGTAATTTTACATAATACCAGATGGTATTGTAAATAGTTCTGCTCTTTATCAGTATATTGCTAAGTGCATAAATGTTGTCAGTTTATGCCATAAAGTAGGATACTGAGTCTTTTTCAAATGACTTATGACAATATATTCTAATAGGCCAATTCAATATTAAAGAAATTTATTCAGGAACAAAAAAAAAAAAAAAAAAAAAAAACCAACAACATAGTATTGTTATTTCCTTATTCTTGTGCAACATCTGATATTCTTGTCCTGAAATGGTAAGTGACTATGTGACACTAGAAAAATCTGGGGCAAGGAAACAGCACTAAGCAGAAAGGAGAACTGCAGTTCTGTTCTTTTTAAAGCTTTTCCAAACTTTCATATTTCCAAATAGTTTTTGCCAAATGCATCACCATCTGAGGTTCAGTATTTATTACACAACACAAAATACCAGTGTACAGCAGTACTTTACCTGAATTGCAAGGTTAACTAATCAATGCTTAGAATGTGTTTTCTATTTTGCTTGTAAACATTACAATAAGTGTTTTAAGTGTCAAAAAATATTGGTGAAACCGTCAACATAATTCAGTAACAGTAATCTAGTAAAATGTGTCAAACATTGGCAAAAATCCATACAAATGTTTTCTTTAATAACATTTTTTTCCTATTTAACCACACCAAGTACCAGCAGGTGTTTTTAAGAAGATAATTATTATGAAAATTCTGTTGCAGCAATAATTGATTAAGTTGATCTTTGACTTGCATACATATAACTATGTTTCACAATTCTCAAATAATACATATTTAGGCAGCTTGAACTATGTTATAAAAATTTAAATTCAGTACATGCCAATAGTAGAGACTCCAAAAGTTGTGTTAGAATTCACTAAACTAAAAGTGAAAATGGACATACCAATAACACTGCATAATGAACATTCAAACCACATTTTCATGGCACCCTTACACATGTAGATTAAAAAGTTGGTCTGAAGATGCTTCATAAGCATTTAAATTACTATAGAATCACAGAATAAGCTGAGTTGGAAGGGACCCAAAAGGATCATCAAGTCCAAATTCTGGCTCTGCACAAGACAGCCCCAAAAGTCACACCATGTGCCTGAGAGTGTTGTCCAAACTCTTCTTGAGCTCTGTCAGACTGGTGCTGTGACCACCACCCTGGGGAGCCTGTTCCAGTGCTCAACCACCCTCTGGGTGAGAAACTTTTGGTGGTATCTAACCTAAACCTCCCCTGACTCAGCTTCATGCTGTTATTGTTTCTACCACTGCACTGTTTTTCTTTCTTTTTTAAAAAATCTGCATTATGTTCCAGTCGACATATCAATTATGCATGACTAATCTGTCATGAAAATGTGGTAACAGGTGACAGAACCTTTGTATTTCCATGTTTTGAAGAGACTAAAGAAACTGGAGGAAATGAACTTTAATGGGATTCCCCGTTCAGTGATGACGCTTCTCCTCTGGGTGAAGATGACCTGGACATTCCTCTTTCTGTGTTGTCAGAGCTAGAACCACTCTGACTGTGTTGATCTGCAGATGCAGCACTGGAAGCAGGTGGTGACTTAGTTTTCTCCTTAAAGTCTGTAATAATGACTGTCAGATCTCCAACGGTAACTTCCAAATGCTGAGCACTACTTCGATCCACATTTTTCAACCTTGGCCTAAATAAAGCAAACAATCATATTAAAAGCACACACACCATCTTATTATCTTGTCTCCCTCCTACTTTTTAGGAGCTCTGGAGAACAAATGTGTATAGAAGATTTCTTTTTGCAGCATGTAATATGTATTAATGAAGTGTTTCCTAGTGTATGTTTTACATTGAAATAGTTGAATACAACACATTACCATCTCCTAAAACTGTTTAAAGATGACATTTTGAATAATGTCACTGTGCAGCAATATGTATGTGCTGCACATGCAAAGTTTTTTACTTTTAAAACCCAAGTCTTTCTTTATTGTGACTATGCAAAGTTATAAATTTGATCCAGGGAAACACCCATCCCTGCAGCAGCCTGAAGCAACAATTTGAAGTAGAAAATGATGTTCAATAATGAAGATGGTGCCTGTCTTTTGCATTCAACAGCACAGACAGTGCTAACTTGCAGCAGGTATTACCTCATTTCAAAACCTCACTAGGACCACCAGCATACTACCTGAACTGGACTTTGTGTTTACAGTATAACTCTGGTGTTCCTGGCATAGGCTCTGTTTTAAATTATGCAGAGATGAACGTTACATACAGTGTTGACAGAGTAAGTTTCTTCAATCTTTCAACTGTTTTATTTTTCACAACAAAAAGAACTAAAGAATAATTTCACTTATATTTTGCCATCATATTTTTTGCTAGTGACATGCATAAAGTACTTTCAATTTAGTCCTTTCCCATGATCACCATGAAAAACTGGTACCAGACAGGTGAATTCATACAAGCAGTTATGAACAGTACAGTTTGTGCATTTAACTGATTGCACAGCTACCACTGGCTCAAGCTGCAATAAAATAATGACATCACATGCTTGCAGGTGTGATAACAGCAAAGGTCTAACTTTTACCCTATCATCAACTTTGTTTGAAGTAGAATTGGTTCCTATTCACTTCAGCTGAAACAACTCACACCTTTTCTCCACTAGAACTGAGATAGGTTTTGATATCATGCTCCCCTGAGGCTGAAGCAGCATGACTGAAGCACCTCAGAAAAAACTGAAAATCTGCTGATCTGCATCACGAGAAATAGAGAGAAAACGTCAGAATTATCAACCTGTGCACAGAGCACTGTGTACCTGGAGCTTATTAATTATATTGAGTGTGCATGAAGATTTTTATAGTTGTTTCCAGCAATAATATACACATTTTAAGGCAAAAAGAAAAGAATATACTTTTCTCTGAAGAAATCTACCTAAACTAATCAAGCATTCTTAACTTACTATCCTACCTGGTGAAACAGTTCTTGGAAAATACTAACTATTTGAAGCATTAAAAAAAATAGTAATTCTTAATGCAAGGCAAAACCGATATTTCAGTCCAAGATTTTATTTTAGTTATTTTTCAAATTTCTTTACTCTTTCCCTATCTCACTTTTTGCATTTTTACTGTATTATTGCAATTTACTCGTTAATATTTCAATTTATAGTTTTTAACTGGCTTAACTAAAGCTCACTATGCTAACATCAAATGCTTCGTAACTGAAGTACTTCAGCTGCATGAGGCAAGCTTGTAAATTTGAGTATTTAAAAGAGAAAAAAGGAAATAACACCTCAGTGTCCTTAATCCTAACTATGACTTTCCTAATGATTGCCCTCTACTGACTCTCAGTCCCGCCCTTGTTCTGATCCTAATGATCCTATTTCAGGCACAACAGAAGCATCTGCTACTCCTCTGCATAACTAATCCAGAAGGATATTTCTTGGCTGGACTATTTTGGAGACCTTCCAAAAAAAAAAAAAAAATCAATAGTTCTCCTACATTTGCTTAGACTACATGTCTTATACACTTCTCAGCTTTTTTGACACAGCATTCTTGCCACAATAACTTTATGATTAGATTATGATGAATTAGGGGTTAAACCTGCTGCTTTTGTTTGCACCGTCCTTCCTTACAGTAAGATCAAGGCTTTTACAACTGCTTGTCTTAACTGCTGTATTTCATGTTTTCAGTTCTAAGAGTCCTTCAGCATCCCAGATGTGGCACAGAGACATCTATCACTAGGTAATACACATACCTTATTCTGTCACATTAATTTATGCCCTAGTTCAGCCCTTCAAAGCTGAAGGGTTCTACAAGGCTATTTTCCCTACTCATCTGCAGTCTGATACTGGTTCTCTCCTCCCACTACTATTTTGCATGAAAACCAATCACTCCCATCCCCTCTTTTTTCCAGAGGTTAATATCATCAATTTTCCTATCAACAGTTTTGTGTGGTATAAAAAATACTTCTGTGAACCCTTAAAACAATATCCTAAATAACCCTTAAAAACTCCTTCCTTCTTTCTCTGTTCAGCTGATCTCCATCTTCTGGCCACAACTACACACTGCAGGTCTTCGTATTTTATAGATAGCCTAAATCAATATAACTTCACACCAATATATAACCCAACTGTTTGCCACAACACTCAGTAAAATCAAAGAACGTTCTTATTTTGGTTTGTAAATTACATTTTACCAATATTGCAAAAGTTTCTAAAATTTTTACCTGGTTTTCTTATGACTGTTCTTTTTGCTTGTTGTTTCCTTTTCACTTTTTTCCTTTTCTACTTTGTCTTTTTTCTCTTTCTTTGATTGTGTAGGGGGCACAAATTGCTGAGGAACCTGTTGTGCAACCAGCTGAGAGACAGGTCGAGGTTTCCTGTGTGCACATATATATAGACATGCATAATTCTTAAACTTAGCAAGTCTCAAACTGTCTACACGTCAGTTATTAACATTAACCATCACTGTTAAACATCATCATTGTTTAAACATATCTTGCTGCTAATACTTCATTAAGATAGCATATAAAATTTAAACCCATTATAGCCTTTTGTTTCACTTACTTGCATTATCAACAAATGAAATTCCCTTTCTTTTATTTTACAGGATTTAGAGAACATATTTGCAATGTGCCCTCTTCTCACAGCTGCCATATCCAGACAGAGAGCTCGGAGTGAGCTCCAAAAGACAATTTTTCCAGAAATCGCTTTACCACCCACTCCCAGCCCCTTCAAATGCTGAAATGGGCTGGTTTGAGTCTACTCCAATATAGAAGTAGACAATCAGTATCACAAAAAGGAAAAAGCTGACCTTTGAGGTATCAGAGCTAAAGCCATTGTTGGCCTTATAGAATAAATTTTAAGTGTTTTCGGCTCAAACAGTTTATTGGAGGCAATAATAGATCCTGTTGTGTATCATTTTTATCATGTTGTTCACTGGAAAAAAATACACTGCTAATTAATATTAGTAGGACATAGCTGTCAGAACACATTTACTTTGGAAGCTGGCAACAGAAATGTAAGACCACATTCCATCAGTATACACAGTGTAGGTTTCATTTCCAAGTTTTGATTCAAACCAAAAACCAGTGTGAGAAGAACAACAGTAGGCAAAAGAATTTCAACAGTTCATTATTTTTACATTTTCCAAAATATTATTTTGAAATGGATTATTTTTTTATTTGGTTTTGGATTGTAATACAATGATCCTAGTTTGAAATGAAACACTTTACTCATTCCACTGCAAGTGTATTTACTTGTTCTGCAGTTTTGGAATTAAAAAAAATTCAACTCATGATACATAAAGTTTCTGTTATTGAGACTTTGAAGATGTAAATTTCTTCTCCAAGAGAATGCTTACCCTGCCAAGCTCTTGGGTTTTGCTTGTTGGATTGTGATGTTAGTTTTTTTAAAAATAGAAAAAGCACAAATTATATGCACTGTGATACTCTGAAAATACAAAACTGTTATTAAAGCAACAGAAGCTATCAGCTCACACACATATTTAACCCAACCCACAGGATCACACTACTGGCACATCTTGCTTGGGTGAAGAGACGAGAAAAATAACAAATGCAGGAAATCAAGGCAGCTCCCATTAACAAGTTATATCTTCAGTAATGATTGCAATAGTTCAAGTTACAGAGCGAAAGCCAAATTACAAGATTTCATAAAGTGTGGGAAAGACAGTTAATATAAATCAGCTGAGATTTCATAAGTCTTCACAGTAAGTTCTTAATGAATTAAAATAAATTAAAAGAAAGATTATTAATGAATTGTCAACACAATAGAAGTTTGGGATAAAAACTAGACTACCCCTTACCCACTCATGAACTGAGCCTACACTGACTCATGGAAGGATGAAGAACAGGAACAAATCACCAGTGAAAACTACCCAGCTTATAGCACTGGGACCTTGCAAAGCACACACTATATTGAGCCCACAATGAACAACTCAAATGGACTCAATGGACTACAAATGTGTAGGTTAACAGAGTACATAACACATTTTTAAGAAAACTTGTCTCAGAATTTTTTCAAACTTTTGTCACCGTGGTTCAAAACTGAGCAAGAACCAAGCTTATAATTTCAGGCGGAAAACAGTTGTGATATATGAAGAAAACTGACGATCTGTCTTGAAGATTGCTCCAGGAGATAGGGATATAGTTTGCCACGATAGTCAAGTGACAATCCCATAGTTACTACAGAGTGACCTGAGAGAATGATCGGACGTGTTACTTACGAACTAAGACACTAGTGAACTTGACACATAAAGAATTGTTTCCAGGAGTGTGGACAACACCATGATTATGGAAACTTGTTAAAAAGGGGTAGAGAGGGGAAAAAAACAATCTTAGCCAAATAAGTTCTCAATTTATAACAGTTTCAGTTCCTGAGGGCAAACTAGTAATTTCTATTAGAGTTCAGCTGGAAACTTACGCTTAGTTCTAAGTCGTTGGCTTAGAACTTTTTCCTAATACCATAAAACAAATGAGACTGAAAAAAAACCCTTGCAACAAGGAACAGAAGTCAGTAAAGACAAAAAAACCCGCAGAGAAATCATGTTTTGGAAGATGCACTAAAAATTAATCAAGAAGTTCTATGTGGCTTTGCTGTGACAAGAGATTCCTTCCATTAAACAGCCACCTTTTTGTTGTCAATTTTTTTCCATAGCTATCAGTTATATCTCGGTCCTAAAGTTTATTATCTGCTTTCTCACGTGCCGATTTATTGAATGAGGCATTCAAGGTTCCTATATTAAAAACACTGAGAAAAAAAGTAATTCATCTCTCAACACTACGAATGCCTTTCAAGTGCTCCATTTTTTTCCCCAGGTACTCAAAAGGGGCTAATGGACTGCAACCAAGCACTTCACAAGCCATGCAGGTGTCAGGAGATAACTCTACTACACTCATGAAGTTTGAACCTGATAGAATTGCTCCTGCTTCGTGGTAGCTGAATCATGTGATTCAAGCATGAATAAATTCATAGAGAAAAGGCTATTTCAGGGAAGATAAGAGAAACTATCCCTGTAACAGGAAATTGATTTTGATGACTTGCCAAAATACAACATTTTATATCACTCATTTTCAAACCAGTTAAAGACTCCTTGTAATATGCTGCTACAGATTAAGTACATACAATATTAACACTGCCTTTTGTTTGTATTTATGATAATTTGCTCTCTAAGAATATTCCAGAGCACCTGAGCTAACTGGTATGTAGAAAGAAGCTCTATAATCTTCTGCATTAAGATTACAAGCATTTTTCTCTCTATCACTGGACTGCTATTGGACCACCACAAGTGAACAATCCAGAAATAAAAGCAGAAATGTTCATAAAAACAATACCTATTATTTAGCCCTAAAAGCTTTGTATTTTTACCTAGTAATTCCACTTTAGTCATTTGAAGGAGAACACTAAGAAAGGCATATACTATTACAGAAGATAAGAGCTAGCAGTTCTTTCAAGAGGTGAACTCCATGGTTTAAGCATTGTAGCCATATCAAAAAACTGACTTACTGAGCTTCCAAGAGGTCTCTAAACATCAAATCTCTGAATATTGCACCTTCCATTCTCTATAGCCTAGCTTTCCTTTTAAGTGTTATCTTTCTTCTAAGTTGACATCAGCCGTACTTCTACCTACACTTCCATTCCAATCTCATTCATTACAGTTTCATTAATTATCTAATATCAATGTTGTTTTCAAGGTCTATCTTGATAGGCACTTCATAGTCTCCTTTAATAACTTAGGAAAACTAGCACTTTTGGTCTTTAAACAGCCAGCAACAGTCATTAAGACAAACATACAAGGATAAAGTTTTTGTCTTCCCTAAAATTCCCATAAATGTTCAAAACCAAAGATGTCATCATTTTAACTAGTCTTCTTATTGCAGGATGTGAATACATTTTATCTTACCAGTTTTGATCTAGATGCTGATTTAGAAAGCATATTTATAGAGGCTGCAGAAACTTGTCTTTGCTTTAGCATTTGTGTGCAGAAACTCATTCAGTACTGACACTCTCAAAGGAAGAAAATATTTAATACTGTGAAGGATGGACTGGTTTTCATTGTTGACATTCTTAAAAAAAAAATCTCTATAATACAGCAATTTACAGGCCTTGAGATGAAAAATACTCAAGAAGATCACATGATATGAATGATGAAGATCACTGTTGCCCTGAGTCATTTCCATGACCCAGAGCTCAACACAATACCCTCCTGCACATAAATAATTTTGGACATCTCACAGCAGTACATGCTTCCTTGATTTCCCTCACCTACTATTCACCAATAACCTATGTTAATAGAATTTTGACTAATTTGATATGATGAATAACTTGGTCTCATTACAGCAAAGCAGATCCATTTTGAGAACCAAAATAAACAAAAAATATCTATACAATATTGATGACTAAGACATACACTAGAAGTACAGTAAACACTCAGCTGCCTGAATTGTGCATCAAACACGCAGACAACCAAACTGGCTTAATGCTGAAGCATCTTGGTGTTTAGCTGAATGTAATTTATATAGAGCACAATTTATACATTTGCACAGTGCTGCTTTTGTAGCCATCACAAGTCCATAAAGCACCTAATGTCTTCTGCACTACTCAGAGTAAAAGCTCCAATTCTGACAGACCTGAACTACTTATCTGTCAATCAGCTTTAAGGTTCATCTGCTACAGTCTGGAAACAAGGATCATGATGGGGCCAACTGTGACAGTTTTGACATTAACCCAAATGTACCTACATCTCAAGAGAGCCCTGCATTAGCATGAGGTACAACTGCATGTAAAGTTGGGAGATTTGTCCATTTGGTGCCACATATCCCAGATGGCCAGAGCCAGCCAAATCAGACTGCCAAGTAGCACACAGTGAGACTGCTGAAAGCACAGTGCAGAGACATCAACAGTCCAACAGAACAGCCAACACATTAGCTTTGATTTAGTGGGAGACATCCTGGACTTGAAATGGCCCACACAGAACCAGTACCCATATCCTCCCATTATCCACAGATCTCAGAACATAACCTATACTTTTCTATACAGAAATCTAGATGCTATAATTAAATCCCAGTGCTTTTTCCAACCTGTTGATGGAAGTATATTGTCATCTGTAATGTGCAGTTTAGAGGCTTCAGACATCCTGAAGAATGGGCAACTTACTCAAAGGCACATTCTTTCCTGAAGCTCTGTTTTGTGTATTTTACTATTACAGAAATACTAAAATTACAATTTCCCAATTGAAACACAATGGGTCCAGATAAAGGAAATGCTGCCACCTCAGCATTTGATCAAGCTGAAATAAGTTCTTTAACAGAAAACCTGGATCCAAAATATCAGTCAAGCAGAGCTTCCATTTTAATGTGATCCTTTCCTTCTTCCCTTTCCTCTTCTCAAGTCCAACCACCTCCTGGCATCAATTCAGGCTTGCCAGAGGCTTATCCTCTCTCAAGTGGTAAATTATGTGTTTTCTAAAGCTAGGGACACACACAGCTTATGTAAAAACTTTCAAAATAGCACATTAGGCCTGATACTTAAGTCTGCTACTGGGCTCTGGTCAACTTACTCGCCAAACTTTCTGTCCAATAACTAGAGAATAATCTAGTCCAGTTTTACTTAGCTATCAAAAAGCTGATACAATTTTAATTACAAAATCCTCTTACTTCCTGGTTTCCTATTAAACTCATCTTGTCCCATCTGAAAAATCAGGAAGAAATTGGCTGTGAAACACTGTTCCTACAGAAGGATGTTGTATCCTAGCTGCCCAAGATGGTATTAATTTATTCCGGGTTCATGGACTCAAGTTTCTCTTCCAAATACTAATCAGTTACCTTTTGAATGACAGCAGGATTGAATGAGAGAGGTAGTATCATGGAATCAAACAATCATTTAGGTTGGAAAAGACCTCTATGATCATGATGATACTGTCAAACAGAAGAGGCAACTATTACACACCTGGAATTGTCTATCCATCAGAACAGTTCAAGACTGGTCAGCCATATCTTATCTCTTATCATGTTTTTCTTCCCAGAAAAAAAAAATCAGTTCCCAAGAAAAACAAAGCCTATGGTATTTCTTCAACATTTTTCACCTTTTTAAATGTAAAATCTCTACACGATATCACATACATTTCAAAATTTCAACTTTGCAAATGAATTTCATCCTTTTCTTCACCTCTTAGAAAAAACAACCATCACCAAACCAAATCTGGCTTCAGAGACTTAAGGAGGTTTCATTCAAAGGCAGCCGTATGCCTTAAGCAGTACCATTTATCTACACTTCTCTTCCCTGCAGGGAGACATTGACTTTTTGTTCAAAACAGCTGATTTATTCCTCAAGAAAGAGAAGTTAGAAATATCTGGAACAGAAACCTGACTGATTTCATCTTACCCTTGGTCATAGAATTTCCTCAAAAAAGAAAAGTCGTTATATTTAAAGTATTCTTCCCTTTCAGGTGATTCAGGAGGACAGAATAAATGCTTCCAAGCTAATGCAAGTTCCTATGTCTTCTACTCAACTTTTTGCTGCTTTTAGGCCCTCACTGCACAGAGCCTAGGCAATGAGTTTGGCATGTTTCCACACATTATCTTTCTGTCCTGCCAGCATAGCATGACAGGACTCACTCTTTGGAAACCTAGAATTAGGTCTCCAAAAGTCTAGTCAATTAGCACCTTGAATTTTACTCTCCAGGGGTTTACAAGAATTAGCAAAACTGCTATAGTCAAAAGATCTCACAAGTAGTAAATAATCTATATATGTCATCTACGGTCAAACTCATGAAGCTGACTGCTATAGAATTGAATCAGTACAAAAAAGAAATGCTTTTGCCTTTACAGTTTCCACATATTTTTACAGTGTCTTCTTGGGAAAGTCTTGGAGATCATTCCAAAAGCTGCACTGTAAACACAGGGTATGCTGATGCATTATGGATTAAACCTAGAACACTTGTCACACTTCTGACAAATGCAGCAGAAACTCTAAAATCAAAGTCAGGCATTTCCAATTAAGTATATTTGTGCAAAGCATAAAAGAACAAGGTCAACGAGCTTGTAGGAAAAAATACCGAGAACTACTCACTGGGCTTCAGAGAAAGTCAATCAACTCCTCCAACTAACCACTCAAGTTTTCCTGAATCCCACCTTTTTCTTCATTTACTACTCATGAAGGACAATTGCTTAGAAAGCAAGCTTCTGTAAACAGAAGAGATGGATTGTATCCATCCCTCCCTGTATTCATGCCCTTCAGACTTGTCTATCTCCTTTCCATCTGCTCCTGTGTTTCTAACTGAGCTGACTCAGCTAATACTTTTTTCAAATGGAATTCCAGCATCATTCTTATACTAGTACTCCTCCTCCACCAGCTTTTGCTACTCCCTCATCTAGCAATGATTTCAGAAATGCCTTGTAAACATTCCAAACCCTGATAAAAATCCTGATTTGCTGATGTTTGTTTCATACACATCTTTTTAAAGTCTAAGCAGAATACAGTTAAGGGCATTAAAATCTTGTTGAGAACAAAGTTGAATCATTCAAATTCTACTCTGTTCTTTCATTGCTACACTAGGTCATCTAGCAATACAAGTGTACAGGCTTTAAATATCTTATAATTTATTTGAAGATCATTTTCCACTCACATCTATCCTAAATATTGATGTCTCAAGAAGCTAATAGAAATCTGATATCCACAGTAATACTCTAATCTCCATTTTTCCAGTCATTACTAGAATCTCAAGAAAAGCTTATCTTCACATACTTTCTACATCATGATCATATACCATCTAGTCTCTATTATCTCCTCCACCACATGTCCTCATTACTCTAAGGTCTAAGGTACTCTAAGTTCTCAAATATCTCTTAACACAGTAACTACAGCAATTAATTTAAAAGTAAAAGGTTGCTCCTAATCTTGAAAGCAAGCAGATATATAGAGAGAGACAAATAGAAAGAAGTGTGATTTTACAGCAAGCAGCTTTTTAAACAAATTGAAGGGTGTGAAGAAGTGGCTTTAAGTACCTTTTCTAAGGAATGAATACTCCTGCAACACATATTAGAACACCTTCACATAGATATGAATATTTTGAGCAATTCTTACAGCATTTACTTCAGTAACTTTTATAGGGCACATCTATAGTTGAGTATTGTAGCAATATTAGACTACGAGAAGGAAGCTTCCCAGGCATTTTCAAAAAGACATTTATTATGCAAAGATCTAACTCTAGCTTTGTAATAGAGCTTAGACAGCTTTTCATTCAGCAGATCACAGAACAGGTTGCAACCAGCAGCTTTGGAATGCAACGTTCCATGATAGATCAATGATGTAGATTTAGATGGCAGAATGTCTAAATGGCGCCAGAATGAAAGAAAGATATTTTAAATTCAGTTTCTGCAACAAGTAACATTACCTTGAAGTAAACCTTACTAAGAAGTCAATAAACTTTCCTCCCACCCATTAGCCAGGGCTTTTTTAATGAGAGTTACCTCCCTTCTCCTACCCGCATAAACTGATAACAAGTTACTATATCAAACAAGTTCCCAATTCCCCAGGCATGTTTTCACTCTTTTTCAGAGGTCTTTCTGCAAGACAGGTAACACTGACACAAGAGATTTTTGTATCTAAGCCCCCTTCAGAGTCCCTTTTCCCTCCCAATTTAACTGGTTTTAAGGACAAAAAAAAAATGTAAGCAACTTCACCTAAGCATTCACCTTAAAAATTAAGCATATACACAGCTACCTGACTCTTCCTTGCTTTGAGCTAACCTCTGCTGTGAAGAGCTTAACTTGAAAGAGACTGCTCTTCTTTTCAAGACTAGGAATTCACAAAAAATGTTGAAAGGCTGAGGCCTACATTTCTATAGACATTGAAATGGTATTGACAGTGTTAAATAAAATAAACAGGACGAAATTAAATTTTGCATCATAATCTTACCAATGCTTAAAATGCAAAAGAATTTCCTATGAGTCAAGAAATTGTTACCTGAACTCTTTATAATGCAGAAAGAACTACAACCAAGACACGCATACATGTGTGCTGCAGGCACTGCAGCAGCTGTCCTAATGTAATAATGCTGGCAATCAACAACCAATTTGACACATAGAAAGTGGCAGAGTCTTATTAAAGCTCCAAGTAAGAAGGCAAAAGTTTAACTGTTACATTTTAGGCCATTCATTCCAGTTTATGCTTAAATCTGTACCATTAAGGTGCAAGTATATGCAATCTGGCTGCACAAAAACCAAGCAAAAATTCCCTACCTTTTTTACCAATCTTTCTTTGTGCTTCAAGACAATTAAATTTTCAAGTGTTAGTTTGACAGTAAACACTTAAAACCATGCAACACTTAAAAGCATGACTGTTTTTTAAACTTCAATAGTAGAAGGACTATTTTTGTCAAATGTAAAACACTGATTCCCAAATAATTAGAGAATGGTTAAGCATTTGTACACAACACAATTAAAAGCACAACAGCTTTTAATATATCCTTCCATATATTTGCAGACTAGTAGCTACAATGTCTTCAGATTTTATTTTCTTCTTTCAGGCAATTTCTCAACTAACTTAACATTTTCTTCTAGAATTAATACATAAGCAAAATCTGCTTTTTAAAATTACATTTACATTTATTGATGATCATACCTACTCCACAATCTCTTGCTGCAGCACCTTGTACAAGAGCTTTTAGCTTCTGCCAAACAATATTCCATAACAAAGGAAGTTGCTTTTTCAACTTCACTATAAACCCAGCACAAACCTTTATTCCATTACTATTGCTGGTTTTTGAGATCAAGTTCCAGTAAGCCACAACTTACCTCCTAATGAAAAAAAAAAAGAAAAAGAGTCACATCAGTGACTATTAAGTACATCAGTGATATTATTTAAAGCAAACAGGAAATCATCAGGGAGACTGTGTATGCTAAGTAGTATTGCAAATGCTGTGGCCAGTTAGATCTTGAAAACTATGTTCTACACAGAAGCAAGCAGCTCACATAATGATGCCACTCCTGATTTTTAACAGTTTAAATCCTATGAAAAGTAAAAAATATTCCCTACTGCCAGTTGTTGTACTGCAAGTACAAGTTGCTAGCAATTAAATTGAATCACTAACAGGAGAAGCAGTCTTTGGGTTCTGACACAGATCAGCTCACTCTCCCTCAGTCATCAGTACTCTACTAAGCTATTCATAGAATAAAAACTATCAGATTAAACTACATTTAGCTTGCTGTGTCACATGAATATGCCCTCACTAATCACCACAGGTAGCCATCTTATGAGAAACTAGTCTTTATTGCTACATTGAAGCAGTTCATGATTAAATGTATCTTCAACACTTTGCTATCCAAAATGATTTTTTCTCATTACCATTACTTCTGTCATATCCTAGAGTGTTAACAGGCCATTTCACTGCCACCACAAATGGTGCAACTGAATAATTATGACAGTGCATACAATGGAGCTAGTGGTCTGTATGAGAAAACACGATATAGATCCATCTCCATATAGCAGAGTAGCAATGCAATTTCTACACATCCTATGTATATTTGAATTCTAACTTTCAGACAGCTCTGATTTGTGCTTTCATATTCCCAGCTGTTTTACAGAATGAATCACTTACTTGGAATTCATTCATTCAGTGCATTTCTAGCAATTCTGTCTTTCAATAAAAGCTGATTCAATTAGAATAGACTCACATGACCCATATGGTTTTATCAGTCACTGTAAAAATGTGCAGAAAACTACCCCTTGAGGCAGTGTCCCTATTTAATCATTCCTGTAAAGGGAATGCCCTATTTTCCAGATGACATTTAACAGATGAGGCCAACAAGTCTCCTGAAGACAACTGGTACAATGCAGAACAGCTTGCTCTAAGAAATATCTGTATCAGGACCTTTAGAAAGACAAAGTTCATCTTCATGGATAGTTTTCAAAGCAGCCATCAAACGTTACTTCTCCAACAATCAGTTAAAAGGCTCCAACCTCTTGCATATTGTTGTTAGAATTCTTCCCCATATGCCACAGGCTGTGGGGCACCAACACTCAGTGTGACAGCTGTATTGAAAATATCCTGCTTCAGAAACATCCTGGTATCAACTAATTCATGTTTCCTAGATGATGAGCTACATATGAGCAGGGGTCAGGGTCAATTTCCTCTAACAACATCCTCTGAGGAGGCAGTATTTGGGAGTCTACAGAAAAAGGAGTGGTTACAGTCTCCTAGAGCCCTAAATCCTTGGGATTCATGGGGAAGTGACCTCTTCCAAATGCCAATCCCATAAAGGATTGGATCCTTCACGCTGCTCCTCTGCCCCTTTCCTGCAGAAACTGTAAAACCCGCCTGCACCTATGCAAAAAAACATGCAAAATATGAGGATAACACTGATGCAACAGCACAGTCATTGTTGCACTACCAATACTTGGTACAGCTAGTTTTGTGGTCAAACTGGAAGGAGCTTGCTTCTGACCTCTCATTTGCTCTGCACTGCAAGTGTCATCTTCCCAAAAGCTGGCATCAATCTAGAAAATTCTTCCATTCAGAGCCAGCCCCACAAAGATGTCCACGTTAAGTAGGGGAAAAGGCTACACACTTTACCTAAAAAAACAAGTCTCCATTAATGTTCATTAACATCTTCATTAATCTAAAAAGATGCCACAGAATGAGTCCTCACATTCTCTTTTACCCTCCTTATTCAATTACAGAATTTCTAGTGCATGACCCTAGTAAGAGATTTCAGTGATAGCCAAAACAAACAACTTTCCTTTCACAGCATGTGCCAAACCAACTTTCTTCAGCTTTTAGAGTTGGGAACTCTATTTCCATAGTGAATTTTCAAGCCCCTACTCATTCACACTTTTTTTTTTCTACTAGGTACTGTCATATGAGCTGTATGATACAGAGAAAGAATATTCAAGCGTTTTGGAAAAGTTTAAAGATAGGTTCCAAATCTTCAGTAAGTTAAAATAGGAAAACTTTCAATTGCTTGTTTCCTCCCCACCCCTCAACTCCTAAGAAAACAAGAAAAAACTTGTAGCAGACATCAAGGTCATATCTTCTAGTCCTCAATCTGACTTTTGATGGAAAGTTTGCCAGCCAAAAGCCTCCTTAACAACATTCTGCAGCTGAACTCTCCAAGTTCAAGCCTGCTCTACATCAGTGTACCACATACCAGCGGAATGTACTTCAGAGAACAGACAATCCTCAGGATCTCTCTGTCCTACTTAAACCAGGATAAGCTACTGCATGAAAGTATAAAAATTGAACACTTAGTATTTTGTTCTAACTAGTCTACTTCAAAAGTATCTTGTAGCTGACTGTATGAGCCAAGAAGACATCATTTGATACTCTGAGGAAACGTTCTGCAAAGCATACTGTTCTAACCTGACTTTCAAGATGAAAAGTACAGATATTTCTATCAAGTTTTAAACAGAAACAGGCATAGTGGGCTGTCACAGCAATCAAGGAAAATTGGATTAAAAAGTTTGGGGCAGAAAACGCAAATTCGTATCACTTTACAAGTGACACAGGAGCTTTCTTTTTACCAGCTAATCTTCTCTTTTAACATACTTCATCATATTTTAGGTGTTTACTCAAATCTTTTAGTCTAGGACAGACAATTTTCCCTAGAAAAGACACACAGAATACCACTGGTGGCACTAAAAAACAAAGATGATATTTCCAACAAAAAACCAAAACAAAACTCAAAAAAACACCCCAGCAAGCAAAGCTACATATATCAAAACACACACTACTTATGCCCCAAAGGAAAGTACTTAATCATGGAAAGAAAGCAAATACCAGATGGCATAAAGTCTTCTTTGCTTCAGTACCCACACAAAAGTTTAATTCCATATAAGCAAATTAAACAAGGGAGTATGAGTTCAAGTTAGAATAAGAAACAGACCACTAAATGTTATTTATGGCAGTCAACAGCCTCTAATGAAATTCACTCTTAGAAAAATGTTTAGAGAACTGCAGGAAAGGCAAAAGAAGCCATCAAGGACTGCAGAAGAAAAAAAAAGGAAAAAAAGTAGTAAGATGAGCAAATAAAAACCTCAATCTAACTCAAATTTCAGAAAGATATTGGAATGGAATTATTTAAGAATTGGGAGCATTAAAGGATAAAGCCAATTGGCTTGATACTCTAGTTTGTGTTTTAATGGACTATTAGCCCTGCTGACTAGGAGAAATGAAATACATGTTGCCAGTCTTGACTTGCAACACAGACAAAAATATATTCTCCCACTTAAGCTAAACTATGATGGGGACAAAGTTGTGCAGAATGAAGTTCAAAATTTGGGTTAGCTTGTCTAATAGTTCCCAACAACCAGCTATAGATATATTTACATGAATCTATGGGGTAACATTTATAGTGAGATTCTACAGGCATAATATTTAATATTTTTAATTATACTTTGGACAAAGGTAGAAGAAATAGAACAAGAATCAAGCTGAGAGGTGATGAGAACTATCTGACAAGACAATCCTGCATGAAAGTGACTCAGAATGAAAATTATGAACTCAAAAAAAGACAGCACAAAGCACAGCAGGCCCCATGACTACATGAAAAAAAGCCCTATTTAAGTAACAACAAGATACAAAAGGATACCAGACTGTACTGGATCAAGTAGGTTACAATTTTATGAGCTTCTTAGAGTACCTAATTAAAATACCTGTCAGGTTCAAAACTACAAAGATTTAACATGAGATTTAGCCTAAAAAAAAAAGTCAACAACACTCCCCCTACTCCTTTCTACACCCACGAGCAGCATCTAACTCATCCACCCAATCAAAATTCATTCAGTGTTTTATAACAACACTGAAATTGATGTGTGCAGAATTTTTAAGTTTCACTCTATTTTTCAGGCAAAACAATTCCTAAATAAATTTACACAATTTAAAAGATTACTCTTAAAACCTCTTTTTAAAAATAAGACTGGAAGTCCAGAATGACTGCATTACTCAATGGCTACTTACAGAGCAAAAGAACTATTTATTCTTGCTTCTCTTCATAATTTGATATTAACACTAAGCCATAAAACTTGTAATATATAACCCATATTTTACCAAGCTCTATATGACTTTTCCACTCACTTTGTTCCTGCAAATCTCTCCTTCTCTAAACTACCACAAGTAAGGAACAGCTCTTGAGTCTACTGAGCTTGATTCAGTCATGTATTTGTAAAATGAGCACGACAGGCAGCTCTTCCTCTTTTTCTCCTTCCCAACCTCCCCCTGACAGGCAGGCGCATGTGCACACACAGAGGCTGCATTCTGGAAGGCAGGAGAGCCTTGTTGTGAAACAGATATGTTAAACCAGATATACAAGAGAAGTACCAACTCTCTGTCCTCAGCAGTACTGCATTTCAACAGAAATACAAATACCAGATTTGATTAAATGTAACTGATTTGTGCTTATAAACATCCAGATGGTACATGACTAAACACATTGCTCATGTTTTCTGAAGAAAAATGACCTTGATATCCAAGTTAAAAAATTAAACATTTTATTTATGAATCTCAAAGCACAAAACAAACTCATGGCAGTTCCAAGTAGAGACCTGTATCTCATACTTAGGAGATCATCAGATATGATTATAAAATACATTAGACAGCCAAACTCTCAGGCACAGTCAAGGAACCAAATACCAAGGAAATGTACAAAGATTCTATCCCAGTTCCTTATATCTACACTCTTAGGTGTCTGGTGGGATTTAAATTTGGCTTTTCATACCTTGCCTGTGAGAAAAGGAACAATTTAGTCATGAAGATCAATAGATCACAGAACACGGAAGCCATGTCCTCATTTGGCTGGTTATATATTATCTCTGCTTCAGCAGTAAAGGACATTAAGAGGTATAGATTCCAAATCCGCAAAAATTCATCCTGACTAAACATGATTTTTTCATTCTGGCCATAAATTTCAGGGGCTATTTTATAAATGACAGTGCATATAAGAGCTCACTCAACATGTGTATCAAATAGATATCCTTTTAAAAAACACCCTAAATACAAACTAAGAAAAAAAGAAAAACGCACAAAACTTCCCAAAGCTATTTGTACCAGTCTCATCTCCTTAGTCACCCTTTCCCCCAACCAAAAAAATAATGAGCTTGAACAGCGTGCACTAAGACTCAGATTCACTGCCAAGATAAGCAAGTAATGAAAGTAGTTCTAAAAAATAAAATAAAGCCATAACAACCATAAAATACACATCTGTATAACAAATCTTCCCCTATTACTAGCTAAGAGAATACTATTAGCAAAAATATCCTTTGGAATTTGGCCCTTTTTTCTAATTTAAAAATCACACAACGTTATCAAGTCTGAAAAGGGGAAATGGATCCCATGTACCTGCATCCTTTTTTGTGTTTGTTTACACAGTAGAGTATCATTCCCAGCACTTCAAAGTTTAAAAAAACAGTATTTGCAGTTCCTCCTGTAGCTCTCCCTAACACTGCCCTGGATGCTCGTTGTTCACAGTGAAAGGAGAAGTGGTTTGTAACAGCATGGGAAAAAGAACAGGATCCTGCAACTAGAGATCAGACCACATGCATAAAAGCCACCTGAAGGAAAGCAAAGGACAGGTAATTTTAAATCTGGATGCTATTGCTAACTGAATAACAAGAACATTAATAACACTTTGGAGGAAGTTGAAGCAGGGTAGTGACAACAAGGCAGTAATGCAGTCTCCTAGAAGGCAGCAGAGAGTAGAAAATATGCTCTCCTTTAGAGGGAATGCCAATCCTCTTGTGTACTTCTTCCCAGCAACACAAACTCTTAATCTTCAGTTTTACAGCACATCTAAAGTACAGTGACTAATGGTGTTTGCTGGCAAGGAAAGCAAAATCCAAGCATCTATTGAAGGACGGACAAACTGGGAGCAAATACTCGCTGCAATAAGGTCTGTGCAAGGACCCAGCCCAATTCTTGAAGGTCAACCAGTATTGGTACACTCCTGATTCAGACAGTGCCATGAAGAACAGAAGGAAAGAAAGAAATGGTAACTTGTCAGTGGAGGCAACTTTCTTTTGACAAAGCAGTAATTGTGAGAGTCAAACCAAACTCGGCAACCCTATTATAACCTCCCCAGGAGCCACATAATTAATTCCCTTCCATGTTTTCAGCATACCATCATTGCCTCTGTTGCTTTTACACAGTTCCAGTCTGGGCTTCTTCAGTGTTCTAGCAAAGTGTTCTGTACAACATGAGTGACAGAGGGGGAATGAAGATTTTCAAGTGATTTAGTCTCTGCAAAACTTAAACAATTTCATGGGGCAAGGAAATCAGACCACTTATTTAGCCTAAGGACTTTTCCTCTTGCCAAACTACAATGGCTTTTGCAAACAACAAACCTTCTCAAAAAGGTCATATGGTTTCTTTGTAATGGAAACTATTAGGCAACCTAAATACAGAGGTGGCTACCAGTTCCCTCTATAACCCAGTACATTAGGGTTCTATTCAGTATTCCTTACTTGTGCTTCTAATGAACTTCAGCAGGAGATTTGTTCAAGAAAGGAGTAATAATTAAAGTCCTATGTTCCTTACATTTATATAACATCCTTCATCTAGAAAGATTTCAAAATGTCTTAAAGGTCACATGTAGAAAATTACTATATACAGTGCAGTCTCCTATCAAGAGGAACATAGCAATTTCTCAGTACCCAAGCAACGAAACAGAATAATTTAAGTTATAAAGTAAATACTAAAGCCATGTGTACATGGAGAGTTTAAACCCTCAGTGACATTACTAAACTAACGTCTGGCAATAACTGTAGAGTAAAAGGTAGAGGGATCTCCACCCGGCAGACAGGATCTGAGTTTTACATCTGACGTGTGGCACATCTAACTGGCACCATGTTGTGGCACTGCTTTAGTACTAAACCAAGAGTGTCACTTTGGGAATCAGTTACACCACCTCCTGCAGCATCCAGGATTTCCCTTGAGACATCCCCCTCCAAGGACGGCCCACTTTAACCATTCAGTGCCATCAACAAAAAGGTAATTTAACTCCATGATCTAATCTGCTTTGAAAATTCAGTCTACAAATAAAATATAATAAATAAATTGTAAAACTTATTTGCATTAATCTTAACAATTTTATCAGTTACTAAAGAACATAATCCACTTCTAGCCTCTGGCACAAAAGTTAACTCTTTCAGAGAGAAGAAATTCTTCAACAGTGAAAACACCCACAAACCCTACCCACACCTGAAAATATTTCTGTAAAGGTAAATGTGCATAATCAGTATATTTAAAAAAAAAGTTTTAATCAACTTTGTACCTAATTTTTGGCCTTCAAACCTACTTAGCTTCTATACAATTGCCTGTTTTTCCATCTGCAAATACAGTCACATTTAGTGAAGTTTAACAAGTGGAATCAGGTATTACACACTTCAACACAAATAAAGAGATTTCTCTGAATTAAAAAAAAATGTAGATTTTTATAATGTCTTAGAGACAAAGTTCTGATCAGTAAAAAAAACCACAATTAAAGCTTCTAAGTAAGAACCACTGCACAGCAACAACCATGCTGATGCATCAACTTAATCTTACATCAAGCTTCAAAATGGAAGACTAAAATAAATAAATAATACCTTCTCAGTGCCATCAAAACATGATAGTATTGTTATCCTGCCCCGTGTTGATGAAAACCATTTTGTCTTACAGGCAACACCAACTAATGTTTTAACAAGGTAATAATTTGATCACTTTGACTCCAAGTCCTTGGGGAAAAACAAAACAAAACAAAAAAACAAAACAAAACACCAAAAAAATCCCACCAAATCCCAAAAAACACCACCCAGCTGGCCTTTTGTGTTTCTTTGGCACCCTAATGATTCTCTTCATGGACACAAAGGTCTACTTACTAGCTCAAATCATATATCAGAACTGGAGACAAAAGCTGCCTGGCCTAAAACCTCACCTTTTATCTACCTCATGCCATGTGTAAAACCTGGATTTTGCAACCATATGAAGATACAACCCATCTAAACCTTAAGGGGGGGAAAAAAAAGAATCCCAGGGACACATTGTTACAGAGTTTAAGCAGAGAAACAAAAATCAACCTATTAACTTCAGATACCAGGTCACTGTCAGGGAGTAAGTGGAAAGCAAAGAAAGAAAAAAGAAATTTTGTTGCAAAATTATTTGATTTTTTAAAAATTTAAATAATTTTAAAATTATTTAAAAGATTAAATATTCAAGTAGGGAAATCAGAAGACAAGGAAAATATTTGTTTCTCATTGTTTGTTTGTTTGTTAAATTTCAACGCTTTTATCCAGCTGTGTTTCCAGTGCAATAAAACAACTTTAAACTGACCTTTCTTATCAAACTGACTGGATGTTAAAGAGGCCTCTTTCACGATGTTTTTAAAGACTTTGCATTAATTCAGCAGTCTTATCTTGCTGAACATTACCGATCTGTACACATCTCTCTGTGATATAAACATAATGCCATTGTTATAACTGGAAACCATAATATATGTGACAGATGCAATTCCTTCTTGTCACATTTACCTTACTGATTCCTTTGTTAAAAAAAACCCCAAAAGACAAATAAACCAAAACATTCAACTAATATTCATAACTAAAGTTATGAGAAGTCCTTCCAATATTCATGCTGTTTTTCAGAAGTCAGGGAAACCAACTCCAGAAATAAAGTATAATCATTTTTGTCAAGTAATTGGACCCAATCTTGTACTTACAATTTCAAACATGTAACATTTATTGCAAGTCATACTCAGCACTGCTTTTACCAATATCTACAATGTACTTGTGGCTTTTGACAGGATTGCAACTTGATTGCCATTTAAGCTTCTCCTGCTGATGGGATTAAACCATAGGTATGGTAACAGTAAGAAATGATTCTTGAGCAACGTTCTCTTCTGTTAACACGCATGGCTACAAGTGCACTCAAGTTCGTCTGTAAAAAGCCCCCATTCCCCAAGCACACATATTTAGGCCACCGGCAGGCACAGGAACCAGTTAATCCACCGCAAGCTTTGTGACTGGTGTACAGAGAAAAGGTCCTCCTGGGAAGTCACGGTTACACAGGGAGGCAATTCCATAAAGCGCAATTCAGCTAACAATTCCTCCCTAAACACTGAAGGGTTATAATACACCCCCTACAGCACTCGGAAACCTGCACGGTGATACTCTGTGATGAAAAGTGAATTAAAATAATACTAATACTACTAATAATAATCGAACAATGGGTTTTGTATGAGGCAAAGTTAAATTAATAGAAAAAATAATTTAAAATTTAAAAAAAAAAATTAAAAGGGTGTCTTGGCAGGCACACCCTAGGGGACAGTTTTTCTGCCTGAGAAGGGGACCATCTCTCCAGGGTTAGGCACTTATGCCCTTCCCGGTATTTATTATTTCTGTTTCTACACACGCCGGCGCGCCGCTAGGTCAGGTTCACCGCGGAGCTCCGGGCCGGGGGAGGCTGTGTGTTCCCGCCCCCACCCCTGATAAACGAGACCCGATTCCTGTCACGGCCGCCCTCCCTCACACCCTGGGGATGCACCGCGGCTCCCCCGGCCCCAATTCCTGTCACGGCCGCACAGCCGCTCCCCCGCCGCCCCCGCTCCCCCTCCGCTGGCGACCCACCGTGTGGAGGTGCCCTTCCTCACGTCGCACATCAAGCACTTGAAGGCCTCGGCGCTGTTGCGGAAGGTGCAGACGCTGCAGTCCCAGTACCCCTCGTCCGAGGAGGGTTTCGGCTGCCGCTTCGGCCTGCGGAGACACACGCGCGCCAGGGGCAGCACCGGCCGCGACGCCCCCGCCGCCCCCGGGGCGCCCCTTCTCACTGGACCTC